>JAXCHB010000143.1:11925000-12252500 GCA_036926305.1 Uropetala carovei | reverse complement strand
ATTGCCCTCGTCTGTGCAGTCAATGGCAAGTTTGAATCTACAAGACTTTCTCGCGGTTGACGAACGGAACGAGGAAGTGATCCTACGAGAGCGTTTCAATTCAGTCAACTCTTCTGAATGCGTTAATGTGACATGCGACGCTTTAAACGATCATTTCAAAATCATCGACTCGACATCTCCTAAAACGGATTACCTGAATCGAGAAATTTCCGCGCGAGTGACGACCATGAAGATGATGCATTCAAAGACTATACCGGCAAAATCTCGAGGAAATTTTCTCGGAACGGAAGATCGCAAAGCGAACCGATAGATTTTCCCAATCGATGGTACGAGTAGTGTGGCTGCTCGCATTACCAGCCTCGAGAGCGCCGGTCTTGGCGGTTGCGCAAATCCGATGACTCAAGGCGTGACTAGGAGAACTCTCTCTCTCTCTCTCTCTCTCACTCCACATCCCTCTCATTCCATTTCTCTCTCTCTCTTTCAATCGTACGAGAGGACGGGCGTGAGCGACTCACTTCCCTTCTGAGAAATACGAGGCGATTCACGTCGACCTCAGCCGCTCCGCAAGAGGGGCGTCCCATCAACTCCTTTTCGTATCGTCAATATCCTGCTGTGTCGCCAGAGGAATGGCGCGCGCGATCTTGAAATAAAAACAAGCTAGGGAAGAGTTGCAGAGAAAATTACATAAGGTTTTTTTTCACCGAGTGCTTCAGCTGAGAATAGAATAGCACATGCGATGCATTCATGGTTGCCTACATTGGTGGAGATTATACTTTTTAGCGATTTTTTCCAATTGCTCCCCAAAAGCTAATCCTTGGTCCATCAAAGTTAAACAGTTATACAAAGCAATCTACTCTGAAAACACGGCTTCACCAAGTTGCAGGATTTGGAGATATTGCCCGTACAGTCGGACGGACTAACAAACAATTTTATTAAAGGAATAAACCTCTAAAAAGTAACGAAAGGGAGCATACAAGGTTCTAATAAAAAGCAAATGAAGGAAATGAACGATGCAGTAAAGTGCCATTCTTATTGCTATCGTTTCCCAGAAAGAGATATTTTCCTCTTTCAGCTTTTCTTCCTATTATTTCAAAAGCCTCAAAACCTCTCCTCTCCTTTAAATTCTTCCATTTTATGACTCACTCAATATTCCCGTGCTATGATTAATAAATTCCAACCGAAAGGTATTAGAAATCCTAAATAAAGTTTTCCTTCTAGGACACGTTTTTACGAGGAAGTGGAGTACTGTTATGGCTAGCGTTACTTCCATCGGTTGCCTTCGGTGAAATTTACACGATTTTGCAGCATTTCCTACGAGGAAAACCCAAGCAGCCAGCAGCCCTCGTCGAAATAATCACCAACAATAGCAGGGAATAAAAGGGTCACACCGCCATTTATGTTAACTTTCGCAAAACCAGATGCGACCACGAATGCGCGCAATGTCCACGACACCAGGCGAGCAAAGGATATGACGCGGAGTATTTCTGATAACGATACTCGGCTCTAACCTATCCCAACATGCTCTTCCTAATTCCGACCGCAGTACCTACTCTGCCTTACGTTTCTTCTCGTCCTCTACGTATCCATTACGGTATTCCCACGCGCTCTTATCTGCATAAGAAAAACGGTCGGTTTCATCCGTCCAAAAAATCCCAACCGCGCTCGTAAAAAAATAAAAGACCCTCTCTTCCATCCCGCACCCATTCATTCGCTGGATCCATGCTACACAGCTGTCAGGTTTCTCAATATTCCCTTTTCCTCCGAATTTCTCTGAATATCCGTCGCCTTAAAAAAAGCGCTCTTTCCAGCATCTGTCGTATCCTCCGTCGAGCCATCAGACGGGAATTTTGATACGATTACTGTTTCATAAGTCTTCACTTATGAATCAACACTCGGAATATCTGCTGTTCGACATTGCGTTTCGAAGACGTTCCCGAATTTTACATATGTTATCCGTGAGGATATTTCAAAAAAGAAATATATATATATATACACACACACACGAAAGATGTCGCCGCGGTTCCTCATAGAAAGGATTATTCCCTCTGAAATATAATTTTTAATATATTTTTTCTATTGCGAAGTTTCAGTTCAATTTGTCTTCCCGAAGGATTATTTTAATAACCGTTAGCGTTTTCATTTCGATTGCGACTACATCACTCACGGTCTCAGAAAAACCTTCCCTTTCGTTATTATTACGTCTGGTCGTGTCATCCTCTTTAAACTCCCCTTCGTAGACTATGAATCATGTGTACAGACAGTAAATTATGGAATGTTATCTTTAGTGGTTAAATAAAAAGAATCGCCTCAAAAACTCAACGAACGACCATATTTCAGCCTCTCGGATCTCTGGAAAGGGAAGGGAAAAAGAAAGAAATAAAAGGATAAGACTTCCCCCCCAGCTCTCGGAAATGAATGCCCGTTTGTCTTCCCAAAGATATCGCCTCTGATGAAATTTATCGCGTGGGTTTTACTGTCAAGGGACAGAATTCGAGCACGTTATCAACTGAAATAATATCTTTTGACGTAATGCCCCGATCCATTTCGGTTGTCATAAAATTTTTCAAACAAAAACTTCCCAACAATTAGCTGAAAAATGACGTATAATATCAGCAGCACACAAACCTAGCCGACGACGCTTGGTCGACCGCCAGCAGGAGCGAGCGCCGATAAAATGTTTGTTTATAAAAAAAAAGCAACCCTCCTCTGATTTCTTTAAAAAAAATGAAACTTTTCATTCACTCAGCTCGCCATTAATGGTTTCGGGGGAGAAATATCAGCGCGCCTCTTCCTCCTCTTCCCAATTGAACATTCTCATTTCTTTCTTTTTTTCCGAATAGCGAAACGCATGTCAAGGGAATTTTTGTATTCATAAAGCCCAGGGAGAAAAAAAGGGAAAGGGCGACCTCAGGATGGCAACGCTACCCATTAAAAATCCGCTCTTTCCCTCCCCCTTACCCTCTGCGTTTCCGCCTCTCTGCCAAATCTCGCAATCCTCTTCCCCCGTCCACCTCTAAACACCCCTTCCTATTTCGTCCTACCAACGCAACGTCCTTCCTTCTCGTCCCAAACTGGGGATCGATCACCCATCTCTCTATTTGGAGGGATACGACAGAATCCATTTGCGACCAGTCACACAGCGGGAATAGAAAAAAAGAAGAGATGAAAAAAGAGGAAAGAGAGGAAAACGAAGAGAGAGAGGGAGATTGAGAGGGAAAGAATGTGAGAGGGACGTGAAAGAGAGAGTGAGTGAGAGAGAAAGAGAGGAGAATATTCCCGTCTGTACGGATTACAATTCCGACTCGCATCCAATCGAGAGAGGCACATTTGAGTGGGGGGATAGATTTCCGCTGAGGCGTCTCTTGTGCTCTGGGAGATGGGGTAGGAAGGATGTGGTGGGGGATGGGGAGAGGTGGGCGAGTCGTGTGTGTGTGGGGGTGAGGAGGGGGGAGGAGAGGAGAGAAGATTCAGCCGCCCCCGCTCCCAGCAGTACGCATGGGCCGAGCGCGGTGGTCGCCCCACCCCCCTCCCCCTCCCACGTCCACGTTATCCCCCACCCCTTCAATTCTCCCGTGCGGTGGCGCACTTTCGCCCAGTGAGCGAGAGCGCCTCGCGAGGGGGTTTTATGTGCCTGAGCCAGGGAGCGTTAGCAATGAAAAGGGGTGAAGGGGAGAAAAAGTGGCGAGGAGGAAACTGCCGAGAGACAAAAAAATGAGCAATTTACGAAAGACTATACGAAACGTTTCGAGAGATCGTTCTGAGGGAAACGTTTCCATTTCGAAGGCGTGAAATTTTTCTCCCTGTTGAGTTGATTTGTATGGTTTCTTTTTACATTTTTTTCTCTTTCTCTCTCTCTCTCTCCGCGAAAGGTAATCCGGTTTCGGACCCCTTTCGTCGGCTGGATTTATGCGGCTGGGAATTTCGCACTGGCGGTTTTTAATTCGAGAGCGTTTTTCATCTCTAACGTGTGCTTCAGTTTGTAAAATATGCGTGGCATTAGCATGTAAAATTTCTGCGGGAATGAACAGTTCATCAAAATGTCTGGGGACTCACCAAACGTTTTAAGACTCGAAAAATAAATAATTTATAGAAATGTATAAGATATGCTTTATGAAGGGGTAAATGTGTGTGTCCATAAGCCAGGGGCCAGTTTAGATTTCAATGTGGCGCGATTAAAAATCGGATTTAAAAAAAAATCTGTATACATTAAATATACAACGTAAATACGACGTAAGGAAATATGGCTACGCACTTGGTAACTCTGTTTAATTGACGAAATATAAAAGAAAAATAAAGTAGTCAATATGTAATTTTTAGTCGCGTGGGTTTGAACGGCCTTGTGTGTTTGTGCGTAATAGTGTACATGTGTATAAATATGTAAGTGTTAGTCGAGTAGCAAAGAACTTAAGGTCCGTGAGATTATTACCGACCGTGGCCGTGGGAGGAAGAAATGGGGAAAGGTGGGTAGAGAGAGTAGGAAATGAAGAGGTTGGAGTGTACACCGAGTGCGCGCGGTAACCTCTGATTGCGGTCTCGAAACGTTAATCATACTCTTCTGCCTACTATTTATCGACGTACTGTGGCAAGTGAACAAGTAAATTGAACAGAAAGGCCACGCCAAAAAAGGTTAATTAATTCCCTCCGAAACGAGCCTCCCACGCATAACCCCGTCTCTATCTGCATTGCTCCTAATCATTAAGAAGAGATTCTCAAAAGGCTCCGCGTTACCAAATAAATCCAGTCTCCAACGCGGTCACCTCTCCATCTTTCTCCCTATACACCCAAGAGGAGCTCGTGCGAAGGCCTTTATCATCTTGCCTCCCCCCTTCCTCTTCTTTTGCTTTGCTCGCACCCCTCTGCTTATCCTTCGAGCCCCTCAACCTCACGACCCCTCCACGCCCCACCCCCTTCTCTGCCACCCTCCACATCGACTCATCTCTCCACAGAAAGAGGGATAGGTTGAGACGAACGGTGGTGAAGGGAATGAAGGGAGATGGAGGGGAGAGTGGCGGGGCGTGGTGGCGGGGTTTGGGGTGGAGAGGGATGGGGTTGAGAAAGGATGAAGGAATGGAAAGGGGATGATGTTACGGTCCATCCGAAGAAGAGCGATGCCCGAGAAGGAGAACACAGCCGGAATACGCAATCCGGAATCTCATGGGAGCGAGGAGGGAAAGAGAGACTTTTTTCTCAGAGAGAGATAGAGAGAGAATGAGTGAGAGAGATAGAAAGAGAGAGCTAGAGAGATAGAGTTAGAGTTAGAGAGAGAGAGAGGACATGGAAGAGGAGAGGAGAAAGACAGAGGAAAGGAATGGAAAGGGGAGACATGGGATTCTGGCGAATGGGGCAAAGGAGGTCGCCGCCTGTCGGAGGGCTTTGAGAGTAGAGAAACGCAAATTGAGAGATAACGAGAGCGTGGGGAGGGGAAAGGAAAGAGGTGACTTGTGGGAGGATAGAGGGAGCGGAGCGTGGGAGTAGAAAGGGAGAAAGAGACAGAGGGGGTGGGGGGGAAGGAGGGGCGGGGGGGGGGGGGGGGGAGTGGAGACAGCAAAGTGCGAGCGTGGGGCTGGCTCTAAAATGCGGGGGCGGCGACGAAAAGGAGAGGGAGGGAGGAGGAGGAGGAGAAAAGAGGACGCGGTTCGGGTCCGGAATACTTAATTCCTCCTCCAGGGTTACGGAAGCCTCCTCGCAACACCCTCCCGCGGAGGGCGAGGTATCGCCGGGGGCATATAAGGGGGGAAGAGGCGGAAGGAGGTTCGCCAAGTGGCTTAAGTCTCCTGCTTGGCCGCTTGCTGGTTATGCCGCAGCGGGCGGAATCTACCCTTTCTCTCTTAAACCCCGCGAGCGGAGTTACCCTGCCGACGCGACATTACTGCGCCACCGCGGGAGAACGGCCGCTTAATTCCACGGATAATATTTTTCGGAAATTACGTGACAAAGTAACCGGGTGAGTGAATGGGTGAGTGGAGGGAGGGAATGTTTTTGTGAAACAAAAACAGGAATAAAGGAAAAAAACATCCCCTAAAAAGGGTCGGCGGGACGAGTTTTCGGGATGGCGCCTTTTACGGCGAGGGCGAATACGGTTAAGGGGGTAGAGAGCGGGGAGATATAGAGGGGAGGGGGGAGAGATAATCGTCCTCTCGCTGCAGTGGATCCCTCGTTTAACGCGTATATTGTACGGAGAGGGAGGAGGGAAGAGGGAGAGAGAGAGAGAAGTGGTAGAAAGGATGAGAGGAAAGGATTTTGGAAAGGAGAAAGGGTGCAGTAGGACACAATACGAGAGACGATATGAAAGGGATCTGGGGGGGGGGGGGGGTGGGGGGGAGATAAAAAGGGGGAGGAAACGGAGAGGAGTGGCGCCAAGAAGAACTATGGGGTGGGAAATGGTGGTGCACGACTAAAGGGGAGAGAGAGAATTGGATCGAGTATCAGACGGAGGGTTGGAATGGAAGTGGGTTTAAGGGGTGGGAAAGGGTAAGGAAATAGACGAAAAACACTGGCAGGGTTCCACCGAAACTCCGTCGAGGTGGCGGGGGCGACGGAGGAAGGAAGAGAGGCAGAGGAAGGTTGGAGGGGAGGAAGAGGAGAGGTCCGAACGGCGAGGGGTGAGAGGAAATCGATCGAGAGGTAAGCGCCGGGGAAGGGCAGCAAACCGGGGCAACGTCGATGGAGTTAGCGGAGGAGGACAACCAGAGGCACCACTCTGCCCCACGCAACCTGCCCCCTTTTACCCCCCCTCTCTCTCTCTCTCCCCTTTTTGATCCCACTCCTCTTTCCCCTGCGCTTCCGCCCTAAGGGCAAAATCCTCGCCCCCTCTAAGTTTCCATCATTCGGAGGCGCAGAATCCCAACACTCTGGATATATATACTGTGGGAGGCCTAATGATGCGATACATCATAGTGGAGGCGAGGGATGGGGGAGGGGTTGGGGGGTGGAGAGCGGGAGAAATCGGGAACGAACATAGGCCGAGCGACCTACTAGATGGGGAGGCATCGGGGTGGGGGACGGGCGCCGAGAGAGAGGCCGAGAAGGGTTTTAGCGAGAGGCGTGCGTTAGTGTGCGCGCCCAAGTGAAGAGGCGGGTTGGCGCTGAGGAGCTTAATTGTCTCACTATCTTGTGTTTGGGAGTTTCGGGTGAACAAGTCCTCTCTCACACCCCGGCGGAGGTTAATTTATGAGACGCGAGGGAGAGGGAGAGTGAAGACGGGAGGAGAGAGGGAGAGGAAAAATTGAGAGAGAGAGAGAGAGAGTAGTAATGTTTTTGGATAGAAGCGTTGACAATGGAGGACGCTTTACGGTAGACTCCTCTTCTCTTGAACGCTTGTGCTAATTTACCGTCCCGCCGTGGGTGTATGCCTTCTCCCGCGTTCATAGATGGCGCCACTCGGCCCCAATGGGGGAAGGTACGGAGGCTGAACAAATACCATATCCTCGGAATAATTGAAAGTAATTCGTTTAACTCTCGCCCACTCTACCGATATCTCGTAGCTTCCATAATACCGGCAGTGGAAATTTCATTTGTTGCGAATTTCCCGTTTAACTTGATATTTCCCGGCCTTCGCCTCTACAATTTACCGGGGGCAAATTAGATCATACGCGTAGCAAAAAGAGTTACTATCGTGCCACGCAACTCTCGTGTTTTCCGAATATATCGCAATTATTGCGACGGTTCAGTTGACTGAGGCGAACTCCAGGGCAATTTCTGTTCCCGAAATAACTCACAAAGGAGCATTTGTCTTCTTAGCCAGATCGTTTAAACATTTACCCGAATCTCTCGAAATCACCTGAAAATGTCAACGGACACTGCCGTCGTCACGGCGATGACCTAAAAGTGCCTAAAACTTAAGTAAAAACAAACCGCTACGCTTTGATATAGAAATAAATTAGTCGCGTTTGTTAATAGAAATATAGACATTTGAGGTTGTCGGCTTTAGGAGACTTGCATCGCAATGAGAATAACCTCGTCAATTCGATTCATTATTTGATTTCCTCTTATATGTGACGCGTGGGTTTTTTTCATGCAACGTCACTGCCCGTCAATACGCGACGCCAATTATGTCCGTGGTATTCAAAATGAAAAGAATGTATTTTTTCCTCACAGTCCTTTACGCGCCTTGACGGCATCAAACAAGCCGGGCGTTATATGTATGGGAACTGTCATCTATGGTTACGAAACAATTTTTTTAGGTGTAGGAAACGGCCAATTAGCGAGAGATTTAAACTCCGTCCCTGGCGTAATGAAGAGGGCGCCTTTTTTCGGGCACCCGTGTTCTATAGACAACTTATCTGCGCGAGAGGAAAGCGGGCTGCCTGGCGCGCAGGGGCTCAGCCGACTCCGCCTCCTAACCCGATCCTTATCGACAAACGACGCGTCCCGACGACGCCGACGGCGTGTCTTCGAGAGCGCGTCGTTTCCGGCACGTGCGCTGAAGAGATATTCGGACGCACGCGATGGCACCGATGGATGAACGACCGCTGCATTTTGACGAGGGATTCCATTCGATGAATAAAAAAAAACTTGATTCGAATCGACGTATTGGGTGAATGTATCTCGGGTCCAAATGTCCTCATGTTACATTGGCAATACCATTATAACGCGGGTAAATCATGCGTGAATTTAATATTTTTCTGCGAATTCATAATTCCATAATTTTGAACCTTTAGCTTTTGCGCTTGGTTTTCCGCGACGGATTATCTCTTCAAAAGATGTAGCCCTAAACAGTATTACATATTTTTTAGTCTTTCCGCCCTACTGATGACATAGAATACTTCTCGTCTTTTCCGATCCAGTCACAAAGCGCAAGATTGTGCGTCTTCTCGGCTGCTTACGGTTCACGAGGCCTTGAACGATTCAGTATCTTTTCCGGAATGCATAAAAGTGACATGATATAAGGCGGATCAACTGGCTCAGGTCATATATGTGAAGTACAGAGTGAGTTCAGAGTCAAACGTAAAGTGTTGCGTAATTTATTGATCGTCTTAAACTAAAATTACTATGCATTAAATTTAAGTCGCAAAAATGATAAGAAGTCTTTAACGGAATTTCAAATGTTATGATAACGTTTTGAAGAGCTAGAAAACAATTAGCCGAACAACTCAGTAAGCCGATCGGAATTCACCTAGCAACGTCTCCCAACACACAAAAAATTTTCAGGAAGCTAATCATATGAACGTATTCAACTCATCGCTATCGCGCTCGTAAAAAAAACTTCAATCGCGAAGCGAGCTCGCTCGGCTTCATCGTTACTTTTCTCCTCTCTCTTTCTCTCGCACACCCTCGTTGGTGATAAATGCGACGGGTTACGCCTCCATCGAGGGCGATGGACTTGAACTTGAAACACCCTTCCTCCTGCAGAACTGACAACGTTAGAGTGATGGTGAAGTGTATGACCGAGGCACCGAAAGAATTTTCGCCCAACCTCTATCCCGTACACCGGCGGAGGGTTGGGGCGGGAGAGGGGAGGGGAGATTGCCCTCCTGAGGTCGGGTCGAGGGAGGAAATGGCAATGAGGTCGGATTTCGGCCTGAGCCACCAGGGGCGAGTAGATGGGGCGCAGGAGGAGGAGGAGGAGGCAGAGAGTGAGCCATGATTACGGTCCACTCGAGGGGCAGCAGAAGGGAAGCGGGGGAAGTTGGGGAAGGTTCTGGATGGTTGGAAGCGAGAGATGGACCCTCACTCACTCCCTTTCTGCCCACGTTCCAAACATGCATTCTCAATCCTCCGCTCTCTCTCTCTCTTTCTCCCTCACTACATTTTCGCCTCTATCCTCAAACTTCCAAAAGCAACCTCTCGCCGTCTATCGCACGCTCTCTTCTTTTATTCCCGCCCGAGTTCCCTCGATTCCGAATGCCGCCCTCTCTCTCTCTCTCTCCCCGTATCGGCAACACTTCTCTCCTCGTTCCGATCAAAGGGCTTCATAGATCGAGTCACTCGAAGCCGTTTCGAAGTTTGCTCGGTTGTGGAGAGGGGGATATGAGGAGGAAAATGGGGAGGGGGAAATAAGGGGGGGAGGGGGGGGGAGGAGAATAGGGCGAGAAGTATAGAGAGCTGTAGGAAAAGTGGAGAGTTTTTGAAAGAGAACCGAATGCAATTGGAGTCGAGGAGTTTCCTTGGGAGTTGGGTTCCTATATTGGATAAAAAATGGCGCAGATATTCGACCGAAAGAAAATGAGCGAAAAAAAAACATGAAAAGTTTTGCTATGGGAAAAGTAGACGAAAAACAAGTGCGAGGTCCTAGTTTCATCAGGTTTCGAAAAAAAATGATATTCTTCTTTATGGTTGATGACATCGATAAGTTTTGTCGCCAATGTAAACGTTGGAGGGTTTTTATATATTTTTTCAATCGTGAAAAAGATAATTCGCTCGAAAATGATTTCTATAAGTGGTAAAACATCTCGATTATCTCACAGGCCTTTTTCGGCTGAAAATTGTTAATGTGACCCTTAATAAATAGGAGTGGCCTCTAAAAGCTTTTAATAAACGCCAATTTATATCGACTTCAGACTCCCATACGGTCTTATGCGATTAAAAAAAAATAAAAATAATCGAAGTAAATATTTAAGAGAAAAAAGAAACGAGCTGTATACAACGAATTGCACACTCCGTCAATGAGTTTCATGCTAATAACGCTCCAAATGCAGTAAAAATAACCCTCGTGACCCGAGTACATCTCATACGGCGATAGGACCAAAAACTGCGCCTCTTAAAAGGAGACGGCGGCCAAATATTGATTCCATTCCTACTTACACACACACAAACTCACAAACCAACAAACGGTTGTCGAGAAAAATTTCCTCGCTCACTAATCATCAAATTAACTCTCTCGAATAATTCCGAAAATTATAATAATGAGAGGAAAGCGAGAAGAGGCTTTTGGAGCCGACTTTTAAATACACATCTGTTGAAATTCAATTTCACTCCAGTTAAGTAAACCAGCGGCGAATAATATCGTCGGAGGATTAATCGGGGAAGCCGCAACGAAAAGGTTTCCCGAACCACCGCTGGTGGCAGCGTAGTAGGCGAGAACATGCAAATGAACCTCCTTTACCCCCTCACTCCCCCTTACGGGGGCACAGCTGATCGAGTCTACAGACTGTCGTAACCTCGTTTCGCATGCCATTAATTATATTCCACAATTAGAGCGGAGGCTAGGAATGAAGTTAAAAAAAAAAAGATCGTACGATTGGAGAAGAAAAAAGAACGGGGAGAGAATAGAAGAGCGGGAAGGTCGTAAGAAAGGAGAGAATCGTTAATCCTTCCATTTTTCGGAGGATAGGTCAGTCGGCGGCGGCGGTAGCATTGTCGATAAGGCTGCGGATGGACAATGCGGAGGTAAGCCAACGGGGGTGAGGGTGGTGAGTGGGAGGAAGCGGAGGAGGGGAGGGGAGGGAAGGAGGAGAGGGGAGGGAAGGAGGAGGAGGAGAGGAGGAGGAGAGGGGAGGGAAGGAGGAGGGGGCGGAGGAGGAGAGGGGAAGAAGGAGGAGGGGAGGGGAGAGACGGGAGGGAGAACCGACGAGGTTGCGGGAAGGAATGATGGTGGGAAGTGGAAGGAGGCGGAAGCGACGGGAGGATGGGATCTAGGAATGAAGGAGAGGAGGGAGGAAGTGAGGAGGATGGTTTCGACCGGAGAGAGAGAAGAGAGGGAGAGATTGGGAGGGTTGTATATTCGGGGCCAAAAGAGGAACACGAGAGCGAGAGGGGCCGAATCGCTCGTTCCTAGTCTCCCGTTCTTTTTAAAGAGCTGCTGCCTCCGATTAAGCCTCCCCGACCTCTTTAACCCTTCCCCCTCCCCACCCTCCCTCATCCTCCATCCTTCCCACCGCGAGCTTTGCCCCTGCGACACGATCCCTTCCCTCTCTTAAATTAAAAAAACCCCCACTTCCCCCCCTCCTTTGCGAAACCTCGGCAAAAGTGGGGCACATGCCGCGCTCACTTCTCCGCGTACCCGGGATCGATCCACTATCGTATATTCGCACGGGAGGAAAGGGTCACGGGGAGGAAGGGGTTAGTGGAGGTAGAGAGGGAGGGGAGGGAGATAGTAGGTCGGGAAGGGAGGAGGAGGAGAGAGGGGAGGAAAGAGTGAATTTTGGAGTAGGAGGTGCGAGGGAGAGGGGGGGGGAGTGAGAGACAGAGGAAGGGATGGAAATGGAGAGAGAAAGGGCAGATTTGCCGATATTGGCCTGGACCAAACGAAGGGGGGAGAGAGTGGTAGAATTAAGAAAAACAAAAGCTTAGTGGGAGGAGTGAGAGAGAGAGAAAGGGGAGGATTCGGAGGGGAATAGGAGGAGAGAGAGAGAGAGAGGACTTTCACGTGAGAGAGTGGTCCGCAGCGCACATACGGCCTTCCCTCCCTCCTTCCCCTCCCTCTTGCCGACTACTCCTTCCACATTTACATAGCACACGCCATCGCTTGATGCCACTCCTCTTAACTACTCCCTCCACCTAGCTATAGCAGCTGCCATCCGCTTACCCCATTTTGCTCTTTAAAGGGGGGCTTTGCTCTTCATTAAAGCGATTGATTTGCTGCGGATATTAAAAAAAACCTCCCTCTCTCTCTCTCTTTAGCTGTCATAAATTCGGTCGCTTCTACGGCGTTCGCTGGAGATGCATCGATTTGTGTCTCAGACGGCGTCGTTTTTCTTTTTCCTCTCACGCTCTCGTCTTCCCTTTCTCTCCATTCCTTTTAAACGAGCGTGTCGGGACCCTAAAAAAAAAAGAGGGCGAGTGAGAGGGAGGGGTTCAGAGGTTTAGGTAAACGCGAGGGATGCGTTTGGCGGCGTGCACGACGAGATGACCGTCTCGTCGATCGATTATCGACTAGAAAAGGGAACGGGAGACGGGGGGGAACGCGTCTTACCAACATAAGAAATCTGCGTTCGATTGTTTTCCTAAGATCAGCGACGGGATATGTGTCGGTCATTTTATTCCCAATCGCAATTTTAAAAGAAAAAAATATATGTTCATGCGATCGTTATCGCCTCATGCATTTGCATACCGCGTAAAATAATCACGTTCCCCTAAAAAATTGCGTCCGTCTCTCTGTGCATGTAAGGTCTAAGGAAAACGAAAGCGAATGATCATCTCTTTATTTATTTTTTGTTTTTATCTCGAGCTTAGAGTTGACTCATTCTACGCTCTCGTAATTACGTCACCTTTTTTCAAAGGCAATTGAGGGAGAAAGAGAGGAAAAAAGCGACGAAATTAAGCGGACAACATAATGAGGACATCTGAGTATGAAACGGAGCGATCGAGTCATTCAAACACCGATCTCTTTTTTTAAAGGTTATTTCGTGCATGTTTGTGAAATAAATAATGTTTAAAAAACGGTTCGGGTGAAATTTTACGGAAAAAAGAGTAGTTATTTTTCATGAAGATAACAAAATTCCTAAATGCGTTTGTTAAATTCCAAGCAATGTTAATAGATTCGCCGTCCCACAAAAAGGTCACGTGGCGGTCACAGGATGGTATTAAATAGACGATAGGATTTCGTTTTACGTATTCGAGATACCCGATAACATTTTGCGCCAAATCTGGATCAAACAAAGAGCGTTACGTAAAAATAAAAGTCCCTCTTGTCCAAAGAGGCCATCTGTCATCGCAGACCTCGCATTGAAAACGACTTAAACGAGACTTAACGGATAAAATGAAGCCAATGAACGCCCTTTGCAGCGACCACCAAGACTTCCATCCTGCGAATGGAGGGATCGAGAAACACATACACACAGAAAAACGCACATCGACGTATATAACGCTGATCGCATTTCCCGTGAATTACTCAAGCGATGTTTTAAACGCATTAAGTTTTATGACATCAGTTCATTAAGTAACGTGAGTCTCTCCGTCGTGTGCGTAACTAAGGAGACACGACCGTTTTACTTCTCGATTTCGTTTTCATTTCGATGCAATGGGACAAATCAATTTGCACCATTTATTTGATAGGAGTAAAACGTTTATTTTTCGCGATTTCATCCGTAGAAACTAATATAATCAAATGTAAAATAATAGACACAAATATATATATATATATATATATATATATATATATATATATATATATATATATATATATATATATATATATATAGGATTGCAACTAGTAGTTGAGAGAGATAGGAGGGAGCCAGTGGACACTTACTTGGTGTTGTGGACGTCCATGGCGATAGAGGAAGGCTTTTTCTTGGAGCTTTCGGGCATCCGCCCTTATTCGGCACAAGAGTATTACTACTATATATATATATACTTTTCACAAATTTAAATCTTACAAGAGCGATGAGACGACAAAGTTAAACATAGTGACAGATATAAATAACAAAAAGTTAATCGACAGTTTTAAAAAAAGCGTATGGTGTTCCAGTTATATCAATATTTCTCAGCTATACTTTATAAAATGGATACGTTTCGTCATATTTCATTAGTTACACTAGCAATTTGTCTCTAACTCGAGAACATTCTTTTAATTTCACGTGTTTTTGAATGATAAATTTATGAATGAGAAACAATTTCTGTTTAAAGTAAATATTCTGTAAATTACAAATAACA
This sequence comes from Uropetala carovei, assembly GCA_036926305.1. Classification (NCBI taxonomy): domain Eukaryota; kingdom Metazoa; phylum Arthropoda; class Insecta; order Odonata; family Petaluridae; genus Uropetala; species Uropetala carovei. Next base: position 12,237,965 of record JAXCHB010000143.1, on the reverse strand, counting down.
CCATCATAAAAATAATTTTAACTATCGTAAAATAATAAAAGTAATTTTAAAGATAATGTTATTATAGATAATTCAATTCATTCGCACATACCAATGTGAGTTTCTCATTGACTCCTCATTATCTTTAATGGCTCCTATAAATTTTCTCCACATAACTTTCCCGTTACTACTTGCGCGAAAAGGCCATCGTGAGCCAATCGTTTTTTTTTTTAATTATTTAGAGTAGAAAAAAGAATTCCTGTTATTTTAAGTTGCGATCATTTCCCACGCAGGGAATACACACACACACACACACACACACACACATATATATATATATATATATATATATATATATATATATTCCTGTCTTGCGTTCCCGCAAACTTGGCAACCTCAACCGGCGATATCGTTTGGCCCGATATGTCCCAGCCATCACATCATCTGGATATGGACGTAGGAGGGAATTTGCCAGAAGTAAAGTGCGTTGGATGAGAATGTGTCGGATGCCAGGAGCGTATAAGGGAGGAATAAGGAATCAGGAAGATGAGGAGCGGGAAGGAACAGGAGGAAAGAGAGGAGGATAAAAAGGAGATGGGGATGCGACTCTGGGGAATAGGATCCTCCGTGCGAGAAAAACAAGGGAAAGTCGCTTGGGTGAAAAGAAGGTCTGAAGGATGGCGATTGGATTTTCGGGAAATAATCCACGCAAAATCCTGGAGGAAGAGAGAAAGAGAGAGGTGACGAGAGAAAGAGGTGATGGAAGAGAGAGAGAGGACGTTAGAGAGAAGAAAATAAGAAACGTTCGCCTCACACCCAACTGCCACTACTGCCCTCTGCAATTTTACGAAATTAAGACACTAAAAAGAAAAGATGGAATCCAATTAAAGACAATATGGGAGAATTTTAAGCACGTCAAAGGGTAGAAAACGGCACGTAGAATTGGAGGCGTAAAAAAAAAAAACCCGCGGAGTCCAACGGAGCATAATCTAAGAACGCGAAAAGGTTAATTAAGGAATTTAATTTAAAAGGAATTAAAAATGAAATTAAACGAATTCTGCGACGAAGGAGGGAAACCTTAACAAAGTTAAAAGAGCAGAATAATGACGAGGAGAGAATTGGAATGGGAAAGGAGTGCGCGAGAATGCGGCATCGAGAAGGGAGAGGCTGAGAGAGAGAGAGAGAGAGAACAAAGAGAGGAGAATGGAGATGGATGTGATAAGATGCGTGGACGAGATAAGGAGGGAAAGAGCAGGAACGAGAGGACTTAACATCCCACGATCACAGTCGTATTGCCTACAGACGCCGCCGCCGCAACTCCAATACGGGATGGGAGTGGGATTTAACTGCGAAAGGGGGCGTTAGAAGGTTGTGCACGAAGAGGAACGGGGGCGTGGAGAGAATAGGAGGGAGTAGGAGCACCCGCAAGTGCCTAAAGCGAATTATGTGTGGAGATATGCGAGGAGGAGGTAGGTGGTAGTGGTGAGGAGGAGGTAAGGAGGAGGAGGAGGAGGAGCAAAGGCTGTGTACGGTTGCCATTGATTTTCGCGGGGACGTTGTGAGAGGGAGCTGAGTCGCTCAGATGAGGCAGAGGGAGAGGCAAGAGGAAAAACACTCGCTGGTAATGCGGTTGAGGAGAGCGGAGGAGGAGGCAGGGGGATATAAGAAAAGGGGCGGGCATTAAGGGAAATGACTGTGGGGGGAGGGGGCGTACATTGTGATTCGCGATCACCTAAACGATTTCATGTAACTCGGGGGAAAAACGATTGTGACAGGCGGTTTGCTGGTTTCGCATGCATAGCAGAGGAAAGGCGGGCTAATGGAGAAAGGTTACTTATGCAGGAGAGAGTGAGAAAGAGAAAACGAGAGACAGAGAGAGAGAGAGTTTAGAGGAGAACGAGATCCTTCGCGATTTTGACATTTAGGCTAAAAATTTTCGTTTTGAGGGCTGCAAACCTTCACATAAAGGTATCAATGTTTCGTTTATTGTTTGAACAACGCAATTTATTCATTGTGTGGAATCAAACGAGAGTGCAGGAATTGCGATGAATGAGGAAAATCGCTTTTAATCTGCTTAATGCACTTTTAAAGGCGCGTTTCGCTTCCAGCGTGAGCGCCTATTATCGTCGGTCTGTCCGTCCGTCCGCATGTTCGTTCTCGGCTTCTACTGAACGGATTTTCATGAAATTTGATATTAAGCACGTACAATCAAATATAATACGAAAATCGCAAAAATGAATAACGTACGCCAATCAGAGTTACCACTTCACTGGTGACAAAAAATTAAATTTTCGTCATATCTCGTAAAGTATTATTCATATCAAAATATTTTCCAGATAAAAGTTGTAGAACTAGTAAATAAGAGTATTTCCTTTCCTATACATTTTTATCATAGGAGTAGCCATTATCGAGAAAATCAAACAAAAATGTCTTAATTCGAGCTGAACTTAGAAATTTTCTTGCTTGGTTACTTCTTCATGCATGCAATATTTTTAAATAGGAAGAAAATGGATTATTTATGTTGAAGAAAATAACTTTAAAACGCTATTTCCCCTACGTACAGGTATATAATTTCTTTCTAATATGTACTACGTTGCACGAAACGCGCCCATTTGTGATACGTTGTACACTTTCCTAACTTTTTTTATCTCTATCCACGCGTACTAAATTTACGCCTCGAATCAATGAGCACATTTCGATCCAATGGGAGTTCTTTTGTTACATTCGAAAACAACGTTAAAATTTAGCTTTTATCCTGAGAAAGGAAAAGAAAGGAATAGTGGACACGACACCAGTGTCAATTTATGCATTTATGTTCAGTGTAAATAAAACAAACGAGAATAGTGAGCATTATTTAACGTTCATTAGTGAAATGAAACGAATACAATTCCCCTTTACACATAAAGAGTGGAAATTTCTTTTTATAAGTTTGCTTCTCATTAAATATCCTACTAGATCTTTTGAAAGCTTAAAATTAGTTTTTAATTCTACTTTTAGAGAGGCTGAAAAACAACAGTTGAAGCATGGAAGGTTATTCCGCGAAAGACATTAGCATATTCTCCCGCGTAATTTCCACCACCGCGCATTTACTCTCTTCCTCAATTCTGAGAAAGATGACATTTTCTTCCTGCATGAATATTCCACGTTTAACACGGCATACTGCTGCTGCGATAAGTGAAAAAAGAACCTGAAACCTAAGCTTGTAAAGTAATGAAATTGATATTTTCTCCTCATTCGCCAGTCTTAATACCGACACAATAATATCTGCGAGAGCGATAAAATATAAATTTCCTCTCCCGCTTTCGTCAAAAAAATCGTACAAAAAATAAGAGAGCGGGAAATTCCGCTAGTAAAACTCGGTTTGCGAACCCGAACGAAAGCGAAAAATATCAAACGATTCCATTCGCACGATCCGTCGGATAAATTAAATACAACGAACCGAGGTAAAACCGAGTAGACCAATCAATACTCCCTCTTTTCCAGCATTGTTCACGCCTCTTTCCGCTAGTGTTTTATATATATATATATTTTTTAAATCTGCCGACGCGAAATAAAAAGGATTACGAGCCATATTCAAAAAATAAAACAATCGCGAGAATTAATGCGCCAAATCGCCGCTCGGATTGCCCGCCATTCCGAACGCGAAATGCATCGCGCACTCATTTCGGTACTTGGGAGGAAAATCGATGGAGGCCTACAAAACGCGCGCCGCGAACTAGGTCAGAAACCGACGGCGACCCAGATAGCTCGGATGTGAAGTGTCTGGAAAAACTCGGAACTCGAACGATAAAAAAAAGATTAAATGAAAGAAAAAAAGAGGAAGCGTCACGGACGGATTGGTGCCATCGAACGTCGTTCGGACGATGTCTAGGGGAACAGCGGCGTCGTCCTCTGTGGCGGGCGTCGCTCCCCAGATGGCGCCATTCTAGCCAACGCCGAAGACGACGACATCACAGAATCGGTCCTTTTCGACCTTTCGCGGACGCACGATTGCGAACCCAAGCCTTAAAATTCATCCCGCACTCCCGTCTCGCTCCAATGGAGATTGTAAAATCGATTAATAATTTTTTATTATTTGGAGCCCTCTCTATTGCCAATGACTTATTTTTCTTTTTTAGATTGACGTGGGCGGAGAGGAGAGGAGGATAGAGTGGGTATCGGGGAACCACTCTCGTATGAAGTGGGCTCGCTTTTCAGAACATTTAACGATCCCCTACTCCCTCTCGACGCGCTCCGAAAAATCAATTAACGGGATCCAGAGCAAAATTAGAGAAAGTAACGATTTAAAAAAATAAGCAATTATTATTTTTTTTACAAAAGAACGGCTTGTTTTTATTTGTCGGAAACGCCGATGCAAACCAATTACATTTTTGCGGAATTTCGCCCACAATTCGTTGTTTAATGGAAAAAATAACGTTTTTGAGAAGGGAAATTACGCGATAAATGAAACAAAAAAGATCCTTTAGGCGGGGAATCGTTAGTTACAAGTCGTATCGTTGACCTGAGGTTCTCGATATACCGCGGCACATGTTAACATAAATATTATATTAACAACACGAGCAAATGTTAGAATGCTTTCGGAGCTACCTGCCGCTGTAATAACATATGCTGACGACACGGAGCAAGTGAGAAGATGGGAGAAACATCTCGCCTAAATAAAGATAGATGACGGCAAAAGACCGCAGAGTTTGCAGGGACCGTGTTCAATTAAATCGCGTTTTGCCCGTGACTTTGGAGTCCAACGACTCCCCTATTATAAGTGTGCTTGTACTTACATATCTAACATCCTTTTCGGAAAAAAAGAGAAGCGCTCCACCTGTGGTATCCTCTCAATCGTTACAAGCTATAACACGACCGAATCTGCCGCTACATTTTTTTCTTGCGTCCCGGTCCAAAATAAAACGAACCGAAGCGGCGTCACCAAAATCCCTTTCAACTACTAGGTCTCTCCTTCCCCAAGCCACCGCCCTTATAACAAACCCGCGCTTATTTATACGTTTTAATCCTGCGGGGCGGACCGTAGAGGGAGGCCCGAAAATCCCGCCAAAGGCCTTTTATCGTCCATCCCCTTCTCCACCCCTATAGGAGGGCAAGGGGCTGGCAAAGAGGGCTCTGGAAAGAGAAAAAAATTGACGGGTCGAAAAAGGGAGCGAGAGGAGGGAGTGAGGGAGCGGAAGAGGTTAGGATGGATGAGGGGGAAAAGCGTCGGGGGGAGGGGAAGAGATGGTGGTGGTGGAGTGGGCCGGAGATGTGGTTCGGAGAGGGGAGGGGAGGGAGGGGAGGAGAAGCCGGAGTGAGGGGCAGGAGGGAGGCCGAGGGCGGCGGCGGCAGCATGGACTTCGAGGATCGCATGCTCTATGGCATCACGCACGTCCGCAGTCCCTCCCCACGTCGCACGAGATGGCCCGCGGTCACGCCACTAGACGGGAGGGGAGAGAGAGAGGAGGAGGAGGGGTGGGAGGGGAGATAGGAATGGTTTAGAGAGGACGAGAGAAGAAGAATCGAGTCGCGCCTCCCTCTCTCCTCACCCAAGCGAGGCATCATCGTCATCACCGACTACTCCATCGTTCACCTCCTCCTCCACCCTCAATATTCTTCTCTCCCTCTCTTAATCCACCTCCGATAGGTAGAGGGAGAGGACCCTTTAAAAGCCAAATCCAAAATTTCTTCCGACGGAAATTTGCGAGGCATCCGCCTCCGAAAACCACCGTCGCCGCATAACCTTATGGGAGGTCGCCTTTTATAGTTCCGGTCTTCTTCCTTCCCTCCCCCTCTCCACCTCTCCAGGACCCCGCCCATTTTACCGCCTTCCTTGCGCCTCCCCATTTCCACCCCACATCCCGCTCTTTCCCTCCCTTATTCCAATTTCGCTTCCCACCTTTTCTTCCTATTCTGCACTCGATAACTCGTGTTCTTTCCCTCCAGCTACTGTATCCCTTCTCGCTTATCTCTCCCTTCTCCCCTTTAATCCCACCTTATCCCTCCTCTTTTGTGCTCAGCATCTCCCTCTCCTCATCTCCCGTATCCCTCCTCCTCACCTCCTCCATCTCGTTCCCTTATCTATACTCCCTTATCCCTTAACCTTATCCCCCTCCCCACACTCCCTCCATTATCCTCGCTCCCTCCCTAATCCCTCCTCCTCCCTCCTTTATACATATTTCGCCTCCTTTCCCGTCCATGCCTTTCTCGCTCTCGGTTCGCAGCTTTGACAAAAGAGCTCTCGCACGCACTCGTGGGGAGGTGGGGGGCAAGGGGTTAAAGAGGAGGGAGTGGAATGGAATTGGGAGGGGGAGGGGGGGAGGCGGAAAAGCGGTATGAACGCATACGGCTCTGGATCCTTTGTTGTAGAGTGTTTTGGGGAGGAGAAAGGAGAGGTGGATGAGTTGTGTGTGTGTGTGTGTGTGTAACCCCATCTCTTTCTCTGTCTCCTCCTCCCCCTCTCCCTTTCTCCTCCTCCACCACCGAAACACACAAACACCAACATCGATCGTCCCGCTTTCCCGCCACGTTCCTCCGCATGCCGAACACGACTCCCGGATAATGAGAGCGGCGAATTAAAACCGTGCCTTTAACGCCTTTACGAGACGGACGCCTTGGCTATTTCACCCACTGTCTGCAAAGGGAAGCAGTCGTAATTTAATTCTCGCCTTAGTGATAAACGAAGGCCGCCTTTTTCCCCGCCACGCATTTAATAAGAAAAATGGCATCGCCTGGTTCCTTTTCTTATCACTCTCAGGTAATGTCCCGCGAAACACGCACGATCCGAACATAAGAGTGGGCGTGGACGCGGTCGTCGTGATTATGATTTCATTCGGGTCTTCCGTTTCAGTCTGTTTCCGTTTCTGTCAATTTTTAGCATTTTTTATGACGATAATCTCCACGTATTTTATTTCCGGAAAAGTTCCCGTCCTTCTTCTCTCTCCCTCGTTTCTTCTTCAGCCGCTCGAAATAAAAACAAGTTCATGATCGCCGCTACGCAACGAGGTTCGCACGCGAGTCCGAATTTCTTGCGATAAGATCATCCTACTCTCTTGGTCACGGTCTCCCCTTTTCTCGTGCAGCACGAAAAAAACATTGAAAAAAAATTAACCGAACGCATTTAGCGTCCTCTTTAGGGGTGAGAGAGAGAGAGAGCGGAGTGAGAGAGGAAAGGGAGTGTATCAGCGAGCGCGAGAGCGGGTCAGGGCAACACCGGATGAACCGGTGGCAACCACGGGCGACGCGGCGTCGCTCCGCGCGGATATGGTTCGAGATGAGCGTTCGCACACTGCGGAGCGGATGCATGGCAGAAGCGAAAAACCCTTCTGCAGCCGCCGACGACTCTACTAGCGTGTAGGAGATGTCTGATGTAGAGAGAATAAGCGGACGGCGGTCAGTGCAACGAGGGGGGAAAATAAAGAGATAGAGTGGGGGAGGAAAAGGAGTGAGAATGGGGGCAGCAAAGGAGTGAGAATGGGGGAAGAATGGAGTGAGGATGGGGGCAGCAAAGGAGTTGGGAAAGCAAAGGCGTGGGGGAAGGGATTGCGTGCAATGTAACGAGGCATGGAAGAGGGTGACTCCGTTATGCGGCCCGTTAATTAGATATTTATCGATACAGGCGGGTGGTGCGGGATTGGAGGAGGGAGGCGACGGGAGGGAGGATAGGAGATTGGATGCAACCAGCGGGGGATCGTTGTCGCCTCTTCTGTGGCGCAGCACTTCATCACCATAAATTTGCATTGGGGAAAAAGGGTTGGAGTGAGAGAGAGAGAGAGAGGAGTGTGGGACGAAAAGAGAGACAGACGTTTATATGTGTATATATATCTATATAAATAGACGGGATCCGGCTCCGTTATAATCCCTTTTGGAAGCCCGCGGCCCACACAACGGCGAAATTGATGCCGGGCCCGATAGCTAAAAAGACTGGTTAATCCAGTTCGGAGAGGAGATGGGAAGTCGATGCGAAGCGAAACGCGATTGCGGCGAAAGGGATCATTCGATTACACCGTGTGATTTACCGATCTGCGCTATTCATAAGGTTTCCAGAGTTAACCGTTAAGGCAGTGTGTACGCGTCGCGTAATTCTTCGACCACCGTGGAAGCGATCGGTCGAGTTGCAGAAGGGCGGCTACGGACAAAACAAGAGGAAAAAAATCAAGGCCTGTCGTCTGAGGAAGACGACGTCCTGTAGAAGAAAGAATTAGGGCGACGCCTTGTCCAACTCACTACGGGCGACGTACCAAGGAACGAATTCATGAGAGAAAAACGCTGTATTTACCCATAAGCGATTTACGTCGCAGTATTCCGCGCGAGCGCAAAAAAACTTTTAAATTTTTCAAGAAAGCACTAAAATAATATTGAATGGTCGGCGTATTTTTTCTTTAAATCCCACAATATATTACCGCACTTATGTTTTTTTCCATTCTCGACTCTTTAAAATATACTACGCGTCAATTTATAATCCTCTTATTAACTTATGGTAACGGTGTCACTGGGACACGCATAAACACAATTAAATGAAGACCGTATAGATGTTTTTTCCTTCGGTATAATATGACGTTTTAATTAATTTAGCAGCAACAATGAGAGGAAGAAAAATAAGAGAATAAAAAAAATTCAGCGAGCACAAAAGATCCCGGGGCAGTGTTTGCATAGGGAGTGAGGGAAGAGGAAGGAGTAGGGATCGCTAAAGGGTAGTAGGGAAGGAAGGAAACGCAAGGCCATTCTGCTCCAAGTCGAAGGACGGAGCGCCCTTAGGACATGAAGTGGGGAAGGGCGCCTCGCGGAGCGTGGAACTAACAGACGACATTTGGCGCCGTGGCTCGTTGTCAAGGCAAAAGATGGGAGAGGAGGTGGAGAACGGAGGGGGGGGGGGGGGGAAGATCGTAAGGGAGAGTAAAAATGGAAGAGGGAGCGTACTGGGGAAGGAAGGAAGAAAGAGAGAGAGAGAGAGATGGAGAGGTGAGGGGTCGAGAGGAAGGAGGAGGGCCTAGGAGCGAAAAGGTCAAAAGAGGGGAGTATTCCCCTCCAACCCATTCTTTATCTGCTCTACTCCCCCGCCTCCTCTATCCCCCTCCTTATACTCCTCCCCTCCCCCCCTCCTCTCAATCCCTCTCTCCGGATCTCCGCATGAAAAGGAAGGATTTACTCGAGAGAGAGAGAGAGAGAGAGAGAGAGAGAGAAAGGAGAAGTAGATAAGAATCGCGATGGAAAGACAGGGACGAAGGATCCACTACACTCAAAACGATGGAAGAGGAATTAAAAATACAGGCGCATTAAGGTTAAAGATAAAGTGAGGGAGGTGGCAGGGGGCGTAGAGGAAAGAGAGTGAGAAAGAAAACACGGAGAGAGAGAAAAAGAGGATAATCTGTCTCTCTAAGTTTCGGAATGTGAAGTGGATACTCGGCGGGAAAGGGGTAAAGGAGGAGCGTACAAAAAGTTCACGAGCAAATTGTTGCTGTTGTAGTTTTCCTTCTTTTTTTTTTTTTAAAAGGAATGGAATTCCAGCAGAAGCTGGAAAGGAGAAGGGGGTTAGTTCGGTGCGAGTAGGGTAGGAAAAGAAAGGGGTCCTGCCCGGGGCGTGCGCCAGATACAGATTGCGAGGAAGGATGGTTTTCCGGGTCCTCGAAAGTTTTCTCGAGTATGGGAAAGGGCGTAAAAGAGAGATATATGCAGGGATGGAAGAAGGGAGGGAGAGGAAGGGAGGGAGAGGTAGGGAAGGGAAGGAGAGAGAGAGAGAGAGAGATGGAGATGAGAGGAGGAAAGAGGTGGTTGCGGCGAGTGGTGGGAGTGGATGAAGGGATGCTTTGAGTGACGGAGTCTATTTAGGCACCGAATAAGGAAAAAGAGAATATGAAAGAGAGGGTTCTTTTGAGAAGAGAAAAGAGGTAGGAAAAAGAGGAGAAGGATTGAGGATACATGAGTAGGTAAGGTTACCTCCCTCCCTCTCTCTCACTTTCTTTCTCTCTCTCTCTCTCCTGTGGGTATATCCGTACCAACTGTTGTTCCTTCCCAACCAAGTGGGAGATGTACGTGTTGGGCTCAGTTGGGATGGGAGTTTAGGAGAAGGGCAACGCACAAGGTAGGGGTTCGCTAAAGCTCTCGGGGACTGCATATTCCGGGAAGTCATGGCCATGGACATATAGGGAGAGGAAAATGGGGGAGAAGGCCGGGTCGGGGTGGGGGGGGGGGGTGGAGGAAGGGCACTTCCACCTGCCCTGCGGAGAGGAGTCCCTTTTGTGTCGATTGGACACGGGTCGATTCCTGAGGCAAGCATTCAATTGCCCTTTTTTCCAATTCCGGTAACCCCTATTCCCTCTCTTTCCCCTTCCATTCCGTCCGCACCTCTTTCTCTCTCCCGTTACACACCGCTGCAATTGGGGTTATTCTACAGGCGAGCAAAGCCACTTTTTTACCATCCCCCGTGGGCGGATTTTAAAATCGAAAATTCGCTTTCGAGGGTCGAACAAAACGTTTTGAATGGAATTAAAATCGAATCGGATAAAAAAAGGTATAACGAAATGATTTCTACCCTTCTCATTGACACGTAATTGAGGCCGTCGTTTCAAATGGACGGGATACCTAAAATGCGTGAAAAATCGAATCTTATCCCAATCCCGCTTTGCCTCTCTCTCAAACATCCAGACAGGTGCAGGTTAAACATAAAAATTGAAAGAGCGAGCCAAATAACTGTCAAAACGCCGGATTTTTTAGGCCAATATATTCTCCCCTCGTTCTGGTCGCCTTCGGCATATCGTCCGTGCGCTACATCAGCATCCAACACTTTTATTCGACAGCCTTAGGGCGACATGTGGAAATAAATAAATACATATAAACAAATAAATAAAAATAAATAAATGTTTATATGTTATGGTGATTATCCGGGGAAACGCTCCGGGAGAAAGTAATTATAACACATACGGTGACGTACCACGAGAGAGAGAGAGAGAGAGGGAGAGAGGAATAAACATTTCCTTCTCGCTCCCTCCTCTTTAACACCTCACCTCTAGCGGGGGAAAGCTCCTCCCCCTTCCGCATAACCAATTGTACAAGCGCGTACACGTCATTAAAAAAACAATAATACGGGGTGGAAGGTCGAGATGAAAACCCGAGTGATGATGCAAAATTCAGACAATGACGAAAGGTCCATGATGATGATGATGATGATGAGGAAAATGTGGAGTAAGGAGAAAGACAGCGTGGGAGTGAAGAGAGAGAGAGAGGGAGAGAGAGTGGCGGAGGGAGGGTTGAAAGAGCAGTACACGCAGGCTCACAAAGAACACACCGTCACCAGCGGTCCAATGATGTAACCACTGCTGACCGACGTCTCCCTTTATCCCTCAACTTCCCTTCCACCCTCGCACCACCCCCTCCACCCTCGCACCACCCCCTCTACCCTCGCACCACCCCCTCCACCCTCGCACCACCCCCTCCACCCTCGCACCACCCCCTCCACCCTCGCACCACCCCCTCCACCCTCGCACCACCCCCTCCACCCTCGCACCACCCCCTCCACCCTCGCACCACCCCCTCCACCCTCGCACCATCCCCTCCACCCTCGCACCACCCCCTCCACCCTCGCACCACCCCCTCCACCCTCGCACCACCCCCTCCACCCTCGCACCACCCCCCCACCCTCGCACCAACCCCCTCCCTCTTCTCATCCTCCCACTCCTTGAGCATCTCCTTTCCCCACTTTGATCCCACCGAGCGATTCCGCAGCGAACTCCGTTTCTTGGCTAAAATTCGCACCCATCCTCCCTTCGAACCGTCCGACCCAGCGACGCAGGAATTACGGCCCCTCGCTTCGCCACGCTCAATTCTCTCCTCACTCCTATATACTATAAGGGATCCTCTGTCTAACTCTCGCTCCCTCTCTCGTTCGCTCCCTGGTCCTATTTCTCCTTCCACTTCATTTCCTCGGCGATTGCTCCAAATTGCCCCAACGAGAGAGATAGAGAGAGGGGAATAGTGTGTGTGTGTGTGTGGAGAGATTAGAGGGGAAGCGTAGAGAGGAGGTGGGTGCATTGAGAACAGAGTGAAATGGAGGTTGAGGTGGAGAGAAGTAGAGAGAGGGAGAAAAGGAGGGTGAGAGAATGGGAGAGTAATTGGGGAGAGATATGGAGAGAGAGAGAGAATGGAGGGAGGGGGAGAGGGTGAGAGTGTGAAGAAGGGAGATAGAGTGAGTCTAAGGTAGGGGGGAGATAGGGAGGGAGGGAGACAGAGATGGAGAGAGAGAGGGGAATGGAGTGAGGGATGGAGAGAGGAAGAGAGAGGGATAGATATATGCCTTTATTTGGGCGAGGTTGAAGCTTGCTAGCCCCGTCTTACAGCTAATGTAAGCAGCAGATATAGAAAAAGAAAAATTAGGAAGCGAGATTAGGAAGAGTGAGAGTGGATAGGGGAAAAGAATGAGATGGGTCGATAAGAGGAAGAGAGAGAGAGGGAGAGAGAGAGGGAGAGAGAGAGGGAGAGAGAGAGGGAGAGAGAGAGGGAGAGAGAGAGGGAGAGAGAGAGGGAGAGAGAGAGGGAGAGAGAGAGGGAGAGAGAGAGGAGAGAGAGAGGGAGAGAGAGAGGGAGAGAGAGAGGGAGAGAGAGAGGGAGAGAGAGAGGGAGAGAGAGAGGGAGAGAGAGAGGGAGAGAGAGAGGAGAGAGAGAGGGAGAGAGAGAGGGAGAGAGAGAGGGAGAGAGAGAGGGAGAGAGAGAGGGAGAGAGAGAGGGAGAGAGAGAGAGAGAGGGGGAGAGGGGAGAGAGAGAGGGGGAGAGGGGAGAGAGAGGAGGGAGAGAGAGGAGGGAGAGAGAGGAGGGAGAGAGAGGAGGGAGAGAGAGGAGGGAGAGAGAGGAGGGAGAGAGAGGAGGGAGAGAGAGGAGGGAGAGAGAGGAGGGAGAGAGGAGGGAGAGAGGAGGGAGAGAGGAGGGAGAGAGGAGAGAGAGAGGGAGAGAGGAGAGAGAGAGGGAGAGAGGAGAGAGAGAGGGAGAGAGGAGAGAGAGAGGAGAGAGAGAGGAGAGGAGGAAGAGGAGGAAGAGGGGGAGGGGGGAGAGGAGGAAGAGGGGGAGGGGGGAGAGGAGGAAGAGGGGGAGGGGGGAGAGGAGGAAGAGGGGGAGAGGGGGGGGGAGAGGGAGAGAAAAGAAGAATATTCTTATGAAGAGGAAGGGAGAGGAAGAGAGAGAAATCGAGGCATGGAGGTTCCAGGGAGAGGCGAAGTTCGTGCTCAGCTCAACAGGGAGAGCGTCATCTGCCCCGCCTCTCTCCCTTCTTTCTCTCTCTGCCTGCAAAGGGAGAACGTATCTCTCTCCCTCTCTCTATCGCTCACAGCATGAGCAAAGCGTCCTCTTCTCCCCTTCCTCCATCCCGCTATTTCCTATTCGCCATTCCCGCTGCTACGCAATTCCCGCCGCTTGCTTTCCCTCATCCACCGGACGTGTCTCTCCGCCGCCCTGGCGCGCAGTCGCCGACTCACGCCTCCCGCGTCACGTGCCCTCTCGGTGTGCGCCGCGGCTGAGTGAGAGAGAGAGGACGAGGCTGACAACGCCGTTTCGTGCGCGTTCGGTCACTCGTCCCTCCCTCAGCCTCCTCATCTAACTCAGCCTCCTTTCCCTCCCTCTCGTACGGCGGCACTCTCGATTTCTCTGCACCCGTCGCTTCCAGCGTGGGTGTTTCGCTCGTTCGTCGCGCGCGTGCGCGGAAGAAAGGGATTCGAACCGGCGGTCGAGTTGATGGAGATTCCGGGATGCGGTTGAGGAGCGGGAGAATGGGGTGTATGCGAGGGAGGGTGGAGGGAGGAGATCTGGTGCTTCTACACCGAGGAGACGCGAAACGATACACTCGTTCGACATCAAAAACTGAGCGACCCAAAACGACATCTGTCGTGCAAAGGGAAAACGGGAAATATGTCGCTTCTCCGAGACAGATACCGTAATACGACCGCATATTTTTGAGTGCTTACTGATGTCTTCTCTATTTCGCGAATACGTGCAAGAGGAGAAAAATATTTGCATATCTTTTAACATGTTTCTCGCTAACTTCTTTCTTCAGCGTCCCAACTAATCACCGTGTGAACGCTCATGCCTTGCTTCCACTAGGACCGACTATTTTATAAAAGAATTAATTTACGTTTCCTGGCATATTTATGGGTCTTCTCTGATAAGTCCGCTCCAACGCAGTGAACATCACTTCCCTGTCAGAGAGGACTAGGTTCTCCACTGTTTATACCAGTGTTTTTCAAAGGCTCATAAGCGTTCAAAACCTAGCTGAAATACAGAAAAAGCCTGTTATAGCGCTGCTCTTTATTAAGCGGATTAGGATATAACTGGGATAAACCATGTCCCCCGAAATACATATGCAAATTTATAGGAAATATTATGAACGATATATGTAGGTAGTAACCCATGTACGGAAAGGAGTGTGTGTTTTGTGTTGTTACATACATATTTATATTGATTATAAAATATATGTAAGCATTCTTCTGGGTTTTCGGTTTTGCATAAGAGTTAGTTCGGCGGTCTGTTAGTGCAAATCTTTTTTATACCGCGGATAAACCTATAACGCGGTCGTAAACATGTCCCCCTAAACTCGCGTAATAACGGGCTATTAATGCATATCGAAAATGACAGGGAACCTAATAGCCTTATTATATAAATACCAATATGTTAGTACATATAGCTTTTTAGTGCAAAGTGATGATGGAAGCTCGTGTTAATAACATTTTTCCCTAGCGTTGGCTTCCCTTTCATTGGGTCGCGAAACAAAAAGTTGGGAAAATATTCTATTCACAACATCGCTCCGGTCTCTCCCTCTCTCTCTTTTCCATCTCATTGGCCCAACTTCCGACCTTCCGGCTCTGGCAAATCCTCTTCCGCCACGAGTACCTTCCTTAATTACTCCCCTTCAGTACCTCTCTCTTTCTCTTTTTAAGAGACCCTCTCTTCCCCCCGCGATATTCACCCTATCCTATTCGTCTCCGCCACATCGCCCTCTCTTCCAACGCTGCTAATTCCCGTCGTTCGCTACCCTCCAGAGTCCCTCTTCGCGACGCCGCATTCCCTCATTAAGGCCGCTCTTCGCTTTCCTAATGGAGGGCGCAAAATGTCAGCGGCGAATAAAAGTGCATGGAGGCCAATCTGACGAGAGAGAGAGAGAGAGAGAGGGAGGATAATAATCCTCTCTCGCCTTTGAATACCACCGTAACCGGACGACGGAAATAAGAAACTTCTAATGAATGTCTCTGATTGGTCAAAATTTTCGGAATTCGATTGTTATTTACTGGATCGTTTATCTCGGAAGTTGTATCTTCAAAACAACGTGCGAAGTCGTGGTGTCCCGCTACAGTTTTCTTTACACGAGCAAGTAGTAAGTATTGCTCGTAGGTAATTCTTTTTTCGTCATTATTTATTATAGCGCAAGCGATTATTTATAAATATGACATCTTGAAACGCGAAATATGGGCTATTATATAAAAGAAAAAATCCGATTGTAAAAGAAGAGGGACCCAACTTTTTGGCAAAACAAAAAATCGTAAGAGCGGAGCGGAGAAATAAATCAATCGGTGGCGTCCGACAGAGTTACGGCTGAGCGTCTCTCTTTCTCTCTCCTCTCTCTCTCTCTGTATCTCTCTTTACCAAGATAATTCGCAGCGTGAGTCAGACAGAATGGTCCGGATAATTCGCTCCCCCCCTTCTGTCAAAGTCAACAATTATTTCAACCATAAAAAAACGCTTTGCGTAACAGAGGGAGGAAAAGGGACATAGGGAGAGGAAGGCAAGGGGTAAGAGAGAGGGGGGATGGGGGGGGGGGGGAGAGGAAGTGAGAGGATAGAGGCACGCGAACTCAATTAATCGCAAACGGACGCTGTTTTTTCCCCCATCGACTGCCCTTTTTGAACAACGCACTGTCCTGGTATTCATTCGCGTTTTGGTTTAAACTTACACGAGATCTATGCAAAAAAAATAGCTATATAAGGAAATAGGGCGCAAGGAGAGTGGCGGTCGAGGGGGCAGAAAGGAGAAAAAGGGGGTGGGGTGGAGTCGCTCGCGGCTGGATGCAGCAGCTGAGCGTATGCTCGGACCCGAGCGGACCGGCTCATCTCCATGACAATGAATGACACGCACACACGCAGAGTGACTATCCCGCGCCCATCCCTCGGCTATTTACAGCCATTCATTTCTACTCGACTTAATAACAGGGCTAATTGCCAGACAAGCGAGGATCCCTTCCCGAACTAATGCATTATGCAAGCATCCACCATGTGGGATAACAGGAGCAGAAAACCTTTTTAAAAAGTCTCACCGTGAGACCGAAACCGGAATCGAGCAACCAATGTGTGACTATTCATATCCCATTGGACCCCGCGCATAAAGACGCGTAGAGAAAGGGGATAAGGAAGGCAGAAGAGATGCGGTCAGGTGAGAAAGGGGAAAACCGAGTCCTCCATCGTTACATCGTTGTCGGAATAGAGAACGAAAGCGGAGTTTGCCCACGGCCAAAGTTCCTTTTCGGCGTCCGTTTTTTTCTTTCATGCGTTTCTCGCAGATGCCCGAAGAGCGTAGCGGGCAAGGTCAAAAGGTTAAATCGAAGGGGGTCGTGGGTTTGACACGTGAAAACCATGCGGTCGCCTAAATCCGTACTGACCACAGACAATCGAAGAATAGGAGACGGCCCTCGAAAGTGAATCGCAGTGAAATAAACTGGCTTTAAACGAGATGAAGGCGAATCGACGCGTAATGGAAATTGTAACTCTGCTCAGGAAGCGTTAAAATGATTCACGGAATAAACCGTCGGACGTGTTGAGAGGAAAAAAATAAGCTGGAAAAATATTTCCAACAGAAGGAAGAATAATTGGTTGAAGAGTTGCGTTCACTTGTTGGCTGATTAAAGGACTACAACTTCAAACTCGAACGAGAAGATTCTCAGAATTTATAATTTGCTAGAGTAAGCAAAGAAAGGCAGGTGGGTTGAGAGAGATGCTACAGAAGAAGTTTCCGTGCGATTTTTCAGAAAGCACTTAATGGCGAAGCGGAAAAATGTTGAAGAAGGAAAGATGGTGGGCAATAAATTACGATGTGGGAACGGCCGCTAAGGCATAAAGCCCGGCCGTCCAAAAATACCGTTCGCTAGGTCACTGGATCGTCCTTCGTTATCAATCATCTGCTTCTACCGTAAGAGACTATTTCTATTAGTCTTCCTCTTATTTTATTAATCCTGTATTTCTTCCTCTGACGCTGTCTACTTAGTGTATTTTTTATGCGCAAATAATACAGAGACAAAATATCGAGTGTGTTTTGTTTTGTGTAACACACATATACGAGTACTATTACCTAATATGGTGTTTTACAAAGTAACGGCCTCGTCAGCGAGTTTTAATGTTTTTTTTAAACCTTCAAGCATTCCTTTTTCTCCCGGAAAATTTAGATTTTCGCAAGAGATGAGAGGACATTTCTCTGAAAAATTCATCCATCCTCCTTCGCTTTTAACAGGCGTTCATTTTCTGCATGCTTTGATCACTCAAGGGGCTCGCATCCAGAAGGTCCTTTGATCGTATCCAACCTCTTCCTAATAGTAAATTATCCTTTTTTCGACCCTACCCTGCTACTGGCTTTCCTCCCGCGTGGTCTTAACGTCGCCTTTGTCCTTAATTTTCTGTCCATTCCTTTCATTACGCTACCCCTTCCAAAATGTCTCTTTCGTTAGACCTTCCCATCAATAATGCGGCGCAATTACTTCTTTTTTTTACACATTGTTGCAATGCTTGCTTTTCCTCCGGGCGGATCCGAGTACCCATAGCATTCCCCTCATTATCTCTCAAACCATTTCCAGCAACCAGCGCCCCTATGATGGTTCTAACCCCTTTAATATCCTCTCCTATGACCCTCCCGTGTTTTTTAAAAAACCGATGCCAAGGCACGCACCGCGTTAAAACGCTTGATAGTCTCTTATCTTCTAGGCATATATGCACCACTCACAAGTTTTCCCTTTCTTCATCCTTATAATTAACTCTCTCTCCTCCGAGGTTGTTTTCCGTTGTTTCCCCTTCGCTGAAAGTATTACGGTGATTTTTGCCTAAAAGCGCCGTAGTAAAAGATATGCCATCGGTTTCAACCGCTTAGAAATATAAAAACAATTTTGCTGTTATTTTCCTTATTGACGATAAGATCAACTGTTTTATAAGAACGCCCAGCCACGTAGGAGTTTACAGTGCGTCATTCATCCTGAATCACGGCCCAGTGAATCGAAAAAAAAATTAACAAAATATGTTTCTTTAGATCCATTCATCGCCTCAGCTTGTGAATCCTGTAAATATAACCGGCAAACATTTAGCGCGTTCCAGCGTAGATTTCGAAGAATTACTGCCATTCGAGTCATCCGTCGATAATTTTGCAACGATGGGAACAATATTATTCGAAAATAATATGAAATAAAAGAGAGCGATAAATAAAAGAATATGGAGCGTATTAAAAATGTACAATGGAAAAATATATCTCACTTCAGAGAAGTAATAACGCGCGTTAATCAATGGAGTTAGAAATGAAACTAGTCCGTTGAAAAAGGAGCTTTTCAGCTATTTATAGCCGACCCTGGAGAATTTTCCTCCGAAACTTTTTTCATTCATGGAAGCGATAATTTTTAACCTTTCGCATTTCAGCTCAAAATAAATTTCTCAAAAGAAAATGCCATTTTATCGGAATTCAAATAATCAACACATTTTCTCGCGCCGGCCCCAATGGTCACAGAAATAATTTCCCGATATCGCTCACGACATTGAGTAAAGAGCAGTTTTATTGGGTAGGAAAAATAGCGGAATTTTAAATCAAGAAAGTCGAAACGTGTTGAAAGATTGAGCATTATTAAGCCTCACAGAGAGAAGCATATGGACAGAAAAACACGCTTCCCATTCTGCGTTAGGAAGATAGGAAAACAAATCAGGAACGGGAGAGGTCGGCTTAGGGGCGAAGATTTTTTTTGTTCGGAAACGAAAAAAGCCGAGAAAACATACTTTCGCGTATCGATTAGAACAGACGAACGAGCACTTTGATTGCATCGGAGAGGAAGGGAAGAGGAAAGGGCGGAGAAAGGCATGTAGCCTTGTGACACGAGGGATCCAAACAAGGCAATTCCAATTGGATCGAACACTCGAAAACACGCGTCCGAGTTCCACACGAACCGAACAGATTCACCAAAAAACTATATATATATATATATATATATATATATATATATATATGTACTTATATACAAACACACAAAATGGAGAGATTAGGTGAAAAACGTGGAAGTACTACGAAGAAAATGAGAGAAGCGAACGATTATACAGACTATCAAAAAGAGGAAGGCGAACTGGATTGGGCATTACCTGAGGAGAGAGTGCATGATTAAAGAAGTGCTAGAAGGAAAACTGGATGGAAAAAGAGAAAGAGGTAGGAAAAGGTTTCAGCTGGTAGACGACTTGAAAGGGTAAGAGAGCTATCAAGACATGAAGAAGACTGCAGAAAATAGGAGTATATGGAGAACCAAGTTTAACCATGAATAATTACGGACCAGTCTACGGACAGACTACCTATGATGATGATAAATAAATGAATATACGTATATATATATATATGTGTGTGTGTGTGTTTGTATAATAGATCCACACACAGATACATTTACCCTTTTTATACGGTGGGAGACGAATATAAATCGCGGAAACAATCGCAGCATTTGGATGCGCAAAAAGGGCGAATGGCTGAAGCTTTAAAAAGGCATGGAACACATTACAAAACTTTTGATAAGTTTCTGACGGAGTCGAGGGAGGGCGTAATTCTTGCTCCCATCCGCCTCTGCCTCCCTCTTTCCCTCTCCCCCCCCCTCTCTCTCCATCTACCCCATTTCCCTCTCGAGACCGCAACCCTTCTCCACTCCACCTCCCCTCTTTCATTTGTTTCTGGGACCCAGAATCCCACGGCCCGACCTCCCCCCTCTCTCCTCCAAAAACCAACTTCGGATGTTCGGAAGTTCGCAGCACGAATATCACGTCTCTTACCGCTTTTGCAAAACATGAGCCCACGGAAAGACACAGCACCTATATATACATATATATATATAAATCTTAAGTCGGCTCCGGATCCTCTCCTAAGCGACAATCTCATCCTCATTTCCGTCCACTGCGTGCCGTTTGGAGAGTACGAGTAAAGCCCCGTATAAAAATCTGGGGCACGGCAGTAGATCTTCATCTGGCTGCGATGGCAAAGGGGAAGAGAAGGGAAGAGAGAGAGGGAGACGGGAAGAGGGAGGGAGAGTAGGAGGAACAGAGAGAGAGAGAGAGGAGAACGGCGGCTATACTCCCGTAACCCTTCCTCGGTTCCCTATACGCCGTTGCCTGGCAACGACTCCCATCCACAAAACAACAATGGCGGACTGACTCACCAGAGTACTCAGATTATGTCTCTTTCTTTCTTTCTTTCTTCATCCGGTTTCCCTATACCCTCTTCCATCCATCTCTTTCTCCTTCTTCATCCCTTCCTCTCCAACTCTCAATTTATCTTTCTTCAATTCCTCAATGCTCCCTCCCTTTCTCTCCTTCCCCCCTCTCTCCCTCCCATTTCTCCCTCTCCCTTTCTCCTTCCGCCTTATCTGCTTCCCATTGGGACCGTCCTCCTACATATATATGCCGCGCATGGGAGTCTTAAAACGCCCTCAATCAGCCGGAGTGACATGAAAAAAAATGGCAATAAAGTATTCAGTGCAGAACGGAATACAAGAAGAAAAAATAAAAGAAACGGAGGAGAGAGCCGACTTAAGACCGACGCTTAAGTTATCCCGCGGGTGTGACTGGAGAGAAGGGTGGGTGATATATAAAATGTGCGCGGACTTCGAGAGAAGCCAAACTCATTCCTCTCGAATGATGCAAAAAGAAAAACGAAAAACTTACGTAGCTGAACCGCATTAACCAAACTGCGATGGAAATAAACGCGCTAGCCGACAGTGTTTTTCTGTTAGTTTTTTGTATCTCGTTCCGTCCCGAATCCCTTATTTCCCTATTTTAGTGTCATTCTCTCTCTCTCTCTCTGAATGAAAAGGTTTTAAGACGGATTTTAACTCGGAGAGGAAAAAAACTGACGCTTTTTCCGCTTTGCATGATTTATGTATATATATTTTTGCACACAAAAAATCGAGAGTGAAACTTGTTGAGTTATTAATCCCCATTTCTCTCTGTTACCTCAAAGGATTGCACGGTTAAATAAATTACCGATGCATTAACATAGCAGTTTAACAGTGATTGGAGTATTGTTGAGTCGCTTTTGACGACGTTATCGTGGAGAAATGCCTCGGGATTGCTATTTTTAACACGCTCATTTGATTCAGGTAAATCCCGCGATGATGCTTTATTAAAAGCAGGCCGAAGGCGATATGAGAGAAACCCCTCGGGCTGTGATTACGTGTTGACCCAAGAATATTTGTCAAACGGCCTGTTGTTAAGCGGGCTTATCCGGCAAAAGTGGTCGGAATCGACGAAAGGTTTCCAATGTTAATAACGTAGGAGGGAAGTCAGGAATACCGAGATAAAAATCACAATCGACCTTTATCTTCGAACGAGGAAAAAAACACAGTCCTCCATGAAAATGGAGCAGAAGAACACCCATAAAACACGACAAGTTATTACTTTGACCAACTTGCGACGAACTTTATAAAATTGCGAGCAACGAACGAACACGTCGACCTGGATGGGATGTCGTTTGTAAAACCTTTGTCCTTTATTTTTTGCAGTTTCCGGTACATTTGATCTCCGTAGGAATAAAAACATCCGACATCTGGTACGCGTAAACTCCAAGAGAAGAAGGATGACCTTGTCTGCCGTCCGCATAAAGAAGTCTGGGCAATTATGAACGAGCTCGTTATGCACTGGAGATACGAGACTAGCAGCAAGCGAGATTTCTTTATGGCTTTTGCGTTAGTTTTTATTGCTGCCAAACTAACTCTTTGAGCTTAGATTAAAGCGATAGACATACAAGAGACATACAAGAGACATAAAGAAATATACACGAAATTAAAAGAAAAAGCTTTTCCATTTACTTTTCTCGATTCCGGAGCTAATTTTCTCTCTGTTTATGCGATTTTACATATTTTTTCATTCTCATCATTCCAGTGATTATGATCGGAAAGAATTCATAGATCACCCAAATATCTTGAAATGATACTTCTCGTATGTTATAATCAATGGTAGAAGCTTTCACGTGGTGGAACTGCGTCATATTACTGGTTTTATTAAATTCTCGTATGTTATTTGACAATAACGTGAGGTCGAGTTTTCGACTAGATCATTTTATAATCTTCAATCTTAAATACGCCGGAGATAAAAGCGTAAATATAACTGTACAATCCCCGATATTCGCAAGCATTTCAAATGAAGTTTATTTTAATGTTTCGAGACGACGAAACATACGATTTGAAGACTTTCGCCTTTGAGGCGTCGATATGATTGCTATTATCAAGGTGACTCCAAAAGCCTTGATATGGTTGATGAAACCAGAGGCGTATGTCGGGGAAAACTTGTCTTCTCACGGAGTAATTCACCGATATTTGAATCTGAAAATAACTTTAAAGCCAGCGATCGTCGAAGTGCCATTGATGATGTCTACTTTGCAGCCGACACGCGCATCTGGTTTACGAAGCTGCGTCAGCCGCTTTAGGATCTACCTCGATCATGAACTGGATCCTGAAAAATGGGGTGAACTCAAACACTGGTCGTTGAATTATTCCATTTCCATCGGCTTTTGTCATTTTTTGCACACGAATCAACATTGGGGCAAATCCGCTATTTACAATTAGGTGTCTTTTATAATATATAATTATATATATACGAGTATATGCACACATACATACGCAGCCTTTTGACGCAATAAATACGCCAATGATAAATTACGCCTCTATAGCTAATAATTTCATAACCCAAACTTAAGCCAATGTGGAGCGAGCGGGCATCGAGCGTGTTCCACTTGTTCCATTTGAGGCGAGAGACGGCGGAGAACAAGTTCCCACCCCCCCCCCCTTTCTCCTCCACCCCCGCAATCTCCAACTCCACCAACCCAACCCTTCTCCCCAACTGCCGCGCCCTCATCTTTCTCCCCATCGCCCTCTACACCCCCCTCTCCCCCCAACTGACTTTGCTATTCCGCAAAACTATTCTCATTCGGTGCAAGGGCGTCATTAGTCACGCCTCGATCCTTCCCCGCGCCGCTGCAGCAATCCTTTGTGGGAACTGCATCCGCCAGAAACACATCCGAAAAGAGACACTTGCAAAAGGGGGCGGGGGGGGGGGCGTGGAGGGGCGGAGGCGGGTGGGAGATTTGAAAGGAGGGAGAGAAGGAAATGGAGTGGGGAAGGGGAGAAGAGCAGGATTGAGGGAGGGAGTGCTGGGCAAAGTGCAAGACGTGCAGGAAGGTGCGGCAGAGGCGCGGAAGGCGCGACGGGTGCGAGGCCGACGACAATTACCGCCGCACTCCAAGTTCGCACGGGAGAGCGGGTTTGCAGGGGGATGGTGTGGAGGGAGGGAGGGAGGCAGAGAGGGAGTTAGGAGGGAGGCAGAGAGGGAGGCACGGAGGCAGTGCGGGAGGCAGGGAGGGGGTGAGATGAGGAATGGGAGAGTGCGCGTGCTGGAACTCGACTCTTCCGTGAAGCTCGAACCTTGGGCTTATAGGATGTCACGTGGGAGAGAGAGAGAAAGAGGAAGAGAGAAAGAGAGAGGAAGAGAGAGACAATGGCTACGTGCCCTAGAGGCGCCGAGATAGAGAGAGAACACGAGAAGAGAAGGAGAGAGAGAGAGTGGCATGAGTTTTCCTCAGTCTCACGTCGCCAATGGTTCTTCATTCCGGTGACGTCCGCTTTGGTTGGCACAATCAGCGACGCACTCATATGCGTGTCGGGTTTCTTTAACGGCCAACCGCAGGCGCACCTTTCAAATTAAACGAATCGCCTTTGTAATAATCGAGAAACCTCCGAGTCGAGAGTAACATGGAGAATTATTATTACACTGTGACGCCGTTGAATGCTTCAATTTCCTTTCGGTGATTTTAGAACGGCGAGGAATTCAGCAAAACGAGGAAATTGAGAGGAGATTCCGGGAAAGTATTCATTCGAGGGATCACCTTTTCCGCCATTATAAAATGGATTAGAGGTAAAGGGAGGAAGAGAGAGATGAGGAGAAAGAGCAAGAATGGAGGATTACTGGAATGTGAGAGAAGGGAGTGAATTGGCGAGAAAGGGAGTACAATATAGGGGGAAAGAGAAATAGGAAGGGAATGCGGTGAAAGGGACGAACGCATCCAAGCAAATGAGGAGAAGTAGAAGAATACCTGTTACACTGTCGTTCTAAATTAAATGACGACGCATTAATAGTAATGAAAACAGCACGAGTGCTGTGATCTAGGCGAAGTGAAATTAGAGTTGAACCAAGATGCTGCGTCTTACACGGATTTTCACGTGCGAGAGTTCACTAGAGAATTATCGAGCTTGTATTATGACTGAAAATAATTTCCAGGATAACCAACTAATTATAAAAAATTGAAAAATTAGGTACGTGTCCTCGGTAGGCATAAAATCTACTATTTAAACTGGTCGAATTGTAGCCGAATCGCGCATCGAACTTTTTTTTATAACCTTATTATGTCTATTGGAAATACCTAAGACAGGTGCTTTCAGATTTTGATACTTAAGTCCTTGTTCTGTAATGCGAAACTTGCTTTTGTATAGTTACGACCTATGCAACACTTTCCTATGATGCTATTTTAACCTCAATATGAATGGTTTCTCACAGAAAATAAATAAAAATGCGGAATTTTTCGAAGTGGTAAACGTCTAGAAATAGCACGGCTATGTTTTCCTTTCTCCAATGTCGTTACCGTTATACGCTGGTCGTCTGTGCGGTTATTCTTTCAATCAAACGAAGGAAGATGTTGCGATTTTTCAGCAGACCGAATAAACCGCTGTTGTCCAATTGCTCGAATGGTCAGTTTTGACCCTTTTCTATAGGGTCGTATTGCGCGCTATAACTGGTTGTTTCGAAGTGTTATTTCAGGGTCATAGTTGCCAATTTAGCAAATTTGTCGCTAGATTTAGTGACTTTTTACTTCCTTTAGCGACATTTTTTAGTGTTTAGCGACATGCCACTACCTTTGCGATTTTCTACTACTCTAGCGGCAAATTTAAATATTGCTTTATGTAAGCGGAAATACATGCAATATACAACATAAACCGAAAAAATTATTTTTATTGTAACTTTATTAAAACCTATACAAGTTTTAATAAACCTTAAAATATTTCTACAGTTACTTCCCCAGTTATGATATTTGAAAGACATTTAAAACTAATATTGAAAGATCTCATTATAATTTACGTTGACGAAGCGCCAAAATCTTGGGGGTGCTATTTCGACCATCTATCTATGCAAGTGAATAAATATTGGATACCAATTTATATCGCCGAACATGCTGCAATCTTTATGACATTCATTCTTTTATCCTTTATCTATAATCTTTACAGAGCGATGAATAAATTAACATTTACTTAGTAATTATCTCAACAAACATTTATGGAGAGGGGCGCTAGAGTGCTATTTCGCCCGGATCGCCAAAATCTTTCGGGCCGCCTCTGTGCGCGAGTATATAAAAAAAATCATTGAATATGAAGCGGAAACCCTCCCTGCATCTTGTACGCGGGTATTTACGGTATTTTATTTTTCTACTTATACAATAAGCTTGACCTATTAATGTTAATATCTATTCTATTTTTTATTAATAAAAGGTTTGCAAAAAGTCTCCCTTATTTAATACTAATAATTAAATATTATCTTAATTGATATTCATTTATAAAATAGATAATAAGTATACTAATTAGATTAATAAGAATTATTTGAAGTATTTATGCACTATTTTATTTTTAACGACTTTTTAGTGACATTTTATTTGAGATTAGCGACTTTTTAGGGTGGATTTAGCGAAATTTTCAAATTTATTTTGGTAACTATGTCCAGAATACTAATAAATACAACTCAAGTGACATACATATTTGCAAGCGACTCAGTCCTGCTTCGTGAAGCAAATCGAGCACGTCGCAGTTTCACTTGTTCCTGGAAAATATTGGCGTCAGCATGTTTGCCATGTACAGCGAGAAAAGTGCTAAATAAGAACATAGCCACGTATGCTGCAATGCTTCAGCACCTGATTCGGAAATGCACAGAAGTCGGCGTAGATTTCAAACCGAAGACTGCAGTGATGGACTTTGAGCCAGGTATTCACAAGGCAGCCGCCAATGTGTGGCCAACGGTGAATATAACAGGTTGCGGCTTCCATTTGACGCAAGAATGGTGACGAAAAATCCAGAACAACTTGGGGTTGACATCACACTATCAGAATCTAATTTCGGAATGTGGAACATGGCTGAAGAGGATATTTGGTCTTACTTATCTTGACCCTTCCGAAGTCGAAGATGCGTTCGACGAAGACTTCATGTCAACTCAACCAGTTACAGCGCAGTCATTCAGCGAATACTTGGTCGAGAACTATATTGAAAGTGGATCATCATCCAACAGTCAATAAAAGAAAAAACTGGCACTTCTGACAGAATCACAAGAAAAATACAAAATCGGGGATATTTCCAGGTTCGAGTACATTAAGCGTGCTTTATACCACTGCATGAAGAATAAATAGATAAAAATTATTTTAGAAAAACATAGAAAGGGATCGAAACTGACCATCCGTGTAACCTTAACCCCAGGTAGTTCCGCGCAATTCGATCCTGTCCCTTACGATACCAGAGAAGAACCCAAACATTACTCTTGACCATTCCGCGCAACACCTAGCAACCCGACTAAACAAATATTAAATTGTCTTTTTAAAGATAAGCTCAATGATTGCATTGATTACATGCCTTTCAGTCTTGCATTAGACGCACTCAAAAATGAGACAGCTACGTGCAAAAATCTATTTACAAGAGATAGCGGTCGAACAACCTCATTATTAGACTTTATGGACGATGCATCCTAGACGCTCACCTAATCGCTTCATTTTAATGCGTAAGAATTTTTTCCCAATAATGACGCAAGATGATCAGCGATTCCTCGAAATCTATAGTGAGGATATTTCCGGACAAGTCAATAATGACTCAACTCGAGAGCTCCCGCAATGAGTCGACCACCGATAGACCTGATCGCTAGAACATCGCTCGTTCCCAACGTTACGCGAGCGAAATAAACGCGAACCACGGCACGTGATCGCCATCCAACCGAACGGGTACCGTATGAACACGTACGCGTGAGGCGTGCTTAAAATGGTATTCGGTCCATCCATTGACGATTCGAACACCTCAGCCACCTGATAGGACACGGAAGCGCGTGACTACCTTTCGGCGGGACCGTTTCACGTGCGTCGGAAGAGAACGCCGCCGCGTGACTAGTTTTCGACGGTTGGAAAAAAAACAAACGTTTTTTCAGATCGTTTATAAGTTCCCCTGCGTCATCGAGCGATCTTATGCCTCGGAGTGTTTCTAAGGAGTCATCCGAAAACGACGTGACGAACGGATCATTCCGAAGAAAAAGGATCGGTAGTAAGGAAGGGCGTGGCAAACGGGGGGGGGGGGGGGGGGAGAAGGGGGAGGGGAATAGTGGGGAGTGCGAGTGAGTGAGTGTTTGAGGACGAACGAGGTTTCGGTCCGGGAAGAGGAGACACTGTCGTCGTAATAGGTGAGTCACTACCGGAGAGTGAGCGGACTCGTTCATTGAGAGGACGCATCGCGTGAACAAGAGAAGACTCCCCCACCTGGGACACCCGCACTCTCCCTCTCACTCCCTCTTTGCAATTTCCCTCTTTTGCTCTCGCGTGCACGTCCCGTGAAGTTTAAAAACGACGTCCCCTCCCCTCCCCCACTCCCTTCCCTCCCCGCCCCTCCCCCTCCCCTCCTCGGTCTCTTCCGAATTTGTGACTCTCTCTCTCTCTCTCTCCTCCGTCCCCTTTCCAAGTACTCGCCGATTCACCACCAACCCTCGTCGTCCTACCACGCCACTCGCCACCAGGGGTTGAAGAGGGAAAGGGGGACTATAGACGGCGCGTATTTCCTCCCCTCTCTCGACATATTTCATTGTCTTTCCCGCCACCTGCCCCACCCCACTCCCCCTCCTTTTTTAGCTCCGGCGCAAACCTAACCCCTCACACCCCCGAAAACGAACAAATTTACCGGAGGGCTAATAAAAAAAATTCGGACAAGTTCCCCCCCTTATGGGGTAGGCAACCAGCAGATCGCGATAAAGGTCGCGTCGCGTGCGTAATCCATTTGCGGGTTATAACTTTGACTCGTATCTTGAGACAGACGTTTTTAATTTCCCTTCTCCATAGAAAATCGGAGGGGGAGAGAGAGAGAAAGAGAGGAGAAAAGAGAAAGATGGAAAGAAGTGTGAGGATGCCTCGCAGTTATTTTTGTTTGTGAAAACTTTTCCAAGCGAAAGCCGGGTGTGTCGAGTTCCTCACTGGAAAACGGATGTCTGCTGGTTTATTTTAGTTACGACGACGGAGTTGCGAATGGGTTATCGTCATATTCGTCGGTGAGTCATTGCGTAGAAATTTTTCCCCGTTGCGTAGCCTTGGAATGTTAATTCGCCACACAATACTTTCGGTTATTTTGACGACTGAGAGCCCATTCATGGCGACGGAAGCCGGGTGAAAAATTAATAAGCGAAACGTCCACAACGTGCCTCGAGCGTTATTTCACGGGTTCCCAACCGTTTCGATGTGGCAATCACCAAATTGTATCCTAGAATATCAAGCGAGCACCACTATATTTCTGAAAAAAAATAGGAATGTTCATGAATAAAATCAAACAACATCAAAGTTATTCTTAACAACCTTGAATAACTTTAGAATGAAAGCAACCGAGCAAATCACATTGCTGGTTCTAAGAAACGGGCTATTAAAGCATCGTATAAGAGCACAGCGGTGATCGCGAGTACCATTCTTTTTTTATCGCAAAAAAAGTTTCGAAACCAACTTTACACGAACCGCTTTCATCATACTAGATCTTCTCTTAAACTTTTATCCGACGAAGAAAGATCCAACTTTCATCCGACAGCGGGGGCATGGAACGCCTCGCTGTTTGCGGCAGGAGTAAACAAAAGAGGGAAGGCGAGAGTCACTTGTTTGTCGTCGCGACCATCGGTCCGCCGTGGCGACCTTACTGTCTCCGGAAAGAGCGGAAGAATTAAAGCGAGAGGAGGGAAAAGGAAGCGAGCAGGAAAGAGAGAAGCGTCAGAGCGTGTTTCAAGGACAATCGAATCATCCATTGACACCCTCTCTTCGGCCCGTGACCGCGGTTCATCCACACAATGCAGAGCTTCCAAAGCGGAAGGCGGCCGCTGAGGTGGCAGGAGGGTGGATATTTCGTGTGTGCGCGGGTGTGAATGTCGAAAGGGGGTTGTAAAACGGACTGGGAAAAGAGGGAGGAGGAGGAAAGATGCGTCAACGGGGGCGGGAGAAGATGGTGGAGTTAAAAAAGAAAGAAAAACGTTCCGAGATGCGCCGAACGACGCGGTCCGATTGGTTACGACGAGACGTCGGGTTGATTGCCCCCGTGAGCTCTTTTCGAGAGTCTGGGAGGAACAAAAAAAGATTTTTTTCCTTCGTGCGGCAGATTCGCAAAAGTAGATCGTCGCCGATCAATTATTCTTCGCGTTCCAGATGATGCGGAAGATTGCGCAAAACAATAAAAGCGCGGCAGAGGGGAGGAGAACGGCTTTGCTCGTCGCGCAGCTCCGAGCGCCGCAAATGGGACGGTCGGAGAGAACCGTTACTTGGCTGTTTTGGGGGAATGGAACGACTGCCGAGGCAGAGGCATTACCGGTGCGGGAGGCGCGAGGGGGGGTGATGAGGGGGAGGGGATAGGGGAGAGGGGCTTTTGGATTGCGCCCGAAAGTGTTTACGGCCTTTGGCATTGTCGTTGCTTTTTGTGGGCAGCTAAAGATTAAGCGGCCGTAATTAACCTAGCTTTTCATTTGGTTAATTAAAAGTTACAATATGCTAAGCGCGTGTGCGTGTTTAAGTGAGTGTATGCAGGCCCTATCAGTGGTTCGGAGAGGCCCGGGCCACTTTCATATTTTGTGACCTCTGGCCATAATAAAAACAAAAACCGAATTAAAGACCAATGGCTAAAACACAGTGAAATGTAATTTGCATATTTTTAATTTATAAATAATATTCTAGCAAATGTACCAATTATTTTGGAAAAATCTATTTTTCGTGCGATTTCACAGTTTATTTCAAGCACGACGAGTCGGTTCTAAAGCAAGTTTGGGCCCCATTGAGCTTGAGGCCCTTCTGGTCACCCCTCAGAGAGGCCCTCAGTGTATCCAAGCGCGTTTTTAGCATGCATCATGTTAGTTTTTGCCTTAAAGTGTCCTGAAATCAAACTTTAAAGAAATCTCACATAAATAATTTGCCGTTGGCGAAATATTGTTTCTGGAAGTCTTTTCGTTTTTCTAACCAATATTTTGACTTGTTACATTGACATTTTCTGAGTACATTTACGTACATAGGAACAACATTCTTCCAATCTATATGAACTCGCATGCAATCACATTTAGAATCTATTTCAGCTTAGTGAATTCCTACTCCCACAAATGAATTCACATTCAACAAGAAGAAATGTTATTTAAGCGGGAATTAAAGATTAATTACGTAAAGCAGCATATGTGTGGATATCAGGTAGAAATCAACAATCATGGGTGCAAACTAAATTCCTACCAAAATACACATGTAATTGATTTTTGTATGGCTTCGGGGGACGAATATGATTCTACATTGTCGTGGCACCTCTGACATAGCGAGACTTAATAAATGGCGACACCAAAGAAACCCTCATGAAAAACAAAATGGCTAATTATTAAACCATTATCAAATCAACAATCATCTATGTACCTGAAAAACTAATATTTAAAGCCTTTCTCGGAAAATTATCAAACAAATTAAGTCTTCTTTAATAAAATTACCTGCCATATAGCAAAAATATCACCCATGGAAAAAAATGAGATGAAAAACATAAGACTATTAAAACTTAAACAAAAAACAACATCTTTATAAAAGGACCTATGATTTTTAAGAAAAACTCATTAAAATTCAAATAGATACTCCTAATTCCTGAAAATTTCATGATATTACGGAGCTTGGACACCCAATAACAAATGTATGCATTGTAACCATTTAATTGCAAATAACACAAATAAAACCTTTTAAATATACGTAAATGCAGACGAAGGTTCATTTTTTTGGTGTTAGTCAAAAAGTATAAAAATAAAGAATTAAAAAACTTTTTTCTTTGACTAGAAATATAACATGCAATGAAATATAATAATAGTAAAATATAACTTAAATCCATTCAGCCAATGAATAAGGCTTTACACGTGCTAAACAGCGTTTTATCTTTAAATAATTAATCAAACCCACACGACAATTATCCAGCTCGTAACCTTGTTATGAATATTAGCGACACATGAAATACCGAATTTACTCGTGTAATTGCCTCCATCGCATAATTATAAGGAGGAAATTAAAGATTAATTTTCTTGCACCGCAATATTTTCTCTCTTTTACTTTGACACGTTTGTTTTGGCTGTACATAGTCCAAATTTCGAGTTTCTGTATCGTTTTATACGAATTTTAAAATGATAGCCTCAATCTCACTATGCAGAGAGTATTTAAATCACAATTAAAAACATGCCCCTCATTTGCTTGGGCACGATGGTTATCGTTATTTACGCTGCGTGACTCACTTGAAGACATTCTAAAGTATCGACACAACAAAATAAACAGTGTACTTGTGAACCAGTTCACGGGTAAACAAAATATGTACCGGTAAATGCTTTAAGTTGAATTATACTTCATTCTGAAAATACCACTTCCTTACTATGGAGGAGAAAACCGCATAATTGCCCCACCCATATTTTAGTTTAAAAACGTGAAAAAGTGAGGCAGTTATTATAGCAAATACACTAAGTAATTTTTAAAATTATTTTTATATTTCACTTACTTACTCTTGACTTGCGTCGAATCTTAACCAAATAATATATACTAAATTTTTCTTCGGATTTTTGAATTTAAAGATTGTGAGCTCATCTAAAGTGAAAAAGAGACACATTCCTAGCGAGTGAAGCAAGACTGTGGTCGGTTATCGGCAGAATGTCGCAGTGAGAATAAATGTACGAAGAGCACTTCCCGAATATTTTTTTAAAGTGCGGGAGTGTTTCCTCTTCGAATGCGGAAACGCTTTTTTTTAGAACCGTTATGAGAGGCAACTGCAGAACTGTGTCTAATGACCGCCGAGGCGTGACGCTCCGTTCCGGACGGTAATGCTGGTAAACAATTGGGTCATTTTCATCAACTTCGCGGGGTTAACCGACGCGGAAACTTTAGAATGGCGGCCTCTCTCTCACATTGAAGGGTTTCTGTTCCTATCTCTCTCTCTCTATACATCGAAAAGTTGCTTTTCGAAGGAAAATTGTCTTTTTCAATCGCTCGCATTTTTTTTCAATTCGCGGCCGTTTCCTATATCCATTGATTTTGCATTCGGGAGACCCTCTCTCTCTCTATATATATCATCATCATAGGTAGTCTGTCCGTTGACAGGTCCGTGATTATTCATGGTTAAACTTGGTTCTCCATATACTCCTATTTTCCGCAGTTTTCTTCATGTCTTGATAACTCTCTTTCCCTTTCAAGTCGTCTACCAGCTGAAACCTTTTCCTACCTCTTTCTCTTTTTCCATCCAGTTTTCCGTCTAGCACTTCTTTAATCATGCACTCTCTCCTCAGGTAATGCCCAATCCAGTTCGCCTTCCACTTTCTGATATTCTCTATAATCGTTCGCTTCTCTCCTATTCTTCATAGTACTTCCTCATTTTTCACCCTATCTGTCCATTTTATCTTCAGCATTCTTCTCCATGTCCACATTTCGAAGCTTCCCAAGTATTTAATATCATTTTTCCTCAGCGTCCATGTTTCTGCCCCATACAAAGCTATACTCCATACATTTTATCAACCTCTTGCGGATTTCCTGCTTTATATTTCCCATTAGTAGGAGTTTCTCTCTTCTGAAAGCGGTTTTTGCTTTTGTTATTCTAGTTCTGATTTCATCTGTACATTTTGCTTGTCTCGTTATGATGCTTCCAAGGTATTTATAATCTGAAACTTGTTCTAATGGCTTTCCTCCAATACTTATGTTCAATTTATCTTCTCCTTTACTTGATATTCGCATAACCTTGGATTTTTCTCTATTAATCTCCATACCGTATTTCTACCGGTCATCACTAGTCTATTTATCATTTTCTGGAGTTCCTTTTCCTTTCTTGCTAGAAGTACTTGATCATCCGCGTATTTCACTGTTCTTATAATCCTTCCTCCGATATTGAAATCTCCCGTGCCTTCTAACGCTTCCTGCATTAGTCTCTCTCCATATATATTGAATAGAATCGGCGATAGACTCCGCTGGTGTCCGCATTCTCCGACCTGACCTTTACAACTTGATTCACATATAGATTCCTGATCAGTCTCCTGTCTTTCCAGTCTACACCTATATCCTTTAATATCCTCATCAGCAGTACCCAATTTACTCTATCAAAGGCCTTCTGCCAGTCGACGAAACATACGCAGCAATCTTGGCTGTACTCTATTGCCCTTTCTGATATGATTCTCACTACACCGATAGCAGCTCTGGTTCCTCGTCCTTTTCTGAAGCCGAATTGATCTTCCCCTAGCATTTCTTCGGCCTTTTTCTCTAGTCTTTTATTAAGAATCCTCATCATGATCTTCGAAGTGTGTGACAGTAGGGATATTGTTCTGTAGTCCTTACACTGCATTGCCTTTGGCTTCTTCTTTAGAGGGATCATTGTTAGATCTAAGAAATCCTGAGGCCACTCTCCCGAGTCGTAAATCTTGTTAATTAGTTTCATTATCACTTTTAGTCCTTCCGATCCCATGACTTTAAGTACCTCTACCGGTATTCCATCGCTGCCTGTAGCTTTTCCTTTCTTTAGTTCCAGTATCGCCTTTTCTACTTCGCTTTTCATAATACTTAGTCCCAAGTTGTCTTCTTCAATGCAAATCTTTTCTTCCAGTTCCATTTGTACCGATCCTGTCTGCTTTTTGTATAGTTCCTTAATGTATTTTTCCCATACCTGTGCTACATCCTTTGGTTCTGCGACTATTTTTCCATCTGTATTAATAATTCCTTTACCACGAATCACATTAGGCTTCTTATCTTCTAACTCCAGTGCCCTAGCATACATCATATCGTATCGCCCTAACTTCTCCATCTGTTGTATTTCCTCACATTTTTCTTTTATCCAAATTTCCCTAGCTTGATCTGTTACCCTTCTCAACTCATTGTTTATGCGTCTATAATTGGCTCTACCTTCTTCACTGTTAACATTTTCTATATACATATGTATATTTTATATATATATCATATATCTTTCTCTCACTGTGTGATCTAACTTAGAAAAACGCTTCGCGAACGCGGCCACGGAGGCAAATTCGCATAGGTGAGTATTAATATTTCCACATTTCGATGGCCTTGGAGATGCGAGGGCAACTGCGAAAATAACTTGGAAACAAGAGAATCGATCCGTGTCCGGTGTTTGTTGTCTCATAATGTGCCAACAAACTAGACGCCGCATATCCTGTGAGAATTTATTTACTTTTTTTATCAGTTCGCAGACGTCATAAAACCTTTTATAATTAAGTTGTGAACCAAGCGGAGTTGGAGAATTTTATTTCTAAATTCGCCGTGATAATACGGAACTACATAATCTTAATCAAATCTGAAAAAGACAATACCGGCGGAATGTTGTTATAGGTAATTAAAAGAGGCAATTTAAAAAAAATCTGATCAGAAATACTTATCTGTACCTGTGACAGCTTCAGTGCCTGAATTAAAATTTTTATCGATCAAATTACTGGAAGCCATTTATTCCGTTATCCTTTTGAGTTGACTCATAGTTCTATCATACGAATTATTTGGTCATACTTACCCGTTCGATTTATAGAACTTCGACCTTAGATAATGATAAGCAGCGTAACTTTAAAAGCGATTGATCGAACATACTAGGAGGCGATGATTGCACGGCATCGACTTACGCGATGTGTCGAAGCTACCGAACACTCTTCCAGGCCCGCAGTCGTTTGCGTCCGGAAAATAAAAAAAAGGAAGGACAATGTGCTCTCCAAGGATTGAGCGAGTTGGGAGAGTGAGCTGGGGGAGAGGTAGAATAGGGTCCAAAGTAAAGGAGAGGCTGGGAAGATGCGATGGGGACAGCGTGTGGGAAAAGCCTGCGGCGAGTTTAGGATCGCCAGGGGACTTGTAGGGCCGAGAAGAAGAGGAGCAGGGAGGGGAGGAGGGGTGGGGGGAATTACATGAGACTGGGCGCTTCCACGACCACTCCCCACCTCCTCCCCCAATTCCCTACGCATTCCCTCTCCTCCCCACTCCGCCCAATCCATCTCCCACTCCTCCAATCACCGCGGTCTCCCCGAATGAATGAATGCGGTCGGAGGATGCCACAATAGAGAGCCATTGGGTTGCCACCCCCTGCCACCTCCCCTCCACCACCACTCCTATTGGAGGAGGACGAGAGGAAAGAGATAGATGAGGATAGTGGTTATATCATCGTTACTCTTTTGGTCAGCGGATATTTTATTTTTTTCGACTCCCTGAAAATCGACCGAAGGGACAGAGAAGGGAGTCGAGATTGCCCTTGGAAGTCGCCCCCTCGAGGGCCTACGGAGCTGCTGAAGAGAACGACCCGATTTCAGAGCGTCGACGAATGACCGCAAGAGTTTTAGACGAATCAGTTCAGAGATCGTAACGATGGATCGAAAAAAACGCCTCGGAATTCAAACAAAAAAAAACGGGTTTTTTTTGGCTACCTGACACGCATCCCGAGAAATCCCGAAAATTCCCTCCTCTTCCTCCCCCAGATGGAGTCCACAACAAATCAGATTACGCGCGCCACCCGAAAATAAAGCGCCGTCCTTTTCTTTTTTTTTCCTAAAGAAGCTCAAGAGCAAAACCTCCGACGTTGAGGAAAACCGTTGCGAACGCAGAAGAAACGGGAAATTACTTTTTCTTTCTCCCCTTTAGGTCTTCATAATGGCCGCAGTTATGCACCCGCGTGTTTTCATTACTTCAGCCACCACTCACGGGACTTCTCTCTTTCCCCGACACGGAATCGACTTCGTGACTCGCTCGACTTCTCCAGTCGTTAAAAAGAGGTAATCGCGAGGCTGATTTCGGAACGGAAAAAAAGCGCCGCAATTTGAGCGTTCCTTGCGGCGAACACACCGAAGTGGAAGTTCCTTCCTTGGAATTATACGAGAGAGAGAGAGAGAGAAGAGGAAGAGAGAAGACGAAGAGAGAAGAGAGAAAGTTCGTTTCTTTCACGAAGTCTCCTGAGAAAGACAGGCTGGAGAAAACGTAGTCTCGACCGATTCTGTCGTCGCACCACTGCGGAAGAGCGGGAAAGGTAGGGAGGAGCAGGTAGGAGGAATGGGGAAAAGAAGAGGTGAGGAGGAGGAGGCAGGTAAGAGAGGAAGGGCGGAGCGGGGCAATGGCACAGGTGCACAAGTAACCTTCGAGAGTTATTCGCCTTCTTCTCCCTCGCAACCCTCCCGACCGCCCCTCCCGCCCTAACCCACGCGAGGAGGGAACAACGGAGAGAGGGGGCGGTGGGAGAAGAGGAAGGGAGGGCCAGGTACGCGTGCACGGGGGCCGCTTCACAGGTAGAAGCGGAAAAGGGGAAAGAAGAACACCTTTCGTTGGGCTCGAAAGATAGAGAGTAGGGGAGGCAGCAGAAGGGGAGGGTGGAAGGATGAGGGGCTTCATGGAGTGTTGCGTGCGCTTTGTCGTTAAGGAGGCTCTAAGACGGGGCCCAACGAGCTGCGGGAAGATTCGGAAGAGACTTTTTTTCCTTCTAGAAGAGTAGTCCGTCTCCGTGAGAGAGAGAGAATCGACGATTTTTTTCCCGGTAAACCTTTCCCGGAATACGGGAGCGTATTTTTTTGAGGGACGCTGCGCGTGCCGCAGTGGCCGCTCAGCACCCGCGCTGCGCGAGGCCGCCCGCCTCCGCCGCCGACCGCGGTCTCTTCGCATCGCGGAGGCCCTTTCTCTTCGGCTATCGGGAACGCGCATTCCTCCGCGAGGAAAAGTTTTTTCAAGTCGAGTGAAAAGACAGCAGATTTGAAAAGTAACAATTTCCTTCGACGACGACGACGCCCGCCTCTCATTTTTTTATTTCCCGGTATCCGTTCCTCTCGTGGCCTTGATCTTACCCATCGTTTTGAGGGTCGACGAGGACGGAGAGTTAAGGGCGACGCCACGCTCCTCCGATTCCCTCCATTTTTTTCCGTTGCGCTCTACGCGCGCCTCTTCCTTCCTCCCTTCCCTCTTAATTTTTTTCCCGCCCATTGCCACTCACCTGAGACAACTCCGGATCTTCCTTGAGTCGCTGTTCCACCGTCTGGCCTCGCTGGGCCGCGTCCGCGCCGCTGGGGATCGTCGCCGCGATCAACAGCGCCATCGCCGCCACCGCCACCGAAAACTCTCCGGAGGATTGCATCCTCCGCCTCCGACCCGAAAGAACATCCATCGCGATGCGAATAATAAAGCCGATCTCTCCCGTCCAACAGAGATAAAGAGAGAGAGAAAAAGAGCGACGAACGAGAGAAAGAGGGATAAAACTCGTGTGTCGATGAGGCGGACTCGAGCGTCCTTCCCCTCACCAATAGCCCCTCCGGAGTCAACTGACTCGTTCGCTCTGAGGAAAAAACCAACGCTCCCTCTCTCACCCTTCCGGCCCCCCTCCTCCTCCCCTTCCCGCCCTACCTGTCTACCTGACCTTCTCCTCCCTCCCTCTCTCTCCTCCCTCTATCTCTTCGCCTTCTAGCTTTCTCTATATATCTCTCTCTCTCTCTCTCTCCTTGACCGACCGCTCTATACGTCTTTACCTGACCACTATCCGCGGCAAACTGACTCCTCGGCTGCCGCTCCCACCTCTCCCTCCTCTCTCCCATCCCGCCCCGCCTCTCCGCCCCTCCCTTCTCTTTCCCGCCCTCCGCGCACCACCGCCACGGGATGACGCAGTTCCGTCGCTGACGTCACGGTTTCTCTAGCGTCGACGACGCGTCGCGTCGCCTATGTCGGGCGGAGGAGAGGGGGGGGGAAGCAAAATAGAGCGGTGGAGGGGTAAATGAAGGGGTGGGGGCGTAAGGGGGGGGAGGGAGAGTGCGGCGCGGAAGGGAAAGCAATGGAAGGATTGCGGAGGGGATGTGGGAGGGAAGGGGAAGTGAGGTGGGTCGCCTCCCGAGTAGTAACGATCCTACCCTACGGGGTCAGATTTGTGAAGGGGCGGGGGAAAGGAGAGGGAAGGAATATGGGCGATGCACGCGTCCTCTCCCCCTCCTCTCCTTCCTCTCTTTATCTTTTTTTCACTTTGTTGGGGTTTTCGAAAAAGGGGGTTCCCCTGAAGAGGAGGAGGAAGGGGGGGTTGAGGGAGAATAAAGCGGATTCGGAGGCCTCGCATGGACGGCGGGGGCAGCGCTGGCCGTTGCCACCGCCCCGCATGAGGTGCGTGCGCTCGGTGGGAAACTTTCCTCTATCTCTCTCTCCCTCTCGATGCGACCCCTCGACTCGTGTTTCCGGAGGCGCACGATCAAAAACTTTTGTGTTGCGACCGCCGCGATAGGAAAGCGTCTCGACGCACCCGAAAAAGGGGACGAAGAGGGGGCGGCGGTGATGAGGGGCGACTGCGTCGGAGGGGGGGCATGCGTCATCTGCGGGGGCCACCGCCCATTCGGCCCAATCCTCATCAACATTCCTCATTCAGACGATGAACTTGTGAGTGGGAAGGGGGTGTGAGAGAGAGAGAGAGACAGAGAGATATACAGTGCAGTGTGTAGATAGTGTCACGCGGAGAGGGTTTTG
The DNA here is from genome assembly GCA_036926305.1 of Uropetala carovei. Lineage (NCBI taxonomy): Eukaryota > Metazoa > Arthropoda > Insecta > Odonata > Petaluridae > Uropetala > Uropetala carovei. The sequence goes on along the minus strand of JAXCHB010000143.1, from coordinate 12,199,028 downwards.
GAGTGCTAGACTAACTAAGAGGGGACGGGAGATTGAGGCGGAGGATGGTGGGAGTAAAGGGGGGAGTGGGGGAGGAGATAAAACAAAGTCTCCCTCTTTCTCCTTCAACGGGGAGGAGCGATGGCGTGTCGTGGTCGAAGCGAGGCGTCACGGCAGTTTACGCACGCTCGCGACCGAACCTCGCCCCCTTCTACCCGACTAACAACAAGTGAAAAATAAATAAATAAAATGCGATGATTAAATTAACTTATTAAGAGGCCGGGTGAGGTTCCTGAAATTTGTCTTTCCACGGGCGCCGAAGGGGGCGAATTTATTCTGATTCGGGGAAACCAAATCGGAACGGGTGCGAAAAAAACGTCGACGCGTGTCGAGGGATGATGGACGCCGGATAAATAGCCATCGATCGACGTTCCGTGCCTTTGAAAGATGCGTGCCGTCCGTTAATCTTCCCGAAGGGGAAAAAAATCGGAGGCCACGATCGAAACCGATCACGAAAAGGCCACTTATCGTCTGAACGTCCTGGTGAAAACGAGAGAAAAACAAAAAACATACGACCGACGTTTGCGTAATTTTTAACTTGTCGTCTCTCACGTATTTTTGAAAACACGTTTCGGGCGTCCATTGTTCGCCCCATTTACTCCCCCCCCTCCCCCCTCCCCCCTCCTCATCCTCCCACCAGACGGGCGACATCTTAAGCGGCGTTAAAAGGTCGTTCGTGTAGGAAAGATTTAGGGCGAGAGAAATGTGCGATAACCCCCGTGGAGATGCAGCGTAATTGGTATGGGGCGTCGAAGTGATGTGGGGAGGAGGGCACCTTTTGTTGAGAGGATGAGGGAAGGGGTTGGTTGGAGTGGGGGTTGGAGTGGAAGGGGGTGGTGGAGAGGAGAAGGATTGGATAGGTCGAGCACTCGAGGGGATTTGGGTCGCGAGCGACAGTTTTGGTGCGAAATGTAAAACAGGACGGGAGCCATCCTAATTTAGGAGCCTATTTTTATGGAAAAAATGTGTAAAAAAGTTATCGAGCGAGCAATGATTCGAGTGAGGTCACTCAAAAGACCTCTGCTGCCTCGAGGGGTGGAATCTCCTCCTTCCACTCCATTTTCTCCCCCTCTCCCGTCCCCTCAAGCTCTTCTCTCCCTCCTCTTCCTCTTCTCTCTCCCCCTCTCTCTTTCGAGAGAAAGTGACAAAGATGGCGATAATGAAGGGCAGAAAGAGAGGGCGAGAGAGTGAGAGAGAGAGAGGGGTCTCACAGAGCTCGAAGAAAAATGAAAATCGCTACGGCGCGAAGGGTTTTTTTGTATAAAAAAAACTCCCCCTCTTCCATTTCGATGTGTTATTTTTTTGTTGTATATTTATAAATCACAGTCGTCTGAGGAAAAAGGACAACGTACGGAGTGTAGTCCGTTGCTGCTGCATGGAGGAGGACGGACCGTTTTAGTTCGCTTGCGAAACAAACAAAAAAAAAGAAAACGTAACGGACAATAGCGTCACGCCTCGACCTAGCGTGCTAAAAGAAATAAATTCCTCGATTTGAGATTAAAAGAGTGGGGGTCGTTTCAAAAAATTGCTACCTTTTGCGGACGGTCATTTTTATTGTTAAAATACTGCGAAAAAAAATTATTTCGCATCTCCGAGGTATTGACGTGGATTCGTCGAAGGATACGTATATCTTCATCATGGCTAATGGTTTAACCAGAAAACAAAGATGGTCGGCATTGTATTGCAAATGCTTCTATTCGATGACGAATCTGGTACGACTGAGATTGAGTAATTACTAATAATCTCCTAGCAAAAAAATTTCAAATATTTACTCGAGGAAATTTCACATAAAGTTACTATGGTGACAAATTATTTGTTGACTCGCATTTTAAGCGGCGCCGCTCGTAAAACAAACAATTAAATGTGTATCTGGAAAGAAAAAGCACATCGCCGGCATCGGTATCGCAAAAAAACCGTACAAATAAATCGATCAAAACTTTCTCTTCCTTTGGACAGGTCCGATATTCTTCATTTCTTTTTCCGCCCCTCGCCATCTTTTCATTTCTTCGTAACTGTTCCAATCTTTCAAGCTGTCCATAATCCCCGGCTTCCTTTTCCTCTGCCAGTATCTCTCTCTCTCTTTCTCTCGCCACTTTTATGATTCTTTCGATACACTTCTCCCCATTCCTTAAACCCACTTCCTCTCCAAATCTTTCTCATCCCTGATTTCCTGTCTATTCCATTATCTCGCTTGATTATACCATTCTCCATCACGTCCTGAATCTGCCTTATCTATTTACGTGACCAACTTTCCCTATTCCACGCTTCCTCTCCAAATTGCAGCTTGACCTCGGAGAGGAAAGACACGCAACTCCGCCCGTGTTATCGCTATTTGACATCATTAATCTTCTCGATCGATTAAATAAATAGCAAAGTTTTTAAATATAGCGATATGTATATATTGTATGTTTACGTGTATATGCATGTATGCAGGGGTGGGCTGCCAAATATATAACAAACGGGTCGCTATTATCGCCGCCCTGGCAGTTAGGCATTCCATCCAGCATCGAATTCGTGGCATTTTTTTTGCGGCCCTGAGATCGCATTATCTGATCTTCGCGGGAATTAGAAGGGATTTCAATAAAAAACAAGATTATATCGTAAATAAAAATTAAATTTTTATTTTAAATGTTTAAATATCATTAATGCCTAATAGCATATCAAGGGTGGTGGCTTCGAATAAGCATATTCAATGCACAATTGTTTGGCGTCTTTCAGATATTAAATTGCTGTGTAACACGATCTAGAAAGCACCCTTAAACTTTTGGCCTCCCATTATTATCAGACCTCGATGCGTCGCTAAAACTCCGGATGATGTGGAATGCTTAGCTCAACAACCGACTCGCCGAGCATAAAAAATTTTAACTAACAGCTCGAGGGAGCCGAACGGAGCCGGCTGCAACACACCCCTGCATGTATACATTGACATGCAGGGCCTGTGAGAGGTGAGATGGGGCCCGGGCCAGTCACAAATGTGGGGCCCCGCCCCACTCCGAAAGCCACACAAATATATGAATAAAATCAATAAAACATAAAAAACAGATTTTTCACCATTTATCAAAATAAACTAAAATGTATATAACAGAACTTATTTACATTACCGATTACATTGCTTCACAATATAATTTGACGTCCTGTATAACATTACCCGAATTGAAAATTGAAACGAATTAAAATTATTTTTGAAATGCTTTTCGAGCTTTAGTTTTTGCAAATTTCCTTATTATCGTTGAAAAATCTATTGTCTGCGCAACGTCAGAATTTGTGTGAAGAATTGATAGCCCATTCAGCCTTTCTTGAGACATTGTAGATCTGTTGAAATTCTTCACTCTCTTCATAACGCTAATACTTCTTTCCGCAGATGCAACAGAAGCTGGTAGACTCAAAAAAATTCTAAGTGCTACAGACAGATTTGGAAACAACTCAATTAAATTAGTTTCCAATATGTTCTGTAGCAAATTCGCTGGAGTTGGTTCTGAATTAAAGTTTGTTCTGTAAATTTTCTTCATAAAAACAAGTTAATCGCACATTTCGTGTGAAATTTCCTTAGCATATTTCTGTTGTAATTTTTGTGCCGAAGCTTTTATTTGTTCGTCAGTTAAACCCTCAAAAGTCCATAGAATTCCAAATAAGTTGCAAATTTCGCGCAAGGTTTGAAAACGCCGTGTCAATCCAGATATAATCGAATCAATAATACAAAAAAACGTCGATTCTGTAATGTTTTTCGGCGTCAGACTGTATTTTAATGCTGCGGGTTCTTTGAAACTCTATTGAAATTTCGGAATTTCCTGCAATTTAGAATAAATATATTGAACACATAACCTTTAGAATACATTTTGGGGGGCCCTCTGGGCCCGGGACCCGGGCCAAATGGCCCTGCTGCCCCCCACCCCTATATCTGGTTCTGTTGTCATGCATACATACATGAACACATGCGTGTTTGCAGTGTCGAGTAAAGGTACGTATTGTTACATCCGAGGCAGAGTTTCAAGATTTCACCCATTATGAAACGCATAATATGTTTACAAATAATAAGTTACATGCATTTTCGAAATAAAATATAATTTACAACTACAAATAGAATTTTAGTTACATTTCCATTGTACTTTTACCTTAATGTATTATAAATTTATCAAAGACGCCGTCACAATACGCGGTGTAATTTTCAAGGAGCTCCAATTAAAGTCATCGTCGGAAATATTCGAAACGTGATACATATATTTAGAAAATACAATGATTGGGAATATTCTCGTATTAGCTGTCAAAGACAAAAGCGATCACTGATCACTGATCACATGATGGTATTTAGCAATCATCAAAAATTTTACTATAGATAAGTTAAATTATATGCAGTTTTTCAATTTTCACGCTCTTCATATTATAGCAAGGAAAAAATTCAAAATCGCATCATGTTTCTTGCAAAGGTTTAGATTTTCAGCTTAATCCCGAAATGAGGACGTCAAAAATATTTTTAATCTTAACTAAAAAATAAACCTCGGATTATATTTTCATATTTTACTTTTATGCCTAACCCTTTCTTATTTAAAATATTTAAATTTAAAAATAAAATCTGATTATCACGCAAATGGGCATAGAATTATATGACTCGTTATCTCACGATTACTTCAGCAGTGCATTCAAATAGGGACAATGTATATAACCCTCTTAAATTTATAAATTATTACGTCTCGGATTTACTTGTCCAATAAACTAATTAAGGCCTTTTGAATTCATAGATTTATTTGCATAAATGTGTGTGTTTGTGACAGAGAGAGGCGTGAGGTGATAGCCATAAATCGCAATCATCCTTCTCTCCCATCTTATGAAAAGAAGGATCTTTTCAAAATAATCGCATCCACGGTCTTGCTGCTTTTGCCCCGCCCAAATCATCGCATCGACCTATATATGTACCCAGTGACTCCCAATTAAATCCAGTTATCTCACGAATGAATCCGTCCGATCTTAATTTTGCCAATAGCCTGTTGAGTTCTTTCTCCTAATGACTCCCAAACCGTCCCAAGCAATTTATAAGTGTCACCCTCCATCTCTCTTCAAACTCTCTCTCTCTCTTACTAACTTAGGTAGAGAAGTTTCGCTAAGGCAATCCCCTTCCTTTCTCGACGAGAATTTTTTTTCAATTTGCTCGAAACGGAATCCAATATGCTCGTAGCATAATTAGCGGTCAAACTAAGGAAGATGAGGAAACTTCGACAGTTACGAATAAAGGTTTTCGAAGAACTTCCCAAGGGATTCAGAGGTTATCATGTGCTACACGGAGGACAGCGGTTGAAGTCTCGGCTGGGGCAAATTTTCAATTCGGGCCGGTCTCATTCTTTCGAGATCTGAGGAGAGAAATGAAGGAAGGCTTTAAAGGAAACCGCCGTATCGATTTAGAGAATACGGGCTGACGGGAGCGTTCTACATGAAAAGGACGATTTTAATAAAACGAAAACTGCCGTGGTGTATGCTTTTTTTTATAAACTCCCCTTCATTTCATTTAGAGTGCTCGAGATCTCGGGTCGGGAAATTGGCAGCAGATACGGAGAAATTAGAGGTTAAAACAAAAGATTTTTTTTTGGTTCCGTATACAGGCACGTTCCGACCGTTCGGATGAATGGCAACCCCAATAAGAAGAGGGTACACGGTCTATTAATGGCCTAACATTTTTTAAAGGCCGTGCCTTGCTGCGGAACGAGTAAAGGAGGCTGGGGCCAAATAAGATTGCTCTTGAATGGGGTCCCGAAAGCCCGGGGTCCGTTGCTGATTTTTCTTATGTAAGAGTACACATAATGTATTTATTAGAGTTGTGTCATACACTTCATCTAAAGACTTCATAATAAAATAACATAAATTAGTGTGTGACATATAAATAACAATATAAATCTATAAAATATATAAATATATATAAAACACCGCGGATATCAAAATAAAAGGTTCATTGGCAGCGGGATGCGAATCTTTGCTCACAAGAATAAATACATATTAAAATGAAAAAGTACATATAACGAAAATGAACGAAATAATATATCATAAATGTTTTCACAAATAAAATACGGTTAATAACAGCTAAAATACATTATCGGGATAATTTTTAAAACGTTTTCCGCCTCTTAAAAATTTAGGAAAAATGGCTTATTGTTAGACCTTTTCCTCCCTTGCTCGCCTTTTTTCAAATGCTCCTCTGTATTTAACGCCATCCTATCTGCCTTTTCGAGCTTCCCAACGAGATAAATTATTTGCATAACTTTACTGACTAAGCAGCAGCATGTGCATATTGTGTTTTAAGAACTTGAGAAAGGAATTTTTGCTTCGTCAGAAAACAGTGACGCTGAATAATCGATTTTTTTCAGAATTTAGCGAAATGCAAACAAAATTATAAAAAGTGGATGTATTGCTTTGGTTGCAAAGTTACGTACCATAGGATTATTAGACCTTTTCAATAAAAATATCTAAAAAATAAGAAAAATGCAGGAATAGGGGTCCGTCACAGCTGCACAACTCATGTGTCGTGCTGGTTGCTTATATTGAAATTCTATCGTTATCTTATCGTGGAAAGCGAGGGCATAGGGCTGGAGTGTTTTCTTGCCCGGGGCGCCAAAACACCTTGGGCCGGTCCTGTACATAAGACATACATACGCACACACACGCACACACATATCATTCTATAAGCACTCTTCTTACAGAGTATATATATATATATATATATATACACATATACACATACACACAAACACACATACATACATGCGTAATACGCACACGTATATAAAAGATACGTTCAGTGTTGGAAATGCTGCAGTAATAATCTGGATTACGAGAGAGAACTTTTAGGTGAAGTATGGGCAAAGAAATTAGGCCTAAAAGGGAGCGAGATGTCAATAATTCCAAGAGATCGGTTATCGGAAGAAACTTAACTCTCTGGAGAGAAAGGATCCGAAAGGCTCGAAAGAATTCAAACACTTTGGCAAGGCGCCCGATGAAAAATCGGAGAGAAGGAATTACAAAGAGGAAAAGAGGCACGGGAGATTTTTAAGGCAGCGTTGAGAAACAGGTTTGGAGCAGAAGGAGTGGCAAAAAAAAGCGCAAAGAGGAGAGGGGTAAAAATAACTCCGGCGCCGATGTGCGGAACGTAAACCGAATCGGAGATTGACGAGAGAAACAAAAGAAGCATCCGAGCCAGATTCGCGATTTCTTAGGAGAAACAAAAAAGAGCGTGAATATACAAAATGAGAAACGCTTTGTGTTCGCAATTAAAATCGTGCAGCTTATAAAGTGAACGGAAGGAGATGAGGGTAAAAATATGTTAATCCAAAGCCAGCGATAGATGAGTAAAGGAGGTCTAGATCGTGATGGAGGGACAACATGAAAGGAAATTTTGTACTGTGCGGAACCGTATTTTGTCGCGAGAGGTGACGGTTAGAAGAATGCTATACCGAGAAGACGGAAGTGAAGATTTCTCCACTAAGATACCGAATTGAAAAATACGGAGCGAATGAACCCGCATCGGCATAATGATCCATAACTCGACGATTCGCCTTTAACAAATAATCGCGACGAACATACGTCATACCGCCGCGATTACCGTCTTTTTGCCTTCTCGTCACATCTTCTGCTGGTATGAGTCTCCCATCCTCGCGCTTCTCTTTCAAAAGTTCATATTCTATCCTGTCATGGTCTTTCTTTAGGCTAGGATCGATAAGCATTTCCTTCCTTTCTTGAATCGTTTCCTTCGGAAATAATGAAAATCGCTCCGCGACATCATAATATCTTCGGAAGTTATGCACAAAAGATATGAGGGAGTTTCTTAGCGAACAACCTGTATATAAAGGAAAGGCCTCAAGATTTCCAGTGCAATATGAAAAATACGTAACGTTCTTTCACACACGTGTGCAATACGGAAGGCACAGTGTAGCAGGGAAAAACTTTTCGGAAGTTGACCCGCGTGACGAAGCGATTACTGATTCGAGATTACTCGTCAAAACCAGTGACGAAAAAATAGGGTGGCGTGGGTGACCAATTTACACAGGCCCATGGGCTCGGGGGTTCCAATGGGGGCCTCAATTTTTTTCCGAATGCCGAAAAAGTAAAGATTTCTTTATTGATTCATCTTTTTTGCCCTAATTTCGGAATGATTTTCCAGTTAATCATTGTTTTTTAACAGAGTAATTTAAGAAGCCTAACATTTTCAGCATATTCCGGATAATTTATTGATGAGAGCAACTTGGTATGTTTTACGACGGGTTTCATTCGTAACGGAACGTATATATTTGTTAAATGGGGGTGGGAGGGGCCCTCGATAATATGTTTTGCCACGGACCCTTCCGGGGTTTAGTTACGCAGCTGACCGAAACTTCACATGTTTGTAGTGTCAATGACTGAAAAGTTTCCCTCATAAGCTTCTTTCTAAATGCACACTGAGGTCAAAAGAGGCAAAAGAGACGAGAAGGGACACGCCCTAGCTTTTACGTTGGCGAGTCTCACACCTCTCATCCCATCTCGCGTCGTTTACTTTGATTCAACTTAATGTTTACATGCTTTGGCATATTTTTGTATTTTATATGGTTACAAGGAACGTTGACATAGGGCTTAGCTCTGTTTTCAACGTTAAAAACCTTTAAAAAGAAAACTAATTGAAAAAAAGAGTCGAGGGTCCAACTGCCGAATTTGCACACGAACTCGTCGTTACGTTAGTCACGCAACTGTTCTCTGAAATTATCTTCATCGTCGCAGTTGTGCGAATCATCTTTCTGAATTCTCACCGCACTCTATGAGAGGTAGAGAACCCCTTTAATTCGAATACACGGTTAAAGTTCTCTGCAACCGCTGTGTTTTTAGACGTTTATTTTATAACCCGTTCTTTCGTTAAATTTCTTTCCCGACGTAGAAAAGTTTTATCGAATTAAAAATTTTAATTGAAATGTAGAAAAAGTCCTAGAGAACGCCTAAGGAAGTGAAACGCTAAGATTGATGAGAATCGAAAGTGTCTTTCCGAAATTTTATACTTTATTGTTTGCGACAATAATACGTATCCAAGTAACTGTTATTCTTTTTATTTCCCATATTTTATGATTGTTTATATTATCAGCGCTTTTGTTGGAATTCCGAAAGGCCACGAAAATTTGTCATTGAAAAGTTAATTTTTGACGCTAAAAATCGTTTTTTATGTTTAATAATTATTTATTTCATTTTGTTTTTTTTACAAATAACTGTAAACGTTGCATAATTTAGAAAATTCTCATAAAATGTATTAATTTTTTCCCTAAAGCGAAAATTATCTTTTTTAATTCAAAATTTGAAATGGTGTTTGTTTTCGCAAAAAAGTCGGTCATTGTTTTATATTTCATTTTTTAATGAGCAAATTTTTTTGACATACAGAAATTTCAAAGCAGATATTTTATAATAAAATTCAATGACGTTATCCTGTCTGCTCCTTTTCTCTCAAGTATCTAAAGACATAAAAACATTTGTTTTTGTCACTGATTCCTTAAAAACCTCAACATCTTCAACAACAATTTACATTTCATCTTCTGATTAATTTTCTGCCTGTTTTAGTTGAATTGTTTTTTCGACGTTTATGAAAATTTCTTTTGTAGTTAAATTTTCATCACTAGCGGCACAAATGTTTTGGTCATACACTGTTTGTATTATGTTCTGAATTTCAATGTTTCGATATCGTGTATTGGATCCTACTTCTTCTGTGACGAATAGAAATCAAAAACAGGTCTCCATGACATGACGCATTGTCTATACACACCATAATTTTTCTCTTTTGCTTCACTATTTCTAGTTTAAGCTGGATAAAGTAGCCATAAAAACTTTTGTAATCATCCGAGCAATTTTATTATAGCAATAATCCACTTTTAGTTCAGTTTTGCCGATTTTTTTAAACAATGCAGACTTTTTTGTTTCGGAGAATATTGTCGGCAGGTCTGTGCCTACGTCTTTAAAAACCTTGCACTTGAACACTTTTTACCTTTCAAATGTAAAGTTTTGTTTGGCACATATCTGAAAAATAACAGTCTCATCAGTAATATCTAGAGGATCACATCCCTCATAGATTTATCCAAATTTTGCTCACAACAAAGCAACCGAATTGTCATCAACAGTATTTGCTTCTCCCACAATGGATCGAAAAACAATTCAACGATTTGTCCTGAAGCTTCTGAACCATTCGTCTGATGGTCTAAAATAATTGAAATTGGGATTATCGGTTAATTCTAGAGCTTTGAGTTGAAGAATTGTCCCAAAAAATAAGTTTCTTGCTCCCTCATTGCAGGCCCATTTCAAAACAACTACGTCATTAAGCTCATCATTCGATGGCTTCCGTGGATTCTTCATTGGAGTTCGGTAGACTTCGCTTTCAAGTAACTTGGTGGCTTCTTTGTTCTTCACACACTCATAAACCTGTGTTGTTCCAAATTTAAAGTGATCGGCAATTTGTTTGATTTCCAGATGTTGCGTCTCCTTCAATTCGACAACTTCGTAATATTGTTTCGAATTGAAATTAATTGTACATGTAGTTAGCTCAATATAATTTTTGAGCCGTTTTGATTTAAATGAAACTGATTGAAGATAAAACGTAAAATTTTTATCATACTACAAATTCCGGCTCTCAGCAGCTAAATTCTAACAAAACTATATTGGGAGGAAAAATTCCGTCCTGGTATCTGTATTTCCGACTTATTGGAGTTCATTTAATATGAAAATAGGGATATATTTTAAAAAATATCCGGCTCTAACGCTTTTCCGACTTACTGGATTTCCGGCTCCGAGGAGTTTGTTTGTATTATGGCAAAGAACGTATGCGTAATAATTTTCTGCAACAGAAATAGTATATTTCACCCCTATATTTTTAATAGGTAATGAACGCCAATATACATATTTTTGCGGACGAGCAATGCGATGAATTAATTATCGAACAAGAAATATAAAACCAATTCCACTACTGCTACTCGAATAACAATTCAAGACTACTGACCATTGTTTCTTATCATCTAAAATCTCCGGATGTGGATGAATGTTCTCGTTTGATATTTGTATCCATTTATTATGTATTATTTAAATCTACTCAAATTCACAATATACGTTTATTTCCGCAGTAACACGCTTTTCAAAAAGTACATTTCTACCTCTTTATATAACAATGAACTAGGCTTCTAAACTATAAACACGTCAACCGAGACTATTTTGCTTTATCTTTGTCTTACGTGCGACCGAATGTTATTGTTCCTATTCCTGCAACGGATGAATGCGGACGTCACTAACTCACTTAAAACATGGCTTCCCTTCTGAGCGCCTAGCCATCTCCTTTTCAAATTTGCCCTTCTGCAAAGTCATACCATCGGCTGCGCGTTGGAGGTGAGTTAATTTTGTCCAACAACATCATCGTCTCTTATTTCAGCTTCTGACTTAACTGTGTAAAGTCGGGAACATTGAAAGCTAACAAATTACTAGGCCATATTCCCACTTTTAAAAGGACAAAAAGGACGCTTCAATCGAAACATAATGTCACGGGGTAACTTTTGCAACAAAAGAAAAGAGCTTATTGATTATTCTGAGGCCATTCCCAACAGCGCATGCAAATGCTGTTAGGACGCAGTACGAACATAACATGCGGCGGTTCTCCTTCACCAAAATAGGAGAACAGTTCTTACGCGAAACGCTTTTAAAAGAAACGTGCAAAAACAAAAGATTTAGGAAAAAACACGTGATGTCATAAGTTACGTAAGTCTGTTATCAAGTAAAGCGTTTTATCTTTTCTTGGCAGCATAGTGCAGCTATATTAATAGCCACTTTGTTCATCCTTGATTAAAAATTTCGTCTGCATTCGGTTCGCTGGAGAAACGTTCCGATTAGCAGAACGGGACATCAAAGTGAGCCAACATATGTGAACGAAAAGATTTTTATATCGCATTTATCGATTGTGTATAGCACATTCAATTTCCACGCGGATTTGAAGCCGCGTTAAAATGTTGCCCATGGCACTCCAAAAAAACTAATACTCAGATGAAGAGTGACGTTTGTTTTCTTTTTTTTATTTGTGCATATTTAACGTGCCTGATGTTTTCGCTTTCGAGTTAAAATGTTTTTTGTCGATTGGGCGAATGATGGATACCGTTATGGGAGGCCCCTACAATGCAGAGCGGGACAATTTAATGCAGTATGCATGATGGGGTGGCATATGAGACTTACAATAGACGGGATCGTTGAGAGGATAGAGGTAGGTTTATGGGTTGGCGAGCGTGATGCATGCAGCGGCGGAGGAGGAGAGGTAATGCCTACGATGTGACTACATCTTTAAAAACCATGCACTTGAACACTTTTTACCTTTCAAACGTAAAGTTTTGTTTGGCACATATCTGAAAAATAACAGTCTCATCGCAGCTAGTAATATCTCGAGGATCACATCCCTCATAGATTTCTCCAAATTTTGCTCACAGCAAAGCAACCGAATTGTCATAAACAGTATTTGCTTCTCCCACAATGGTTCGAAAAACAATTCAACGGTTTGTCCTGAAGCTTCTGAACCATTCGTCTGATGGTATAAAATAATTGAAATTGGGATTATCGGTTAATTCTAGAGCTTTGAGTTGAAGAATTGTCCCAAAAAATAAGTTTCTTGCTCCCTCATTGCAGGCCCATTTCAAAACAACTACGTCATTAAGCTCATCATTCGATGGCTTCCGTGGATTCTTCATTGGAGTTCGGTAGACTTCGCTTTCAAGTAACTTGGTGGCTTCTTTGTTCTTCACACACTCATAAACCTGTGTTGTTCCAAATTTAAAGTGATCGGCAATTTGTTTGATTTCCAGATGTTGCGTCTCCTTCAATTCGACAACTTCGTAATATTGTTTCGAATTGAAATTAATTGTACATGAAGTTAACTCAATATAATTTTTGAGCAGTTTTGATTTAAATGAAATTCAGTTAAGATAAAACGTAAAATTTTTATCATACTACAAATTCCGGGTCTCAGCAGCTAAATTCTAACAAAACTATATTGGGAGGAAAAATTTCGTCCTGTTATCTGGATTTCCGACTTATTGGAGTTCATTTAACATGAAAATAGGGATATATTTTGAAATGTATCCGGCTCTCACGGGTTTCCAGCTTAACGGATTTCTAGATTTGAGGAGTTTCATGTATCTCTATTTAGAACACTTTCGCCTTGTTTACGATTGCTTTTATTTTTAAATCGAGTTACGTAAAATACAATCGCTGAAGATTAATTAAAATTATTAATTTACTTTTCTCATTTAGTTACAGTCCCCATGTATGCCTCTTCAGAACAAATAACACAACAATTCCGCTGTATTAGAACAGTGGAATTGTTACATAGTCTGTTGTTACTTTTTCCGAGTTATGAAATTCCACAACGTTAAATCTTCCCTAGTGGATTATGTTCCTTCAATTTTCGTTTCACAGAGAATATCCGACTCGAGTTTCTCAAGTTTCAGAATGCGAAAATTCTTCTTTTCCCAGCCCATCCGAAATTTATCTTTTTTTTTTTGACGATAACAAACTTAAGTTGGTCGTCCTCTTTTCTGACGATTTCATAAATATTTGAGACTGACTCTATGTTTTATCTTCCACTCAACCGTAAGGTTCAAGGAAATGAAGCACAAATATTTATCTTCCTGCTAATTATCTTAAATATTTTTCTTTGGAATAAGTGTAACTGTTTCATTTAAATCTAACCTAATCTAACGTATTTATGAGAGGAACTCCCAAGTGGGCCCGACAAAACGAGCGTCTATATTTAAAATAAGTCTATATCTCATCTAGAAGATAATAGTTTTGATCCTTGTATGGAGCAATAATGGGGCAAACTAGCCCCTAAAAATTGGAGTTTTTACAATTTCGGATTTTTTCCTTGCCAAATTCCAAGTCTCTAGCTCATCTGTATGTTCCTTAATATTTGAACCCCCGTATAGGACAAAAATGGGGCAAAACGGCCCCAAAAATTCGTATTTTTATAATATCGGATTTCTTCCATTGGACGTAGTTTAATATTAATGGCAATATAATATAAGCCTCTGACTCCCTTTAAAATCTTACCCATAAAAAGCATTGAGTTAATTGTTGGGACCCAGAAAAATTCCCATCTTTTCCAATAAAAGCTAAATATTTACGATAATTCTACATGGATTTGAATCCAGTATTCAAAAATAAGAAATTAGTATTATTATACTTTACGATAGTTTAAGTCTAGATTTCGTATCTTGACAGGAAATAATTTTAAAATGCAAATATAAAAACCTCTACACCGATTTACGTGTTTTATAATGGGGCAAAAAACGGGAAAAGGGGGCCAAAAGAGCCCCTCAAAATTGGAATTTCATCAATGTTGGATTTTTCCCTTCGGTTGTGACCAAAAACCTATAATCGTGCGAAATTTCAAGTTTCTAGCACATCTGGAAGTGCCTCATAAGTTTGTATTCTCCTCCTATATCCTATGTCAGAAGCATCTATATATTATAGAGATGTGACGTTCGAGATTAAATCCATTCAGAATAATCTTGCAAAAGCGGTTTAATGAAGTAAGGCTATTGTGGAGCAGTTTTCTATGGTTCACAAACGTAACAAAAGGTTAGTTCTAGTTCAATCAGCTTTAGTCAATCGGCAAAACTGGTAAATAATACCCGCCCTGTCATTGCTGCTAAGCTACCATTTTCGGAAGAAATTTGTAAACAGGCGTCACGCTCAACTGATATTTCGATTTAACTGTTACCCATGCCAAAAACGCAATCCGAGGGTTATTTATTTGTTCTACGATCCGGAAGAAAAATATTTTGTTATATATCACTAAACATGAACATAATTGTTATGAGAAAATTAAGATGACTGATTTAGAAAGTAATCCGATCAATAATTTATAATATAGAAGTAATTGATTTCGAAACTATGAAATTAATGTAGAAACCCATTCTTTCTGACTGCTAATATCATCGTTGATGGCTTTAAAATTGGCGTTTCTTTGGCTTCAAAAATAAATTTTAGGTTAATTTGGAACGGATTTAAAATATACCAGTGGTAGAAATAAATTTAATTCTACCCGCTGATGTAAATAATCAATTTCCCATTTGGATTATTATTAATCTAAAATAGAATTCAAAATACCTTGTATTCGCTACAGTGAAAATACACATCTCTAAAATCGAACCGCCGATCTGATGGTTGTTATCTTTACTCAGTTACAGTGTACGATGACATATAAAAATACCAGATTTCTATTCAATCAGAAGGGCTAGAAAAAATGTTTGACCTTGTGAATTACAATACAAAAAAGAAGATAACATAGAAAATATAACATAACAAAGGATAAGAAGAATCAACCACTTTAAGTCATTAGTGTGATTTTAATTCATGGCAAAACGCACTTAACCATGTAAAAACATTCTTTTAGCAGTGCAAAATTGCAAAACTCGTATTATTCCATAAATATTGTGATTTCTTGGGCAACGAAAGTCCAATCTCAAGGAAAAATAATCTGACAATCAGTTCAACGAAGGACGCCTAATTTTTTTCCCTTGGATTGCTTGCATGGAAAAGTAAAGCGACGTTACGCCACTGCAATTCTTAGGGAGAGATTTTCAGGCAATTACTGTTTCCACTTACTTGTTTTTCGGGTTAGGGATTGGTTTGCACAATAAATGTTGCATCTCGGAGTGAAGAATAAACATTTAACCGATGGCGGATAATAGGTCGAACATCAATGGTAATCGGATGGAGTAATTGTTCCAAAGTGGGACACACAGTTGGTGCTGAAAGCGTTATCGAAGCGGAAACCAATAAATATCGAATCCACATCTCCGAAATAGACAAGGGTTTTGCAGATGACGGAATTTGGCGAATTCTGTAGTCTAATTTTGCGGTTGAAAGCTTTTATTTGGCACTTCAGATTTTTAAAATGAATTATAGGACACAAATTCGAAATGGAGAAAATGAAGTAGGCTTGCGTATTTGGCCGAAAAAGAAGCAAAGATTGCGTAATTTTTAGAAAAGCCTTTTTTTACCGAGGAACGAAATGATAATACCAATCCTCTGACTGTCATTTACGTAAACTAGCGTCTCTTACAAGCCATTTTACGTATGAAGTTCTCATTCAAACTTTTAAACTGATTATGCTGAGAAAATTATAACTAATATATTCAGATTCAATGAAATATCAGAGTTGATTCCATATTTCTTCGATAAAAAAATTATTTAAACTGCAAAAACGGTGAAAATGCAATTAGTTCTACTTTTGTAATTTCTGCACCGGATAATTGAAAATAAACATTCGGTGAGCACTGAAAAGGCAGAATTTGAAATCCATAAGACAACAGTTATCCGCAGTCGACACCTCATTCAAATTTATAAAACGTCTACACTCCGTGAGAGCTAAACAGTTTTCCAAGCGCTTTACGTGCACTTTTTTAGTATTTCATAAAATTTTTCGTTCGTCTCAAGGAAGAGTGAGCGAGGAAGGAGCTAGCGAATAAATAATTTTATCAAAATTACATATAAAAAAACATAAGAGGTGGAGGTACTTATAGATTAGTTAAAATTCAAATTATTTGTAGCTGTAATAATTACTATTTCTACATACTAACTACATACATGCTGCATTTTTGCATTTACGTCAAACGCTAAGGATGTTGACAACAAGTCAACAAATTATAATCTTTATAAAATGTATGTTTATCACTTATATTATGTTACTTGATTAATTACTTTATTAATATTTTAAAATTTCATCTCCTCTTCGGTCCCCTCCCCCTCCGAAGCCCAGACCCCGGGAATTTTGCCCCTGGATCCCCACCCTCTCGGCGGGCCTGCACTCAATCCCTATAAACATACGACGGATCGCTTCCGAGAAAGGGCAACAAAATATTGCTATAATCCCTTCTTTTTCGTTTGCAGCAAGAACTCCGTTACATTTATAGGTTGGTATCTCTGATCCTAGAATTCGGATTCGGCTTTGAATAAAACCCTACCCAACGAGATTTAATCAAAAAAAAGGCATAAGTAATTATGCACTCACGTAATGAAACCGTTCTATCTTTGAAAATTTCAGATTCCTCATTTGACCGCGGGATTAACACATTCGCGTGACCGCTGCCCTTTCCGTCAATTTCACGGATGCAAAAGCCAACAATATTTTCATCACGCAATTACACGAGGTCGGAAATTCTCCGCAAACGCTCCGGTCCTTGCATTTGGCGTTTATTTTTCGACGGCGTTAACAATAATCGCCATTGCACCGCGATTAAGTACAATTCCCTGCGATTTTTATATTCTGAGCGACAATTGGCGGGTGGTGCGATGCAACTCATGGTTCCTCAAAATTCTGTGTTTGAAAAGAAATTAACATTTTATTATGATCCTCGATCGCCCTGGGAAAAGGAATGGCAACCGAATCAACAAGAAGAGCCATTTTTTCAATTAATCATAAAAACTAATATGATAATAGTCGCAGTACTGGTGAAGAAGACGGTCCTTATTAGAAAACATTAAAATAATATTTCATGACGTTATTATAACTAAACGCTTTAGCTTTCGGCAATTAAAACGTTGCACGTTCTAGGAGCTTTATGTGGGAGGTTGTTCTAGGGAGCTGCACCTAAGTCCTTAAAGGGACGCATGTGGCTTACGAGCCCTGCGCTAGGGAAAGCGAGCCTCGATATCACCGTGTTACAAGCGATCTGACCTATCCTGTTTTCCCATATAAGCTAGGCTTTCATTTGCTATTATAATCTCCTCAGCTAATATAAATTTATTCGTATAAAAATGCAATTATATATTTTTTAATTATATTATTCCTTTAATTTATTCAATCACAAATCACAATCACAAAGATGCATGCCAGAGTGAGACAACAATAAATACAAATAGGAAAATACATTACAGGTGCAGTTACATATGAACAAAAAATAATAGATAAAAACCCTATATAAATTAAATTAATGATGCATGCTAACTATAATCTATGGTAGAGTACATGTATTTGGAACACATTTTTGAATACAATTTGTAATTCCACCAATTAAGAGAAATACAGAAAAGAAAAATTTGCTTATGCAACAATAGAAAGGGAAAAAAAAGTTCACTTTTACAGTACCAAACATATACGCACATAATCGATATACCGAATTACAGCCTGGTTCTGCTAGGCCTAACATAAGGCCTGTCAGCAGGTTCCTGCTTTATTATTTAGAGTAGTGCTAACCAATAACAATGACAAAACATCTTATAAATTCAAATTGAGAAACCTTTGCCTAGCATATAAATCTTTCTTGTTTCAATTGTGTGCACAATAACCAATGTTTTACTGTCTTTTTTACCTGGGCAACCCCATTAAGATTTATAATTTCCATAGGTAATGAAATGAATAACTTGGGAATGATAACATGAAATTGTTTACTACCCTTTTCCGTAATGCATAAAGGCACATGATATTTGCTTCTTAATCTCATTGTCAGGGGCATTGGCATTTGCAGTGCAATAGGTGTTTTGTATCTATTATCAAAATAATTGTCCAGGATGAGTATGAACTTGCGAAGTTTGGTAACTGGTAATAAATTTAAAATCTCATACATATCATCAATACCAGTATTATGACACTTTTTAACTGTTGTATTATAAATTATTTTTCCCAATCTATCCTGATTTTTGCTTAATATACTGATGTATGTACTTCCAGAGTTTTCCCAAAGTGTTATGCCGTATCTTAGCAAACTTTCAACTAGACTCAAATAAACCATTTTTAACACAGAGGGTACAAAATCCTTTAGATAATTGAATTTGTAAATTATCTTTCTAAGTTTACTATTCAATTTTTTTATGTCTGAAGCAAAATTAAATATTTCATTTATTTCTATACCAAGTAGTTGTAATTTTGTACCGGTTCTAAAATACCACAACTACCTGATGTAGCGCTTTCATGTATACATTCATAATTATGAGCCTTAACAATAATATGTTTTTTATAACTAGTCTTTGATACAATATGCATAACCTTTGACTTCCTAAAATTAATCATTAACTTATTATCATGGGTCCATTTTATAATATTAGTTATATCAGACTGCAACATCATATTTGCAGTATTAAAATCTTTATGTGATGAAACTAAGATATCATCATCAGCATATAAGATCAATTCACAATTGTTAACTACTGATCTCATATCATTGATGCGCACCAGGAAAAGAATTGGTCCCAATATTGATCCCTGTGGAACACCCAGTCTGATAGGAACACAATCACTTGTAATATCCTTGCTTATCTTAATTCTCATACAACAATTTTTTAAATAGCTAGTAAACCACTCTAAAACATTTCCTCTAATGCCAATAGTTTAGTTTTCTTAACAATAACACTGAATCATCTGTATCAAAGGCTTTTTTAAAGTCATTGAAAGAAACTAATATATTATTACTTTTATCGAGGTTGTAATAAATAAGCTGTGAGAATCGCTCTAATGCTTGCTTTGTACCTCTGTTCTTTTGAAAACCATATTGGTGTTGGTATATTATGTTGTTTTACTGAGGTAGCTATTTAGCATATTTGCGACATGTCTCTCTAAGATTTTATCAATTGATGGCAGAATAGAAATTGGGTGATAATTATTTGGGTCCCTATGTGAGCCCTCCTTATATATAGGCTTTACCATTGCAATTTGAAGACCATCAGGTACAACAGCATGTTTAATACTATTATTAATTAAAGCCGTCATCACAGATATTAACTTATAATTATTTTTTAAATCAGACATTCTAATTTCATCACAACCAGGTGCTTTATTTTTACTATCATTTATAAGTTTTTTAACTTCATGCTCCAATACTAATGGCAAGAAAATACTACCTGTAGTTGTACTTTTTTGGTTTGTAAGCATTGCTTATCACATTTTATAAAAAAATTTTGCAATTTCCACAAAATTCTGTTGTATTTATAGCTTGTTTTATCGTTCTGTTATTATTCCACAACTGTTTTTGAAATTGTAAATATTTTTATTTAAAAAAATTAAGTTTTCATACAAATACATTTATATAGAATGGAGTTCCATCAAATAGTGCCGTGCAATATTAATTGTATTAATTACACTTTTCCAAAAGTTCCAATCAATCGTTCTGTCTGCGTTCTCATAGCAAAATCCTATTAGAATTGCTCAATAATGAAGCAGTTGTTTGCTTAGATTAATGTATTTGCTTAACTCGTTTACCTATTTCGCGATAAACGTTTACTGACTTGCGGTATAACCAAAGATGGTTGAGAGATTTCTCGTACTGTTTCAATCCTATTCTGCACCACTCTTCCGACGAATGTCAATTGCTTATTTGGTTGCCCAGACAACACAAAAGAGATCCTGGCAAACGGCGACTCCTAACCCTTAACAGGCGCTCCCATCGATTTTAAACGAGAAACCTATCGCTTGTTTCTTGCCTTTCCAGAGATTTATAACGGAGCATTTATCCTGGATAATTTCCTTTCAAAGGTCACTTTAAACCTTCGGAATCGGAATATTTCTGCGCATTTATCACATTTAAGCTTCCAGATTGGAAAAAATAAATGCGACTATTTAACGAGGCTGCGCAATATTTCACGTCTCTTAAAAATTTATCGATTATGAATTTTTTTCTCGAATAAAAGTTCGACTGAGTATTTGTCGGAATTAAAAAGTTCTTCATCGCGATTGTTACTGCAAAAATATAGAAACTATATTAGTTTCACGTATTCGTTCACACTTAACCTGATTCCTAAATTGTTATACAATGCTTAGCTGGATTTTGGCTACGAGTTAAATTAACCCCTCTTATCTTCCTAGCTTAATTATAAACAATTAGTCGATACTTGGGCTTAACGTCGTACGTATTCCGGCTCATCCGTCGTTGTCAGCTGTTATAGAGACCTCGTATCGTATGCATTACCTCTCCTCCTCCGCCGCTGCATGCATTACGCTCTCCAACCCATAAACCTACCTCTATCCTCTCAACGATCCCGTCTAAGTCTCATATGCTACCCCATCATGCATACTGCATTAAATTGTCCCGCACTGCATTATAGGGGCCATCCATAACGGTATCCCTCATTCGCCCAGTCGACAAAAAACATTTTAACTCGAAAGCGAAAATATCAGGCACGTTAAATATGCACAAATAAAGAAAAGAAAACAAATGTCACTCTTCTACATCTACATCTACATCTACATAATACCATGCAAATCACCAGACTGGTGGGTGGCAGGGGGTGCAGCACACCAAAACCTACATAATAACGTCCCTCGTGGGGATCACTCTCCTATTATGATCCCGTATGGTCCTTGGGAAAAACGAGCCATGATATCGCTCGGTCCTACTGTCGATCTCTCGCATTTTATCCTCGTGATCGTGCCTGCCCATGTACGTAGGTGCCTCTAATATTCCTGAGACCTCCTCTGAGAGAACTTCCGACCTAAATTTCTCCAGAAGCCTTAACCTAGCGCTAATTCTGCGATCCTCTAGCGATATCCAATTCAACTCCTTCAAGAGTGATGTGACGCTTAATTTTTGTTCATATTTTTGCTTAACGAATCTGGCTGCTCTGCGTTGGATTCTTTCTAACTCAAGTATCTGTCCCTTTTCGTACGGATCCCATATGCTGGAAGCGTATTTGACCTGAGATCTGACTAATGATAAATAACATGTTTCTCGTACCTGTTCTGTGCTACCTCTTATTATTCTGCCTACGAAGTCCAGTTTCTTATTAGCTGCGTCTACGATCCTTCGAATATGCATATTTCACAATAGATCACGACAAATGGTGACTCCTCAATATTTAACGTATTCCGCAGATTGGATATTCAATCTATCAATTCTGTACTCCGAGTCTAATTCATTGTTCTTACTCATCCAGAAGATTAATTTCGATTTTCCAATCTTGACACCATGCTGAAAGGGCGTTTAAATCTTCCAGGAGCGATTTTTGGTCATCATGGTTCATTATCTCCTTATATAAAACGGTGTCATCCGCGAAAAGTCTTATTTTGCAGCGAACTACCGAGCAGATATCGTTTATATATATCAGGAATAGTAGTGGGCCTATGATACTTCCCTGTGGGACACATGATGCGACTTTTACCGGGTATGAAGATTTCCCATCAATAACTACTATCTGTTTTCTGTTGGAAAGGAAGTCTTTTACCCAACTCAAGATATTAGGGTTTATGCCGTACTTTTCTAGTTTTCCTATTAATTTATTATGGGGTACTTTATCAAACGATTTTTTAAAATCAATGAAAATCGCATCAACCTGAGTGTTTTTCTCTACGTATTGCAACAAATCGTTTACGAACAGGGCGAGCTGCGTATCGCATGACCTACCTTTCCGAAACCCAGAGCTGACGATTAAATGTTATAGAATCTTACACGATAATGACGTCAAGGAAATCGGCCTATAATTTTCGAGGTTCTCTTTGTCACCGCCTTTGTGGATGGGCGTTACGTATGCTAGTTTTCAGTCTTTCGGAACGGTACCATGTGCAACAGATTTTTCGAATATTATTTTCAAGTAAGGTGCGATTATTTTAACACATGCGCGGGTATGCCCTCCGGTCCGGAGGATTAGTTTTTTTGGAGTGCCATGGGAAACATTTTAACGCGGCTTCAAATCCGCGTGGAAATTGAATGTGCTGTACACAATCGATAAATGCGATATAAAAATCTGTTCGTTCACATATGTTGGCTCACTTTGATGTCCCGTTCTGCTAATCGGAACGTTTCTCCAGCGAACCGAATGCAGACGAAATTTTTAATCAAGGATGAACAAAGTGGCTATTAATATAGCTGCACTATGCTGCCAAGAAAAGATAAAACGCTTTACTTGATAACAGACTTACGTAACTTATGACATCACTTGTTTTTTCTAAATCTTTTGTTTTTGCACGTTTCTTTTAAAAGCGTTTCGCGTAAGAACTGTTCTCCTATTTTGGTGAAGAGAACCGCCACGTGTTATGTTCTTACTGCGTCCTAACAGCATTTGCATGCGCTGTTGGGAATGGCCTCAGAATAATCAATAAGCTCTTTTCTTTTGTTGCAAAAGTTACCCCGTGACATTATGTTTCGCCGCCAACTAAACGTACCAGCTTCGATTGAAGCGTCCTTTTTGTCATTTTAAAAGTGGGAATATGGCCTAGTAATTTGTTGGCTTTCAATGTTCCCGACTTTACACAGTTAAGTCAGAATTCCAAATAAAAGACGATGATGTTGTTGGATAAAATTAACTCACCTCCAACGCTCAGCCGATGGTATGACTTTGCAGAAGGGCAAATTGGAAAAGGAGATGGCTAGGCGCTCAGAAGGGAAGCCATGTTTTAAGTGGGTTAGTGACGTCCGCTTTCATCCGTTGCAGGAATAGGAATAATAACATTCGGTCGCACGTAAGACAAAGATAAAGCAAAATAGTCTCGGTTGACGTGTTTATAGTTTAGTTTCAAACAAAACTTGGAAGATATATTATTCTCTACAACTTTGGTCCTTACGAAGATTACCAATAACGATGTTTTAAAGGAGATATTTGACGGAAACCGAAAAACCGATTATTTATAAATAATTTCTAAACAGTAACTACTATGGAAAATTGTTTGAAATAAAAGATGCAGGAAATTATATTTTCTACATTTTTTGTAATGGTCAATGTATACAATAATGAAGTATTATCGGAGAAATATCGCAAAAACCGAATCGGGTTTCGAATAAACCTCGACTTCCGGTTAACTGGTATTGTCCAAAAACTAATCAGTTCTTTGTGCTCACCCTAAAGTGTTATATATGAAATTTGGTGTTAATATGACAAGTACTTTTTGAGTTAGAGCGCCCACAATCACATACATCCACACACACACACACACACACACAGGCATCATTCCGAAAATAGTCTAAACCTGTTCTAAGGACCTAAAAATGTGTATTTCCGTTGAAATCTCGAAGTCGATTTTTTTCATGATCACAATACTTTCCCATTACTACGTATGGAGAAAGTAATAATTCAACTAAAACAGGTAGAAAATTAATCAGAAGATGAAATGTAAATTGTTGTTGAAGGTGTTGAGGTGTTTAGGGAATCAGTGACAAAAACAGACGTTTTATGTGTTAGATACTTGAGAGAAAAAGAGTAAAAAGAATAAAGGCATTGAATTTTATTTTAAAATATCTGCTTTGAAATTTCTGTTTGCCAAAAAAGTCGCTCATTAAAAAAATGAAAAATAAAACAATGAACGACTTTTTTGCGAAAACAAACATCATTTCAAATTTTGAATTAAAAAAGATAAATTTCCCTTTAGGGAAAAAATTAATACATTTTGTGAGAATTTTCTAAATTATGCAAAGTTTACAGTTATTTGTAAAAAAACAAAATGAAATAAATAATTATTAAACATAAAAAACGATTTTTCAAGTGTGAAAAATTAAATCCTCAAAGATGGAAACCTCCTAAATGTCGAGAAATTTTCGTGGTCTTTCGGAATTCCGCCTTTGAGGAGTTTGATTGTAATATAACTGATAGAAGTTTAAATTAATATTTAAGAAGGAAAATACAGAGATGATAAGCTACTGAAAATAAAATAAACCAAACTACAATGTTAATTATCCATGAGTTCGGGAAATCGAATGTATATGAGTATTTGCACAGATAATACCTACGTGTAAAAGGAAGGGAAATATTGGAATGATGGACTATTCTTTATGGGGAAGTTTAGTTCATAAATATATTTGTACATTTTATCTTATTTTAAAGTTTTATTTTAAACTTATTATTATTTGAGTCGACGTACCATATTTCAAGAAATAAGCATTCATTTTAGAGGCATTTTAGTCCGGTATACTTTCTAAAGGAAGATTCTCCGCAGGGCGTTGCCTTGGTTTCCACTAATAAATTGCCTTTAAAATTGAGACTTGCCTGGATTATTCTGCCAGTGTAAATTAACTAGAGATGAATGCTAAATTTCACGCCTTATACAGTGTTCGGGGCTCACCTTAAGATTTACAACTCTAATTATAGTGCCTGAAATATTTGAAAGTGAAAATCAACGAATTACCTAACGCTACTCTTTAACTTTTACGCCAACCCAAAAAAAAAAAAATAAAACGAGTTGATTCTAAGCTTCATATTGTTGGCTGTTTAAAATTGCTGTCATTAAATTCACCTATGCAACAGTACAGTAGGAACATAAGTGGAGGTTTCACCGTCTTTAATAGAAGCGTTTATCGAGAAAGCGTCCCATAAAAACTAAAACAAGTTAGGAAAGTGTACAGCGTATCACATGCAATGGAGTAGTTGAAAGAAATCATATACCTGTATGTAAGGGAAATATTAAAGTTCTTTTCTTCATCATAAATTATCCATTTTCTTCCTATTTAAAAATATTTCATGCACACGCAAGGAAATGAAACGTATTTTTGTGAGATTATGTTAGCAGCAATGAAGAAGTAACCATGCAAGAAATTTTCAGTTCAACACGAATTAAGACATTCATGTTTGATTTTCTTGATAACGGCTACTCCTACAATAAAAATGTATGGGAAAAGAAATACTCTACTTTACTAGTTCTACAAGTTTTATTTGAAAAGTATTTTGATATGACCAATACTTTACGAGATATGACGAAACGTTCATTTCTTGTCACCAATAAAATGATACTCCTGATTGGATTACGTGATTCATTTATGTGATTTTCTTATTATCTTTGACTATAAATCCTTAATATCAAATTCCATGACAATCCGTTCGGTAGGAGCCGAGAACGAAAATGCGGACAGACAGACGGACGGACAGACCGACGCTAATAGGCACTGGCGCTCGAAGCGACACGCGCCTAAAAAACAAGGTAATCATTTTGTCGCGGAAAATATCCGTACTTTGCACATTTACTTTTCATTCCTTTGCATCCTCCATTCGTATTTTATAAATAGGATAAAAGCCAGTCCTTCCTTCCATAAAGGCAGAAACATACTATGTGAATACGGTTGCAAATGCATAAGTTCCAATTTATTAATTCTTAATGGAACGACTTTTTCTGTTCACCTTCGTAATACTCGTCTTACTTTCGGGGGCGGATTACGTTTATCCATCTTTATTACAGCGAAGAAGAGGAAGACGTGACCGGTTAGCCCCAAACCCGCCGACTTTCTAATGAAGAGTTACTTTTTTTAATCTTCCGAAACGATAAGAATGCCTCGGACAGTTTCACGCGATTCATATCATCTACTGCCTTCAAAATAGGTGAGAGAGTCGATCCCGTCGAGGATTTTGAAGAATCTCGCATCAGCGCAAAATTGCGACGCAACAGCTTAATTAAACAACCGTGCCTTTGGTACGTCTTTCCGCGTACGGAGACATTTTCCTTCCTGCTACGAGCGAGAGCTTTCGTTTGATCCCCTGCGTTCATCACAACTACGACCTTCACGTTCACTTCGTAACAGGAACTTCAATCCCTTTCAGGGAAATAAACGCGACCCAAATAGTTTTGCGAGTTACTTGAATACATAAAAGCTCTTTTTTCAGAGGCTATACAAAAAGTTAAAAGCGCTTGTGTTTTGTTTTAATAACAAGATTTTATTAAGGTAAGTATGTGACGCAGGGGAAAAAATCAACTTCGACGGAGAGGCGTAGCCAGATTGATCGGGGGGCGCACTGGCTCACGTGCGCCATGGCTCTTCGTCTGGGCGGGGCCCACAAGGGCCCATGTGAGAAAATGAATGGAGAAATGAACGGCAATACCGAGATAACAGAAAAAATTCCTTTCCTCCGCACAGCCAGCAGACGTGGGTTTCTCCCTATTGTTCCATCCTTCTCGGGGGAAGGGTAGGAGATGTCCTAGACCCAGGGGTGGGAATAGGATTTTTAGCCGCGGTCGCCACGCCGCAGCCGTCTCGCCGCCAAGGTACCTTTCGCCGCGGCCTTCTCGCCGTGAGGACTTCTCTCGCCGTGATTGATTAAAAATTAACAGAAAATCACGTTCAACATTCCATAGAAGTTTTATTTTACATTATACGTTTATTTTTAAGTAGGTATATATGTAAATCTCACGGCCCATGCGAGAAATGTTGAGTTTTCTTTATGTAAAACAAGGCTTTCACGTCTTTGTCTGATTTTAGTCTTTTTAGTAATAATAAGTGTTTAACATAATATTAATATTAAAGGTGTTGATTATCCTATGCAATTAACATAGTGCTCTACCGTAGCAACAAAACTCTGACGATCCGTACAGCTTACGAGAAAAAGCCCAGTTCATTTCATGTAGCTCATGTGTATATGCGAAGAAACTTAATCGCTTATCCATCGCTAATTTGATAAAAATGCTTTGGGTGCGATTCGTCTAACATGTAACTATACACTATTAAATTGAGTGAAATATCACGATATCTACCGTCAGTGAAACTTTCTAAAATGAGGAAAAAGATGTGGCCCGCCATTCCGCCCGATCTGGCCCGCGAGCTTTTAACCACATGTTCAATTTTCTAGTTGTTAATATTTTCATTAATGCAGCTTAATTCCTCCCATTAGAATTTATTACGTATGTTTTCTACTGACTGTTTTAGAATAATAATTCCAGTTGGATATTTCTGTTTTTGAAGAATTATGATTTACTTAGCTTCGTTTCGGCGACTAGCAATTTGCGTGAAATGCTACAACTATTTTCCATTCATAGCTATTCTTTATATATTATTTAAACGAAATTCTTGACTCGGTACAATCAAGAAATACTATCCGCAAAATTAACAACCCATACTACACCAAATAACACTTATGGACACACAAAATTTTTGTAGATACTTTTCCTTGTTTGTAGTCTCAAAATATGAGCTATTAACAGTGGAAGCTATCTAAAAAGGTTAACATATTTTGATAAAGATTGTCATTGTTTTTTTATTATTTAAAATTTTTGATGTTGACTTTTCTTTTTTAGAGATATTATTACATCACTGGCGATTTTATCGACCTATAAAATTGCAATACGTCTGCCCCGCCAACCAAAAAACTTCAACTCACAAGGCACGCCGCCCGAAAGATTTCCACTGAGTTAGCATCATACTGAATTCAATGGGATTACACGTTAGCAATTGATGTACCACTCACCCTAGGATATATAAGAATCATCGCTGTCCTTATATATTCACTATTATCAACAAAACAAATGGTTTATATAGCAGATCCTGTCCTTCCAGCTATCCCTTTCAAATAGTTTACAGAGCCCAGAAAATATTAAACATAAAGCAATGACGATGAAAATATGATTGTTTTCATTGTCATTGGTATATGTTTCATGATTTTCTCGGGATTTCAAATTTTCTCCTTTGGAAGAAATAGGAGCAGGGTCTGCTAAACGTTTTTATTGCGCTTTTCGAAGATGATAAAGTAGACTTTCGGGAGATATGAAACGAAAACTCTCATATATGCAAAATATGAAAGTTTTGCATAAGACATAATTCAATTGATTTAATAAAGGCATATATATATATATATATATATATATATATATATATATATATATATATATATATAAAGGTAGTAATAAAGGTGGCAACAAGGTGTTGGAGGAAACCCAGTGGATACTTACCTAGATTATTTTTCAACTTGGACTCGCTTCTAGGAAAGTAAAAACATTAAGCTATTACATACTATACATTTTATATGCTATGTATATCGTTTGTATTGTAGATAATACCATAGGTAACAATTACAATTCGGAAGTAAACTTTTATCTATCTTCTCTGAAAATTCAACTCTGGTGTACACTTAAAAACATCCGCCGCAAAAAGTCCCCGCGGCGAGACGATCGCGGCGAAAGGTCTTCGCGGCGAGATGGCCGCGGCGAGATGGCCGCGTCGAGATGTCCTAGACCCGGTAGGGGTTTAAGGACGCCTTGGGTACCACTGGTGTACATGAAAGGCGGGATTTTCCTATCTTTCATTTGCACTCTATATTTCGGATTCTCTCATGCTAGCGCCGTATACTGTGGAGGACCAAAGGCTCAGTTACGTGACAAAAGAAATTGATCGGTTTATTGCATCCTGGTTCTACTCTCGAATCCGATAATCCCCGAGGGTCTCGGATCGTTTTGAAGATACGGCGGTCAGCGTACACCAATTACTGAAAGGCGTTCGTGGGACGACTCTTAATTTTTTTACGGTAATATCTACCAACCTTCTTCTTCAGCCGAAAATTTCCCTAAGTGAGAATTTAGCAACAAGGGTATGTTGTTCTTAAAATTACATTTGTGTGTGTGTGTCGAGCGAGATAAGGGAATTTCGGTAGCGATTTGTGAAACGCTTCTGTACATACTGTGTCGCGGATCATTTTACAGTCCTGTCCCATTAGTCACCCCCTCGGGTGCAGGCGTCCCATGGATCCGCCTTCTTCACAGTTCTGAAAAGTGTTTTTTCCCAAAGTGCTTCTCGCAAACGATTTTACTGCTCCGTAAACTCTTATTCCTTCTCCAAATGGGTTTTTAGTCTCTTTCTGTCAATCTTTCCTATGTAGTTGTCGAAGAAAGATATCAATGCTTTTGTGCTCGGGACGTTTTTCTACATTCACTGAACTACAGGTTGGTACTTTTCATTCAACTATATAACTATACCACATTAATCCTAACACAGAGCGACTTCGAAAAAAGCGCGATCCCTAATTTTTTAAATGTTATTTTCTGGAAAAATTGTAGAAAACTGTACTTATATTTTTAAATAGCTATAATAGGTCGTGAAAACGTTCACCGATTTGTGCACACATGCTTTGCGCTTTGGCGATTCCTTGATATTCTAACTGAATGTCGCCACATGGTGCCGAGCATCACATACGTAAGCGATTTTCTTAAACTAAATTTCTAGACATCTAATTAAACGCGACCGCTAATTTTTATAATTATATCCAGAATAACACAGCGTTATATTCGAGCCAATACGTTTATTTATTTATTACACTGCGATTTGTAAACGCGAAGCACTCTTATTTGGCAGTAAATTTGACCCCAAAAGGAAGAAGACTTAAGAAATAATATTTCTTTCATTTATTTTGAAAACTTTAGCCGATAGGAGTTGGCAAGTACGTCTAACCTGTATTGAGTGAAACGTCAAACAATCCAGAAAGAAGAAAGACTCACTTTAGATATACTTCCAGTTAATTTAATTCAAAATGTAGTGAATTTAATTATTAAATGATGCAACCAAACAAATTTGAAACTGTGTTTTAAAATGATATTCATCGATATTTTTAGTCGGGAATATCAAAGTGTATGTTAAATAAATGTTGTCTAAGATAATTGAAATAACTTGAATTTTGAGAATTCATGTAAATAGCTCATAAGAAAAGTAAATTAATGAGGACGCCAAAAACGAAATATACTGGAGTAAATTTTTTTCTTGTTTTCTCCTTTTAAGGACGAATTCTTATAATGAATCAAAGAAAATGATTATATTTGTATTTTTTTTAAATTAACACTTTCTTATTTTTTATGCTGTTTTTAAAAATAGGACCGAGACAATGAATTCGAGGGTAATTGTAAATTAATAATTATATTTTAAAATCTAAGAACATATTTAAAAAGAAAGGTTTTCTTCATATCGCCATTTAACAGCTACTTTGCAGAGGTTCAGCTGCTACGCCAAATAATATTTATACAAAGTGATTGTCATCACTGCCGAGTTTATAAATTGTGTAAAATAATAACGGTAATTTTCATTAAAAATTTATAATTAATTATGGAAGAATTTAAAAGAATAGAATTTAAAACCGAACCAAACCATTTTTTTGTAAATATTTTTGTTCATTTCACGATGCAGTACATCAAGTGTTTTTGGTTTGCTTCATGAAATTCGAGTGTTTCAGTCCGATTTGCTGCTCTGAATATGCGTTACTGAAAATTAGTGAAGATAAGGAAAGAAATAATAATATGTCAGAGTCTGAAGGCAAGGTTTTAGCTCCTAAAATTAAAGTTTATCAATTTTTGCGCTATTTCGTGCGGTGGCATGACCTTTTAAATAGAGTCAACGTAGTTGGAAAAATGATCCAAAGCGTTAATCAGAATATTCAATCCATAAGAAAACGAATAATGTTCCTAAAAGAATATAGCAGAAGAGAGATTTGAAAATTAACTTGAAACATCAAAAGAATTGTCAACCACATTAGAAATACTCCCCGAGTTAAAAAGTACAGATGCAATACAAGTAATTCAAGAGCGTGGATTCAAGAAAGCGTTTACGCAAACTAGTACATGACGAAACACGCGATGGCGAAGTTGTGTTGACAGGATTACAACGATTTCCAGCCGAGAACTTTATTCCAGTCATTGATAAATTGTTTACATTCCTGAACGATCGCCTTGTAGCTTATGAAATAGCACAGAACAAGTTTGGATATTTAACCAACTTTAAAGACATGAAATTTCATTAGCAGCAAAGCAATCGTGTGAGATTTATACACTAGACTTTGAAGATTCTTTTCCTGAATAAATGCTAAAATTTTCTAAAGTTACTCCTTCTGCACAAAGCAGTGGTTCTCAAACTTTTTCGGTCCGCGGACAACTTCGAAGGGCAAAAGATCTCGCGGACCACCTATCCCATCCACTCCCCTCTTGCCACTGCTAAAACTTGGAGTAACGATTTTTTATTGTTCCAAACAAAGGAGGGGAGTAAGAACAGTTGTTAGGACATTTAGATGTATCCATTGAGATTTTACGCTGTAAAAAATTTAGTTATCTTCAGTGGTATTAATTTAATTTGTTTTGCTCAACACTAATTGCTTTAGGAATAATCAGATGAGCTAAGCAAATGAATTAATTAAAATTGGTATATTTAGCATTATCACTATTGTAATACGTCACGCGAGTGTTGGAGATTAGGGTTCTGGTCT
The DNA here is from genome assembly GCA_036926305.1 of Uropetala carovei. NCBI lineage: Eukaryota > Metazoa > Arthropoda > Insecta > Odonata > Petaluridae > Uropetala > Uropetala carovei. The sequence continues at coordinate 12,167,123 of JAXCHB010000143.1, read as the reverse complement.
GTTCTCTTGTATGGCCTCGGCGTTGTGTACCAGTAACTTGCATTTTGAACCAGCCCGCGGACCACCTGGAGGACTTTCGCGGACCACACTATAAAAACCACTGGTCTTAAGGTAATACGAAGTAACAAGCTCGAATCTGTTTTCCCAAATGTAGATGCAGCTTCAAGGATTTATCTGTTTAACAATTACTAATTGCAGTGCGGAACGAGTATTTTATAAAATGGCGAGAGTCAAAAATGAAATACGGGCTTCGGTGGACGCATTAAAATTGGGTTTGATGACATTATTTAGTGATTTTGCACCGATAAAGGGACGCAAGAAACCAGCAATAATTAAAAGCTATTAATAAATATAAGCAAATTACTAATCTGAGGAACGATGTTATGAATAAGGGGTGGCCGAACTTACACTTGGAGACGCATACGATAATCTTCGAAGGTTCGAGAGCCGCACGACACACAGTCTGTACTCATACATTTGCGAACAGTACATAACGTGTATCCGAAGCAATTCAGATATATTGCATGCCCATTAGGCATCCCCAAAGCGTCTCAAGTCACTCTACGTCACTGTATACTGTGGCGAAAAACGTTGAATGGATATTTAAAAGAGCCGCAAACTAAGTTAGAAAAGCCGCATGTGGCTCACGAGTCGCGGTATGGCCATTATATCTATATATATATATTGTACATTGGTATAATTTAAGTTTTGTGTATATATTTATTTCTGTTTAATTTAGGATAATTTAACATTGCATATAGATAACTAACAGAAATACCCGGCGTTGCCCGGGGAAATTTGCTTCAAATCCGATCGGAATTTTAGATGATACATGGTATTTAAGAACTCGATCGGCCGCTGTTTTGAATAAAACGGGCAGAGAGAAACGAAAACCACATATGAATTATTCCGGGGAGCTCTCCACAATCGCAGCAAATTTGATTCAAATCAATAGTAGTACTCGGGAAAATACGCGTAGTTTAATGTTTAAATCGGCCGATATTTTGAATCAAGTGGACAGACGGACACTAAAACCCCGTGTAGACCTTCTCCTTAGTGTCCTTACTAACCTGCCAAATTTGGTTGGAATCGGTTAATTGCGGGCGTGCATAAAGGAGCAGACAGAAAGTGGGCCGCCATTTTGAAACGAACGGACGGACGGACATTAAAACCACGCATTAACCTTCCCCTTGGTATCCCCTACAATCGTGTTAAATTTGGTCGGAATCGGTTCAGAAATGTGGGTGTGCATAAAGGAACAGACAGACACAAAGATAGGCAGACTTACTAAAATGTAGTGGTGGAAATGATGCAGTAAATCGTAATTTACTGATTATGTATGATTTTTATTAAAATTATTATATTATTATTAAAAATTTATTATATTATTAAGATTTGCAATCTAACATATAAAAGACACTGTCACAATGTCACTTTGTCATGTAATGCTTTTTGAAGCTTAATATCTCGCAAACAACTGAACCGAATTTGATGAAATTTTCAGGATAGCATTATGATATAATAACAAAACATTTTATTGTATCGAACTCTAGATCAAAGACACAGGGGATAATTTTAATTTTCAATTAGTTAACACCTAAAATCGGCTTTTTTAGATTAAAATGAGATAGATTTGGCCTACAATCTTCAGATGTGAACATTATAAAGTTTCTCATTCTGTTAATCTTTTTCCACCTACAGTTCGAATTTTCTCAATGCAAACGTTTAATTCACACAGTTTGAGGAAATCTAGAAATTTTAACGGGATGTTGCCTTGCCTACCAATTCCATTGTTAGACCTCTATATCATATTGTTAATTCAATCCTTATGGGTATAAACGTGGTTTGAATGCTTTTAATACGAGAGAGGGGGGGGGGGGAGAGGGCAGTAGAGGGGGGAGGAGAGATAGGTGGAGGGGAGAGAGGGGGAGAAATGGGGAGGGGGTGGAAGGAGGGAGAGAGAGGGTGTGAGGGGGGGAGGGGGAAAGAGAGGCAACTATTTTAAGTTTAACTAAAGATAGCCCCTCAAGAACAGAATATTCACTAGAAATGTTGTATATGACAAAATATTTCATATGTAAAAGTGTGATATTATTTAAAATGAAAATAATAATAATCTATCTATCTATCTATAATTCTTCCGTTGATATTTCAACGGGTATTACACTAATACAATTATATTAAATGGAGATTTCCTTCCCATTTTTTTCGTTTTTGTCTGTGACCTCTCGCGAGAGGAGCGCGCCAGGGCCCCAAGTGTCCTTAATCCAGCCTTGCAGAAACACACCGAAAGTAAAATTATTCGCCGTTAATTCGACCAACCAAACTGCACTGCGCCGTTACCTCGAAAGTGAAACCTGTCCGATCTCAACTGCCGTTAAACAGTAGTAACGGTGAATTCGATACATAAAAATTCACGTTTTGCTGGCGTTGCTGGGATTTAGGCCTCGTATTCGTTGAAAAAGCAGAAAAAAATCGATAGGCCGAGGCCATTGTTTAGGGAGCTAATCCATCGTCTGGGTAGCGATTTATTTCAACGCGCTTGTCAAAGCCGGTTGGAAGAAAAGTCTTCTGAAAAGACTGGCGTTATTGAAAAGCTTCCATTTACTAAAGAACGAGCACAAATTCTACTGTTGAGATAAATGAGCGCGTCATATATTTTGACTTTGAATTATGGCCCGTTTCGTGGTGAATATAATAGTCTCCAATTCCTTCAGTTTTGAGAAACAGAAAAACTCAGCAAATGTTATACAAAGGCCGAACGGTAATACTTAAAAAAAAAAGAGCGAGAAACAAAGAAGTGTTTTAACTGCCTTGATATCAACGAACTAGATGAATTGTTTTGCGAATAACCCGTTTCCGTCAACGGCATCGACCCACGAGGGACGATATTAGGTAGGTTTTGGTGCGCTGCACCCCCTGCCACCCACCAGTCTGGTGATTTGCAGGGCATCATGTAGATGTATATTTTCTAAGTAAGAATATATCACTTTAATAATTAGCCTCGGCTCATAACATTCTGAATTTCACAAAGTAAATAATTTTACTTCCTATGAAGTATTAAAGAATCTGAGTTTCTCCGAATTCAAGGTTATAATATCCTGTATGAACTCCTGTGGCCTATGTCAGGCGTGGGAATATTTTCATCTCGCGATTCTCTTAATCACCCGCTCAATAGATTGCGCCCATTACTCAATTGAATCCCAAACTGACCAAAAGTTCAACCAAGAAAATAATTCCACTACCGGGATAACAGAATACAGTTTTTAATTAAAACTATTATAATCATTAATAACGGTGCTAGCAAAAACAATTTTGGGAGTAACTCGATGAAGACGAAAGCAGACACAAAGGGGTCGTGAACCGTTATTTGCCCACCCTTTGATAATGTCAAGCATTCGGGTGAAAATTCGTTTCGCCGGAACTTTCACTCGCTTGATTGTTTTTCTGTTTTCAAAATTTCCAAGATTAGCAGTGAACCGAATTAATCCTTCGGAATTCTCCAACCATTGCATTTTTGCAGCGATTTTTTTCCAAAACCGTGAATCTCTCAATTTCTCCTTTGCCTCAGCGCAAAAGTTGCCTCAAAATTAAAACTGCGGGCCTTCAAACCTCTCCCTCTCTCTCTCGCACTTTCAGGATTTCCTATCTCGATTCTACGAGGGGGAAAAAAATTAACGCCATTAATTTCAGCACGACTTGCATTTTTTTTATGGACTTCCGCCGGGCGTATTGTTCACGAACGATGTATTTGCGGATTCTCATTTAATCTGGAATCACCGGAAGAGAAAGCTTTACGGTCGCAAGCTACAGAGTCACAGAAGTGGCGAGACGGAGGAATCACTCCATCAACCGCTTGGAATGTACAAGTGCGGCGCAGGATGATCCATCGCCGAAACGGTTTCCTCGACCCACGGCGTCCGCCGCGACGCCTCTCCAAATCCGAGACAGGTGAAAGACAATAGGACAGACGCGAAACAGGTCAAAACGACGCGCGCCAACAGAGACATGGAGAGAGTTGCGTGCACGCTCATTGGTTTGAAATCCGTCGCTGAACGAATCGCTGCTCTCTCATGTCCCTCGAGACATTTCTTATTGACGCTTTGTTTTTGAAAAATATAATATAATAACGCAACCGTTTGCTGCTTGTCCTCTACGCTTCAAATCCTGACATGTCCGGCAGCATTTTTGCTCCGATGGAAGGGAAATTTTAAATGGATCAATCATTTTGGACCGATTCGGTGGAAGCGATGAAAATCGGAACGGAACGAAAGGAGGGAAGATCAATGAAGTAATGGGACACACAAGCAGAAACATTTGTAGGCGTTAGATTTAATGAATGTTTAACAAAACGAGTTCTTTAAAACAAAAAATGCAGTCATGGCGTCCGGTAACTTTTCATTAAAATGGATGTCAAATTCATGCTTCATATTCCCGTTAATGGGGAAATATAGGAAGCGAGAGTTGTGGCGGTTTCGGCTGAAAGGATTAGTTTTAAAGTTCAACGTTAGGCGAAAAAAATGAGTCACACGCGTTACCGACAGAGCGACGCGATGAGCCACAATACAATTACGTATTCGATCAACGGCACCCGCTGCGTTTTCGCATGGGCGTGAGGTTGTTATGAAAACGTCACGCGCTGCGTTGCGCGAATTTATGTATTTATTCAAGAGCGGGGAAAAGAAAAACAACACCGAAAAAGACTCGCCTACTGTCTCTCTCTCTCAGAGGAATAACTTTCCCCCGCAAATCCTACTCCATCCGTTTCCAACCCAAAGAGAAACGAGCATTTTTTTTTGTAAGTTGTCAAGAGCATCGGAAAGGATGAGGTAAAAAAAACAAGAAATAAAAATAAGGTCGCATCGGTGGTGAGGCGGCGCCTTATATAGGGCGGTGAGGTAAGGTTTTTTCGGGCGACGGAGGCGCCCTAGGGTTACGGTTAGGGATTTAGGAAACAGGGACGCGAGGATTTACGTCTTGTTGGAAGCGAGAGAGCGTCGCGTTAGAGTGAGAGAGAAGGCTCAGGTGAGCGCAAACACACACAGACCCGCGCACTCGAGAGAGTCGTCGGCCGTGCATTTCCGTGGGCAAACAGGTTTCCCTCGGAAAACGGAAGAAGCACGTGGAAAGAGGGAGGAGAGACGCGTGCGGGGCGGGATAAATCATTTCGGCAGCGGATCAATAGTCACAGCTGCTTCTCGGCCCCACCGCCGTCGCCGCCACCAACAGAACACTATAAATAGGCGGCGGCGTTCGTAGGACTGAAAATATGAAGAGCAGAGGCGGTCAGGGACGATGAGGTAGGTGACGGAAAAGCGGCGATTAAAAATTAATAGCCGCGGTGGTTGGCGATTCCGAGGGACGCCCTGCGGTTCGTCGCTCGAGAGTAATCAAGGTCGCGTCGATTTTTCTCTCGATGCAGGATGTCGAAAACGGAATGTCGGGAAATATTATCCCCGTTTTCGTTTTTTTTCTTTCCCTCTCTCTTCGATCCACGAATCGCGGTGTCTCGCTCCCGAATCGTATCGGGCGAATCGTTTTAATTCCCTCACCCGCGAACACACAAAAAAATGATAAAAATAAAAAGCCTTGGCAAAAAACTCCTTGATTCAAGAAAAAAGATTTATTTCTTTATATATCATTTGTAATACAGATATCCTTTAGGATCGGTGAATTAACACATTTATGGCTGAGAAAACTAATTCGACTCTGAGGTAAATTTTATAAAAAAGTGCATTCCTCGTGCTTAGCAGAGTAGCATTTTGTCATTAATTTTACCGTTTACTAAGTAGTGGACTATACTGATGCTAAATCTACAAGAGTAGAGCGCAGACAAGATGAAAAAAGTATATAAAACCAATATTTACACAGAAAGAATTGAAATACTAACTCTCAGTTATTAACTGTTCAGTACACAAATTTATATCACGTAAAGAAAAGCTGTGACATCAACAAACAATATTCCTATCTTATGTCTGACAACTTTACAATACTTACAGGATTTGTACATTTAAGGAACCAGCCATTGTTAAAGTTCCATAACATTTTCAACAATCCTTAATCAAAGGGACAATTGAGGCCAAGATCTCAAAATGCACATCTTTTAAAAAATATACAACACATTTCCCAAAAAAGTCACTTTCAACTAAAGTCACAGTTGAATCTCTGCCTTTCAAAAGCAGTTACCTTTGCTTCTTTATTGATATAACAAGGCTTTACTAATGATTTATAACAATTAAATTACTATTTATAAAAGCCATGGCAATTTAATTTTGTAAAATCGAGTACAGTATACACATGCACACAATGTGCACACACATTCACACATGAGCACTACCAAGTATGCACCACATAAACATTTTGGGTTATTCAGCACTGGTAATTGCTGCTGTTGGCAACCGAAGATATATCGCCACACTCGCATTTCTCGTGACGCTTTATTCCAAACAGCAGTAGCACATTTAGCACCAGCCAAGATAATAGTAAGGTGAATAGGTTTCAGGAGAAAACCACTGCAGAAAATTATGTGGGGATAAACTAGGAAGGCTACAGTTTTGCGTGAGTAGTATAAATGGCACCTCAATCACCCACCCTAAGCTGTGAATCCTGGAAAAGGCTCTCATTAGCAAGGATTCAAAGCTGAGATATCAAAAGACAGGTATAGCTGCATATGGCAGTGAAGACAAGTGTACAATGTGTTACTCGAAACCTACGAGCACCAAACAACCAGTGCGGAGAGATGTACACAACCATGGAGACATTACGTTGAATGGAGTTTAATAGAGCACTGCTATGGTAGAGATGAAATTTTATGAACCTCCTGAACAATCTGATAATGCAGTTCAAAGGAGTGATACATACATGACTCTTTGACAACACAACTTTAAATTCACGACTGCAGGCATGTCTAAGTCCAAAAAAAAAACCTCAGATATGAGGAAAAATTTGATAACTGGCACGCATCACCACTAATGGAGGTCACCTGGAAGATGTAGGCATGAGAGGTGGGTGGAGGGAAGCAGCAGAGGAGGCTGGGGAAAGAAAGGAGTGATGGAGTGATGAGGTGAAAAAGTGCAGCGAGTGGTTACTTCCTGGTCTGCATCACCCAGCCGATGGTGTAGTTGCGGGAGGCACGACCCATTCGACGCAGACGATCTGTGGAGTGAAAAAACGTGGGAATGGTTTTGTTGGGAGGAAGAGGGCAAGACATTAGACACTACACAAAACTACACTTCAAATCCTACTATGTACAATAACTACTTAGCAAACTACTTTACATACTGATAAGTAAATAGACTTTTCCCTTGACCAGCCATCTTTTATTGAGGTGAAACATAAGAATATATTAAAAGAATTTTATAAGATAGTAACAAATATGTAAATACATTAAAGTAAATTATAACATGTGCAATAGAATAAATAGTGTAAATAAAAGTGAACAGCTGAGCTATATATACATTTCAGCATAGAATAGATTAATAGGTAATGTATTCTACACTCTCTTTAATATTTAGAAAATTACATGCATATTTCTTAATTCTATGACAAATATTAAAATAAATGAGATTTAATATACTTATACTTATCAATAAATTTTAAACTACCCATATTATAACTATTACAACAAATTTTATAGGAATGTTCCTGAGAAATTTAAATTTTATCTTGAGATACATAGAATAAGGCCATTTCATGTTATGTGCTTAAAACATTTAGAGATACTTATACATAATAAAATAACCTTGTATTAAGTTTTCTTTGGTAATTTATTAACTTAACTTCCAGGTAAAAACTGGGTAACTATAATATATAAATTGAAAGAAATAAAACACATAAATCTAGAAATAAATAATCCAAATCACTTTCACCTATCATAAAATTACCAGTGTATATTTTTCAGAGATAGCTCAATATGTTATAGTTCAGTCAACTAGGACATATTGACTGAATGGGAGAATCAATTGTTAAATTTTTTAATATGATCAATATTTATGAATCTGAATAATATACACTAAAATATTAGAAAAAAATTTTCTCAGATTACACTGAATTATTTACTGTAACATGGATAACCTTATTAATGAAAAGAAGATAAAAGGAACAAACCCTTCAGCATAAATGAAATGACTTTCATGGCAAGCACTATCAAAAAGGTAGATATGCTATTTCTTACAGTATAATGTTATTACTACATACTTCTTACGTGATTACAAATAATGTTCTACGCTTTATACACCAAAGAATAAATAAACTTAACAGTGCCTACATTGGTAAGTTATTAACAAATTTAATAAGTTGAACAATTTTAGTGAAACAACTGTCTACAAACACATTAACACTGACCAAATGAATGTTATGCTACATGCATGAGTCAAAAACATGCAAATATGATAAAGGTATTTCAGTCTCTCAGAATCGAATTTAAAGCTATTATTGGCCTTCAAGTACATGGTTAGTTTGATGGCTGGCCAACTAAAGAAAATGAAATTTATAAAATAACGACTTTCTTTGCAACTACCAATTGAATTCTTATCAGGCATTATTTAAAAAAAAATAAAATGTAAATCTCATTTTGAAATTCATGCTGACATATGCTAGATTACAACTGATGAATAGCTCTTTTGATAAATGTACAATAGTAGCAATAATATCTGTGCAACTTTATATTTAATCTGCTTTATCTTAAACAGTGCAGGTTATTTCAAACTGGGATGTTAATTAAAACATTTAGAATCAATCCTATACATGCCTCTAATTAATCCTGCCTTATATTTACCCACCATTAGTGGTGGTTTTAACCTTAATAGTTAGAGAAACAGGAAGAAATTATACTACCACCTACGGAGAGATTTTGTCACACTACGAGCTTGTTGCTCCAACCCGATTGAGGCGTGCTGGAAAGCAAAGAAAACAAGGGAAACATTCGATTCACTCACACTTCACTTAGTTACATAATCGCCAACAATCAATATAATAAAAATTGTAAAATGACCACAAAAAGGCTCAATTCATTTGAAACATTTATTAATAGCAATGAAAAATATTTCACTGATATAAATTCAATGATGATATTTATATTAGTATTTCATAATTATGAATTATTTCTCTGATAAATTAAAGATTTAATTTTATAATTTAATGATGACTTCATGTGTAATTTACTTGATAAAAGTTCATTTTCTATAAAAAAATGCAATTTCTACAGATGTCATAAAACCTGTAACCATGCAAGAATTTTTTTAATGAGATGAGACACACTTTAAAAACACAACAAAATCATGCCACTTGTTCAAGTACAACAAGGATTTGCAACTTCAATGAACTAATGTTAGTTCATTATAAACAATAATTTCATACCCAGCACTATGAATTTGAATTCTAAGCAATAATTTCACTCTAGGTTAGAATTCTTTTCTGATATATGATCTTCCCTTTAATGTACTTGAAAATGCAAGATTACATTAATAAAGTTCACTATAACTTCAACACTATGTAATTAAAAGTAAAAGATTTTGTGTGTATACACACAAGGAAGCAAAATGTACAGCAAATATCCACAGAAGGTATAAAAAAAAGAGCGAAAAATGAGGATAGAACTTGGACAGAAGTTAATAAGCTTAAGAGATCTTCATAAAAATATGCAAATACTGTAACTCTCACTGGTGAATACTTGTTGCTTCATTTAATCTTGATTTTTATTACATGTACACTCACAGAAAATTGATAATGAAAATATATATATATTAGGATTCAAAATGTAAAATTAATAAATGTGGATATATTGAAAAAAATTCGCAATATATATATTTGCTGGGCAAGAAATTGTCCATATCATGCATCACTCAAAACTCATGCCTCATAGCAATTTATAATAGTGTACAAGTATTATATTTAGGAATTTATGCATGTAAGTAGGAATGTTAGACAAGAATGAGATTCGCAAACAGGATCTTGAAAGACACAACATAGCAGGCATGTCAGTTTGGATTTGTATTTAATAATATATAAGAATGAAGACTGTGTATATTTATCTTCAATGGTGTATTTTGATTCACAATAAAAAACTTCTGAGATAATTTAGTTCTTAATATAGCATTTAATTCTAAAATCAGGTAAACGTGACTAATTTGAAATAATATTGCATCAAAGAAACCACCCTGAAAATGTTTATGTCATACTCTGTATCAATGGCTGTATTATGAGGAGTGTGCAGAAAGTATGAACATGATTCAGATATATATTGTGATGTATCTTATTAAACAAGAATAAATCAGAGATTAGCTATGAGAAAATTAAGGCCATGTAGTTTAATGCAATTATAGATGTAACATGCATTTCACAACATTGCACAAAAACATCACTGAAAATAAGCCGAATGTATAATTTTGAAAAACTGAATCACCCTGCTTTATCTGTTATGACCAAATATTAGACGACCGCCAAAAATTTGTATTTCATTGTAGTAGAAACTGGTTATCTCATTCCAGTATGCGTGTTCTTTCATTAGTTGCTCTAGTAAAAACTCTAAGCAAAATAAGCAAGGATTGAGCATTATACAAGTTAATTCTGCAATTATTTTAGTCAATTATTTGGCATATAAAGGGCAAAGAATATTTCAGTTGTGAGAGCATGTTGGGAAGGATTGCCTGGACCTTGCAATTCATCAAAATCTTTTCTAAACCCAAAATATGAAAATGAAATTAATACGAGTCTTCACTAATTATGAAAAATCTCCTGAATTTTGCATAATTGACACTGCTACCCTAAATTCACCTTGAGATCCATCGTATTATTCGACTCAACTTAGGTCCTTAATCACTGTAAGGGTATTAGAATAATGATTGTCACATCACTCGCTTCAAAATCTAAAACAATAGTATCAAACCACTTGAAAAATAATTTAACAGGCGCGGTAACATAAATGCAAGGATTGGAAGAGAAATGCTAGAAGTTGGTTGTGGCCCTAAAACAATCCATCCCTTCGGTGAATGCAGCCAAACACATATCCATTGCAGAATGTAACATGCCTGTTATAGAGAGCATGCCACTTTCTCCGTCTCCTTCTCTCTTGCTGGTGCCTCATTTACATTGTTTCACTTGAAATTACCCGGTAAGAAAATATAGTATACCTTGTTTTTACGTGAACACAGTTTTCCTGCGAAGGCTGTTAAAGAACCTGCAGCCGAGCCGCAGAGTAATATCTTTCCGTACTGTGGGAAATGAAATGATGGACATGAGATGATGGTATATATGTGGTGTAAAAGGGATCTGAATTATCAGACACATGGTTCTACCACTTAAGCTATTGGGAGACAGCACATAAAGACAGGTCAGAGGTTGATCCCAGGTTGAAGCCTTTTATCCTGGGACACGAAACAAACAGAGGGTAGACCTAACATAAACATTCCCTTACAGAATGAGCAATCTTGAACAGATTGAACATATAAAACAACAATAGACAACAAATATTCCTTTTCTTCAACAAAAATGCACTTGTGTATGTTTCTTGGGGGGCCAAAAATAATGCACAATACAGAAACGAATCTCATTTGAACCTAAAACACAAAGGGAAAATAATCTATCATTTTAACACAGGGTAATGGTTAAGAGTATTATATTTTGGCACCCAAATGAGCACAGCAGCAATAATCACAATACCTTAAGAGAATAAATACAAATGGACCATTTTTCCCTAGTTTATAAGTTCAATAGAGACTTTTGGGATAATACAAACTGAGCATATGTTTCGACTACACAAAGACCTAATACAGTTGCATTGGTAGCATATCACTAGGCACTAATGCTCAACACATTTAGTTTCTGCATGAGTGCATCTGTGTACGTACTCACACTTATCAACCACTTCTGTGGTTGCAACATCTTTTACTTTGATCCCATGATCTTAAATGATGACTTGCCACCAAGGCGAATGTTGAACCTTGCACTAGTTCTTCCTAGGAGAGAGGAGAGCAGGGAAAGACAAAGAGGGAGGACAGCAGAGGAAGATGCAGTTCCAAGAGAAAAAGATTTAAGGAATGGAAGGCAATGAAGGAATCATGAAAGAGAAAAATAAGAAGAGTAGAAAGAGCAAAAAAGCAGCTGGTAATAAAAATGGCTAAAATTAAAACAAACAAAAATAAGTTTGCTCAAAATATACCAATATTATCTAGACTTCTTTTTGAAAGTCAATTGAAGCATACAAGACTGAATACAGCATCTGTGAAATTAACTCATTGGTTCGTGTATTTAATCAAAATAGTAATGTTCACAAGAGAAAAACTGCTCCATTGACTTTCAATTTTTTCCAGGCTGATGCAGCAGGAATTTCATTTTTAAAGCACATCTTTCTAATTCACAAATGTTAAAGACATAAGTTAAGAGCAGCAAGCATTATTTTTTGAGCAATTAGGCTAGAGGCAGAATACAGCCAAGGGAAAAATGCGAAATCAAGAAAACTTGTCCAATTTTAATTATTATTAATTAAAAGGGTTCATTTAATATTGTAAACCCCAATATTTATGCGATATTATTATGATGATGAAACATTAATTAGGTGTGACAAAGTTACATTTCATTAAAAGTGGATTTATATTCCATTTACCTAAAATAAAACTATGGTCAAATTTGCAAGAGGTATTCATGAAAGCTTTCAATATTTAATGAACTATTACTCCTACTGTTAAATAAATGATTAACCAACTCATATAACACTGTAGTTGTAAACCATTACAGTAAAATAATTACCTAAGTATGAAATGGTATCCAATGGGTAGCAACTAACTTACAAGGGCATTACTTAAATAGGTCACTTGTAGCCATAATATAAAAAATGTAGCATTGACAAGATATTAGTGTATATAAAATTTATCTTAAGTCTGCCTAATGAATAATTTGAAATAGATTCAGAGATTTAAAAATATTAATTAAAAACATATGATTTTATCTCCTAATGCCTAATGCCTTTTAAGCTACTCAATGTATTATGAAAATTATCCATACTTAAATAAGATTCTTTAAATTGCATTTTGAAGATTACAATTTTTATATATTTATGGTTAAAATATATTAATGGACTATTAGATTCAATATACAGATATTTAGCAATGTTAAGTAAATTAATATATTTAATACCAATTAAAATAACTTCCTAGGTATAGATATATTCTTAAAACTCCATACAAAATCTTGTGCAGGTTCATGAATTCTGTATGCTCTTTTCTTACAAAATTTTGATTTCATAACATTTAAATCCATTAAAACAGGGAAGCCTACACTAAAACTAAACAAAGTTATTAGGAAAGAAGAGATTTTGTATATTAATAGATGAGATTGTTTTATTTGAAAATACCAAAATTCAGTCAACCCTGAAATAATGATCAACTTCAAAAACAAAATATTTGTATATGAAATGAAATTTCAATTGGAAATACTTCTCATAATAAAAACAAACTATGTAATGCATTAATGTACAATGCAACTTTTACACCCTTGAAATAAGAATTGATATAAGTAAAAAATATATTAGTAACAAGTTTTCTTAATATTTCATGAGACAACTTTGATAAATCCTGTGAATTACAATATAACAAAATCAAATCAATTATGAAAAATAACATTTCAACTATGTAATATAATATATATTAGGAAGCATCTATAAATATTTTAAGTTTTATAGAACCTTTTTACTATTGCCTATAGCTATATATGATTTTATAGAATATCTGGGCTACTAGAGGATACTTGGAAATATAATTTTCCATTCTTATGGGAGTGACATTTTAAAAATGTAGTCATAATAAATTTGGTGATTTTTTCCAATTAGTTCTATATTAAGGAATAATAGAAACTAATGTCATGATAGTAACCCAGAAATTTAAAAATCATACACAAATTACAGGATTCTACATTTTGCACTCACATTTACCATATTCTCCAAAGCATAAAATGCACTTGCAACTGTTCAAAAGAAAAACTCAAAAAATAGAAAAGTTTTGATAGCATATTTTGAATAAAAGCATCTACTGTGTAATTTAATGATAATCAATATTCTAATAACTGGTATGGTAGTAATATGATTCTTTGTTTACTATGTCACAGTATGGTAATAAGCAAAAAATCAAGAGATGTGGGCATCATTAATAACCATAAAATTGGATTTGGCAACACCATTTATGTTTCAAGTTTCTTTTTGACATTGTAGAATATCAGCATGTTCTCACAAGAGACATTAAGTCTCTCAGATTGATGAAAAACTATACAGTACAAAGCACAAAAAGTGGAATTATCCAAAAACCAGACAAAATACTCCATTAAAAATTTCATGCAAGTTTGCAAATTTAGCATAACCACAATTAAAGTAGCCCTCTAATGAAAATTAATTCACTGGCAGCTATGACAATGATAAGTAAATTATTGTCACATAGTCTTGCCTGTATATTTTACATCAGTCTATATTTTCAAATTTTGTTTTCCTTATTCCATATGAACTTAATTTGATAATTCATAGATAAGCTATATATAGAGCATTTAACAAAAGTATTAGGAAAAAAGGATATGACCAAATTTAAGGAGTTTCAAAAATAAAATTAACTCCTTAACTGTACAAGGCAATTATGATCATGAGTTTTTATGTAGCATCTACAGTCTGTTGTTAGTGAGCCAATACCTCAAACAATCCAGCAGTTAAAAGAAAAAATTACAGATCAGTACAAAAACATCAGCATTGGAACAGTACAAAATGTAACTTACAATCGTGTGTAGAGATGTGTAAATGGCTGCATGAAATGCAATATGGGCATGTACTATGTTAATTAATAATTTGTTTGTTTTGATTTGTACTGCACAATTGAAACTATTTTCTAAGATAATTATTTTACCGTAATTTTCTGATTATAATACGCATTTTTTTATTGAAATAGTTGACCAAAAGTTAGGGTGCGTATTATATATGGTTATAAATGCATACAACTTTTTTCATTTATATTTTCAAACATGTTTTTAACAATAAATTGTACATTTCAATGCATTTCGATAACGAACATGTTTTTACAAATAAATCGTACATTTCAATTAATTTTGACGACATTCCTTTAAATATTCTTTTTCAAAACAAAAATAAGAATATTTATTAATTTACTTTAGCTGTCAGAATTACTAAAGCCTAGGAATTCGTTACTATTCCCTTCACTGTCCTCAAACAGTTCCTCGGCGATCATGCGCTGTTCTCTCTCATCGTCTACGTAAATTGCGTCACCGAGAACATTTTACACACCTCGACTGGCTTGTATGAATGAAGTCGCTGGGCAGCAAAGGACAAACTGTTATTCTAACTGACCAGGTTAATACAAAAGGCAACATTGAGACAGGTTTTTATACATTGTATAGATCTTTAACGGGAGTCAAAAAGTAACGTGATATTTTCGTTAACTCTCTCACACATATCTAGTTTGGCAGAAAAGCACGAACTCGTATTCCAACCGACCATATTAATATAAAAGGCAACATTGAGAAAGCACGAACTCCTATTCCAACCGACCAGATTAATACAAAAGGCAACATTGAGACAAAATGTTTTTATACAGCGTAGCGATCTTTAATGGGAGAGTCAGAACATAACGTGATATGCTTGTAAACAAACTCTCTCACACGTATCTCATTTGGCGGCAAGGTGAGAACTGTGTGAGAAAGTAAAATTACATTTATCTTTTACAAAAAAATAGGTGCGTATTATACATAGTGATAAGAGAATTTTCACATTTCACTTGTGAAAACATGGGTGCATATCATATAGGTTGCATATTATAATCGGAAAATTACGGTATGTCTTATTTCCTTATTAGAATGGACTTTTGTTACAGCATACATATATCGTATCTATATATATCGTATCTGCCCGAATACAAGCCGATGCTTTTTGTCAAAATCTATCATGAAAAAATCACCCCTCGGCTTAAATGTGAGTCCGAGGAAAATTTGGGTTATGGTTAAATCTCGAAGTCACCCATAGATGGCAGCACGTCTCTCATTGCAGATGCAGACGATTACGCAAAATGCGTTGACAGCTTTGAATGCTCAACTGTTTGAATTACTATATTTGACCTTTTGTGAAAATGAAGATGAATGAAATTATTGTCAGTGAATGTGGAACATTATTCAACAACGCAAAATTATTAATTGGAGTAATATTTCAAAATGTCAACAACTAAACCATTTCCCAATCATTTATTCAATCTCGAATAATGTATTCTAACTCATGCATGAATGCCCGGCACACTTCAGCATAAAATCTACGAAATTTACGTTTTTGCCAAAAAATTGTGGAAATTTTTTGGGGATTCAGGCAGATACGGTATATGTATATCTATCATTCTATAAGCTCTCTTCTTACAGAGGATATCATTCTATAAGCCAGTGTTTCCCAACCTTTTTAGAGTCGCGGCACCCCTCCCTATCCACCATCATGATAATAATCGTGCTGAAGTTGAACCCCTAACTCCAATCTCCATATCTCCTTTCATTTCGAAGTGCCTCTGCGACGAAATGAAGGTCGACAACTCTGGTTTGCATTTTTGAAAGCCGACGATGCAAAATGAGGCTAAAAATGGGAAAACAGTATATTTTTTGCGGCACCCTTCAGAACACTTCACGGCACCCAGGTTGGGAAACAATGCTATAAGCACTCTTCTTACAGAGAGGGTGGAGGAGGAGGATATAAGAGGATATAGGAGGATACTAATGTCTGGCTCAAACTACTATAGATGGAGAGCTGCAATTTTCAGAAATTGTAGATGGAATAGAGAAACCACCAGAAAAATTGAGTCCTCCCACCTAAGTACCATGGGTTCGACTCCAGAAATTCTGAGTTGTTTTTTGCAGCACTGAGGCATATTTGAAAATTAATTTAGGGCACTTTCCGATAAGATAGAGAATTGAAACTTGGAAGGTTGTTAGATATCCACGAGATCTATAGGGAACCGTTATCAAGGTTACAGCAACTATCCTGGGTTCGACTCCAGACGACCCGGAATATCTCCCATAAGAAAGCATGGAAAACAGTAATTCCTTCATATGGACGAAACTAAGAGGAATAAAGAGGTGATACTTTCAGAGTTTGTAGACGTCAGGATAATATCTCCATATTATTTAGTAACTCCTGCGTAGGTGTCATAGGTTCGACTCCAGGCAGCCTTAAATTTGAGATTATTTCCCATAAGGAAAGCATTGAAATTGGTGCAGGGCACTTTTGCATTTAAAAGTTATTTGTCTGCTTTTATTCTTTACATTAAGGTGAGAGAATATGCTTGCAGAATGCAAGCACACATTCACTAGTAGGATATAGATATATAGGATAATAGGAGGATACTAATGTCTGGCCCAAACTACAATAGATGGAGTGCTGAAATTTTCAGAGGCATGGAGAAACCGCCAGAAAAATTGAGATCTCCTACCTAAGTGTCATGGGTTCGACTCCAGAAATTCCGAAAGTTGCGTATTTTCTCATAAGAAAAACATTGCAGCATTTTTGAAAAAAAATTTTGGGCACTTTCCGATAAGATAGAGAATTGAAACTTGGAAGAGTGTTAGATATCCACGAGTTCTATAGGGAACTGTTATCACTTTTTCCGCAAGTGTCCTGGGTTTGACTGCAGACGATGCAGTATATCTCCATAAGAAAGCATGGAAAAATAAAATTCCTTCATATAGACGAAACTAAGAGGAATAAAGAGCTGATATTATCAGGGTTTGTAGATGTCATGAGAATATCTCCACAATATTTGAGAACGCCTGCGTAGGTGTCATAGGTTCGACTCCAGGCAGCCTTAAATTTGAGATTATTTCCCATAAGATAAGCACTGAAATTGATGCAGGGTACTTTTGCGTATAAAATTTATTTGTCAGCTCTTACTCTTTATAATATACATATATACATATATACATATATATATATATATATATATATATATATATATATATATATATATATATATATATATATACACACATATACACACACACAGTGGTGAGTTGGGACCGGTTTGCGAGAACCGGTTGTTAGATTTAATATCAACTCAGCGAACCGTCTGTTAACTAGGGCTTCAGAAACATTTTAAAAAACTAATTAATGCGGTATAAAAGACATTTTATATTGGAAAATGTTTTTCTACATTCATATTAAACATTTGTAATGAATTATTTAAGGAAATTCCTGTGAGATTACACAAAAATAATGCCAGAAAATGCTGCCTTCATGGAGTTCTTTTTCTGCATTTTTGCTGCATCCCAAAAATGCCCGTGTGACTGAAGCTTATAAAGTTTAAAAGGCTCTAAAGAATATTGAATGCCCAAATAAATGACTAAACATTTTAATCGATTTTATGGAATTAGTTATATAATATTCATTGTTTTAAAATAATATTTTCTGTAACTATTTTTATGGCTAACATTTGGCTTTTGGAGGAGCATGTTTAATTTGATTTATTTAGAACGCGTTGCATACAATCTTCTAATTGTTGTGTACAAATTCTATTCAATAAAGAACAGAGAGTATGATCACAAAACAAGTTGTTATTATTGATTGATTTATTAATTAACGTTTTTCTTAGCACGAGATTGAGAGTAAAATGTAGCCGCTTTCATCCAACTCAAATTATTAGGCAATGCCGACAAATTATTCAGTTATGGAATAGAGAGAATTCCCTGATGTATACTACATAGCTTATTATTGTTATGGAACGGTTCGCATGCAAAAATTCACGGAGTGGATGTGTTTTTTTAGTGCAAAGATTGAGGATTTTGGAATATGGGAAGAGATATCTAGTGCCAGTGTTTTGTTGATTTTCTACATTGTGGACCCTAATTCATGGAATATAAGAGAAAGAATGTTACCGTAGGTGTCAGGAGAGGAAAAACTTCATCGTTTAAACTCATTATTGAACATTGAGATCGATATAAACAATTTTCGTGATTGTGGAAAATAATATCAAATTTAATAATCATCCCGACCCTATAACAATTAAGAAATCAAAAACTATTGCGAAAACGATAGCAATTAGTACCGCAAGAGCTGAAATGGCATTTTCCTTAATGAATAATATTTGCAGTCTTAAAAGAGCAAGTTTATCAGTTGAACATATTTTGGAGCTTGTATCCATAATTTTGCTAGGTAAACCACAAAATTTTTTATGGAATCCAAAACCGTATGTTCGATCATGGTTGAGAAATCATGAATTCTTAGTCCTATAATGTATGCTTTTCAATAGATGGCTTACAAAAACATTGACAATTTACTTAATTGCTTAAGAAAATTGTTTTCATTAATTATCTGAATATAATTTATAAATCCTTGTAATATAGCGATATTACTTAGCTATTCCGTGATTTCTTTTCATTTTATTTCGTATTTACTAAGGTTAATTTACAATTCCCATTGTCATTCTAAGGACATTATTTGAAACGATAAGCTCTCCTAAAATATCTCGGGTTAATATAAAAAGATGTTAATTTCTTGCAGCATACTTATCATAACATTTTTAACAAATACTTTTTGTATACTTGTTTTAAATAAAAGTAATATAGTATATACATTAAGTGCTTGACATTAAAAAAATATGTCATTTTGCAATTAAACCAAAATTTAAAATTGTTATGTATATTAAATTAAATTATATATTTATTGTACAAGACCCACAACTTATTGTGAAATTTGTATTTTTACATGTAAATAGACATTTGACTGTAAAAATATCAGTAATAAACAATTAAAAATGTGTACATTAAAAAAAATATTTTTTGTCTTCTCATTAGGAAAGAATAAAATGAGAGAACCGTTTGTTAAATTTATAGAAGTTCTATTTGATGTGAGAGAACCGGTTGTTAAATTTTTGGCAACTAACCACTGTATATATAGTATATACACTCCAGAAACTGGGAAACTTGAAAACAAGCAACTAAGTACCAAGGTTGCCAGTTTTTGGAGTTTGTACTATACAAGGTGTTTGGCACAATACGTTTCTGGGCATACCTAAGACAGTGATGGAAACAACGAAATGATTCATAATAAAACGGCTTAGTTGTATAACTTCCATTAACTTTATTTTTTAAATCACCACTTTTATTTAATTTTGGGTCAATAGGTATTAGACCCTCATGTATGTGCATCTCTTTAATTTGAAATGTAATAATCTACTATATCTGAAGTGTGTGTTTGTGTATTTGTTGGTTTGTTCATGGAACTCCTCCTAAACAGTAAAAGCTAGAATAACCAAATTTGGTACGATTCTTCCTTACATCCTAACTTAGTGAATGGTCAAGGTTTGGTCAACCGGGATTAATCAGTGCTGCCAATGTAAGGGATTAACACTTTTCCATTAGAGAACACGTATGAATCCATTTCTTGACTTGCAAGGTATTCTTCCTTCAAGCATTAAAATACGTAAATATGGACCGATTTTTTTCGTTTTTGCTTTATTCGATGAATAAACTCTATACTATCTTATTCCTGTGAAGTTTACATGTTACACAGTCGAAGTTTTCAGAAATACGCAATTTGTTTCGAAATTTTGTGGATTTTTCGTACCCCTCCCGGGCGTTGTCAAGGCGGCCGTCATTGTTACCTCTGATTCAATTAGTTTCAATGAAGCTTACAAATAGATGAAATTTTAGCGTTATTTGATTTGCACTTTTGTTTAAGCAATGAAACGGTTGATGTTTATGGATAGCAACGTAAATAGATACTGAATATTATTCAGGAAGCGCTTATAATGATTGATGAAAGTAATTGAACCTTCTTTCGTCTATTGAATACTGGAATCTTACATTTTTTATAATTAAAATCATTATATTCTACATTATAATGTTTATTAACGTAAATAGGCTCACGTATCTGGTGTACATTTACCAGTCAGTGTTCAATCATGGACAACTGTACGTTGCTTTTTCACGGGTTTCTTGCTTACAAGACATAAATGTAACCATTTCATAGGCATAATTACACAAGAAATGAAGCTGGATTTGGCAAAAGTGATATGATAGGAAAGACAATTATTGTTATATTTAATGCCATAGGCTCAGAAACGGATTGTTACAAGCAAATATGATTAATTGTTAAGAAAAGCTAATTGTAATTTAAAAAGTATCTACTATATATTTTAAAGTTTGTATGTTGTGCTGTAGTAGCTTCATTAAATCCGTTGAAATTCAACGGGAAATTCTGCTAGTATTTTATAGTTTCAAAATTTCTCCAGAACAACAATTACCATATTTAATCGATTGTAAGCCGACCTTTTTTTACGTTTTTACTAGCTCAGAAATAGCCACTTGGCTTAGAATCAGTGTAAAAAAGTAGTCAATGAATTTATGTCCATAGTTACATTATAACGCGAGATATAAGTGTATTAAAGTGGAAGTAAACTCTCTACTTTAAATGTATGCAAAAAAGAATGAAAATGACTGAACACCTACGAAGAAATAAGTTATATAAATAATATGTGGTGCATCAAAGTCATAAAAAAAATGCAGCAATAGAGCTTGTATGCGTAAGAAGCTACATATGTACACAATGTTTCATTTTACTTGTGAATTGAAACATTTGCCTTTCCTACCCCCTCCCCTCCCTCCTCTACCTATCTTGTTTCAGTGTGTCTAGTGGTGTCTAGCATGCACGTACTGGGATTTCCCGAGCGAACCGTTACTTCCTTGTGCCTTAGTATTTGATTGACGAGAAATGGCTATTTTTTTATGAGAATAAGATTCCGGGGGATAACGAGGTCAAATTATTCTTTTCGTAGGAGTTGTTATGAATAGGTGAATAAAACGTATTTTATGATGCCGTAATTTTAGCTAATACTCTTTATTTAATTACGAACTGAAAATCTGAGGCATTCATACTTGTTGGTATTTTGAAATAAATAACCTCAGCTGTCCAATCACTTTAAAATCAAAATTTTTCCTTGCGTGGCCTTGTGAAAAAAGAGGGTCAGCTTACAATCGGTGTCGACTTACAATCGATTAAATACGGTATAATTTCTTTCTATTGACTACAAAAGTCACTTTTAAAAATATTATTTTATTTTCAATCACATAATAATTTATCAATTTCATTCCAGCCACAAGAAAGCTAAATAATTCTCTTCTGAATAAACCATGGACCTCAAATCCAATGGACTAAACACATTTCACTGACAATTAGGATTATCAATTTGATTCCAGCCATAAGGTAAGGGTGCACATTTTCTTTTGAATGTAATCATACAGTCTTCATATAATTGCAACTGCTCAAAGTAAACTTTTCAACAGCTACAGTGTGGGGATTAAAGAAATCTACCAATAATTACTTAGTGCATTTTATGCAATGAAAAATAGGGCATTAAGCATAACCAGCTAGGTGAGGCAGCTCCTCTGCACCTTTACAAAATTAGCTCAAAACTAAGATCAATCAACTGACTACTAGATATATGCATATAAATATGAAAATAAAGCTAAAAATAAAATAAGCGCAGAGCAGAGAAATTGAGAGGATATAAGTGAAAAGAGAAATACGTACATTGAAAGAAATTTCAATGATGATTTAGTTCATAGGAAATGATAAGAGAGAGAGAGTTCCTGAAATTCTAAACAACAACTGAGCTATGTCAGCTGAATAGAAAGTTGGTCTGAAATTGGAAATATATGATGATAAATTATAAAATCATGAAACTCACTCCTGTCCAAATTGCGTTGTAGGTGAGCAGCAATGCGGTGACGAGCGTCATTATATTCAAGATGGAGTCCAAGACGAAGAATTGTGGGATTTTGTTCAATTAATCCAGTTATTTCCATTTCAATTTTATTACCCAACACTTGAGATCGCTGAAAAGCAAACGATTAGTTTTAAGACAGAAAATTACACTGAACAAGTAAATGTAAACTAGATCATTTGCCAAATGTGCCTAAGAACTAACTGAAATAAATAATTTATATTAAGCATATATAAATTACAACTTTCAAAACAATCTGAAAAGATTCTGCACAATAATATAAATCAATGGAAAAAATGCTATTAAGGTATATAATTGTTTGCATTTCTCAAATTTAAATACAAGACTGGTTTTGATAAGTTAGAAGAGAGCCACAAAAACGTCTAATTAAGATATAATATGTTAACTTCCATAGCTGTTCAAATTTCAAGTATAGCAGATACACTTTTGGATCAAAGTAGCTTTCCTCAGTGGTAATTCATTAATCTTCACTATCAGGAATTAAAATTCGATGTTGTCACACACAGTGCCGGTTCCAGTTAAAAAATATGTGTAAGCGAAGTAAAAATTTGCCACCCCTCTGGATATCAAAGGCATAAAATAATATACTACATAAAATACTATACTAAAAAAAGAAAAAACTTATTTTACTGTTTTACTTTTTCAAAAAAATATTCAGCTAAATATTTTCAGAAAATATAAATAAAACATTCACTGATCTTATAACAAAATTACTATGTAATGATTATATTACAGAATATTTTTATATTGCAACTTTACGAACCCAGTTTTTGAAAAGGACGAGATTGAGTTTTTTCGGGCTTCTTTCTTTGCAAAGTCATTTATCAGGGACCAGAGCGGGAAACTATGTGCAAAAGGTAGAGATCCCAAATGTTAAATAGTTGCACAAAGAGACAAACCCCGAGTAATCAAAATCTCTAGTATTGAAGGTTCACTGTATTTGGGGCAGGAAGGTTATTTGAAATTACAATGCTTAATCCCTAAAAGCACATGAAACTTAGCAGTATAGTTATTGCTTTTGCGTGTATATATTCCGCTAAAGAGGTTAAGGAAAGTGCACAGTGTATCGGCATGTTTTAGACAATGTAAAACTTTAAAACGTTCATCTTGCCGCTCTTATTAGGTGACACCTGTAAGCAGTAGGTTATGTCGCTTACACCTTCAACTGGCCCTGAATGTAAATAACATATCATGGTGTAAAATATAATTTTTTCGTGATGTTTTCAAGTTCTGTGCAATAAACCTTTAAAAAAATGAAAATGTAAAAATCCGAAATATTGATTTAGCCGCCCCTCTGAAGTGGCACCTGTAAGCGACCGCTTACGTCGCTTACACCTGAAACTGGCCCTGGTCACATATGACCTGATTTATTGAATTTTTTCGTGTACTCTGAAGGAAAATACTTTGCAATTTCTGTGAACACTGTAAAAAGATCAAGCAACATGAGTTAGTAAATACTGGTTAAAATACTGCATCACATTGGTCTCCATGAGTGGTTTAACCATATGAACCCAAACTGGAATGCACTGACGATAAAGGTTAAGTGACTTGAGAGATCATATTTGAAAAAATATAGAATTGTAACTTAGAATGACTAATGACTGTTACAGGGACCATAGAACAAACAATAGGTGGAATAGCTTCTATGACAGCTTTGAAATGAAAAGCACAGCTATTATACATAAGCATTTTATGGCTATGAAGCTGCCATTTCACCTATTAGATACAGGGTTGGCCAAAGGGGAGATGTGGTGGATACGAGGCATCCAGGCCAAGAATAATGGGGGCCCCGGGAGTTCTCAATTATTTAAGTATCGAGTGTAAATTTTGCATAAACTTACTAAAAATCATTTGAAACTGATTTCAAATAAAGAAACACTGTAAAATTATAATATGATATTCGCATCCGGGACGACTCTGATTAGACACCAACTAGATAATTCATCTCTTGATGCAACATATACAAATAAGATTGATAATCATCTAGTAAATTGTCCACATATGTGAGTCAACAGGAAATTAATTAAAAATGCGATTAAAATATTAGATAGAACAGAAACTGTTGGTTTTAATTCTACAAAGTTTTCTTTCAGTAGCAAGATGACCATCTCTTTCAGGAAATAGAAGAGGTCCAAATAACCATATTGAAAAATCATGAACTTTGTCTACTCTTGAAATGATATACCTTATATGCTTGTGTATAGATCGATCTTGCGTATAGGTCGATCCCAACTTTTTTAATAAAAACTTTTGTTTTTTACTTTCTCATACGTAGTAATGGGAAAGTATTGTATTCATGAAAAAAATCGACTTCCAGATTTCAACGGAAATACATGTTTTGAGGTCCCTAGAACACGTTTGGACTATTTTCGGAATGATGTCTGTGTGTGTACGTGTGTGTGTATGTTAGTGTGGGCGCTCTAACTCAAAAAGTACGTGCCATATCGTTACCAAACTTCATATTTAACACTCTTACATGAGCACAAAGAACTGATTAGTTTTTGGACAATAACGGATAACCGGAAGTCGAGGTTTACTCGAAACCCGATTCGGTTTTTGCGATATTTCTTGGTTAAAATATCATTTTTGTATTTACAATTCTATACAAAAGTTATAGAGAATGTAATTTCCTACAACTTTCATTTGAAACAATTTTCTATAGGAGTTATTTATAAATAACAGGTTTTTCAGTTTCCGTTAAATATCTCCTTAAAAACATCGTTATTGGTAATCTTCGTAAGGACCAAAGTTGTAGAGAATAATATTTCTTCCAAGTTTTGTTTGAAACTAATTTCCATAGAACCATCTATTTCGGATATATTTCGCTTTATCTTAATACCAGTATACAGCACCAACACCATGTAGCGGTGAATTCTGTAATCATTCAAAATATAAGTAATTTACGGCAACAAGGACGTGTCTTCTTTTATGATATGAAATAATAATTTTGCCTAGTAATATTATTCATAATAATTTAAATATCTATATCCCAAATATGGAGAAAGTCATGTGTTGGCCACATCAGATTTTTTTTAATATCTCGTTTATAAGTTGACCCCAGTTTTTCAGGCATAGTAAAATGAAATTTTTGTATTAAGTACGTATTAATCCATTTAGTTTTACGTAAAGAATTCAAAAAAGACTATTTGTTGCATCTCTATAAATCTTCGAATATCAAATTAACAGTGGTGTCAAGTAGCAGCAAAGTAGTGTGACGCCTCTCCCAGACGAGGTGTTTCTTTGTTTACATATTACGGAGTTTACATACTGCTGTCGTTTTCACTGAATTATATAGTAACTTTATTCTTTCGTATACAGGCAGTCCTCGACTTTCGTACAACTCATACATTATACATTCTCACCCCTAAACCACCTTTCGTATGCCGAATTCAGACTTTCGTACGTCAGCTGACGATCAAACATTTCGAGCTATCTCATAGCCAAGCTAACACTTTTAATAAATTACCAAATGAAGCAAAATGCATAAATATAATAAAATTCAACAGTAATGGCTTCATGGCTGAAATATAAATCATTCCACTCAATTGATGAGTTTCTAGAAAGTGATATAACAGATTTAAATTTCTGAAGACAAAACTAACCTTAAAGTATGCTGTGTAATAATATACGTATTATATGTAATGTAAGATTTGTGTGTAATGTTTTTACATTCTCCACACGTTGTATAGGAAAAGTATTGTGATCACGAAAAAAATCAACTTCGAGATTTCAATGGAAATACACGTTTTGAGGTCCCTAGAACACGTTTTGACAATTTTCGGACTGTGTATGCATGTGTGTTTGGATGGATGGATGTATGTGACTGTGGGTGCTTTAACTCAAAAAGTACTTGTCATATTAGTACTACATTTCATATATACTTAATACTTTAGCATGAGCACAAAGAACTGATTAGTTTTTGGACAATACCGGTTAAATGGAAGTTGAGGTTTATTCGAAACCCGATTTGGTTTTTGCGATATTTCTCTGATAATACGTCATTATTGTATACATTGACCTTTACAAAAAATGTAGAAAATATAATTTCCTACATCTTTTATTTCAAACAATTTTCCATAGCAGTTATTGTTTAGGAATTATTTATAAATAATCTGTGTTTTCAGTTTTCATCGAATATGTTCGTTAAAACGCTGTTAGTTACAATCTTTATAAGGAACGAAGTTACAGAAAATAACATCCCTTCCAACTTTTGTTTGAAACAAATCTTCGTAGAACCATCCATTTCGGAGATATTTTACTTTTTCTTAATTTCCAGTATACAGCGCCACCACCATGTAGCGGTGAATTCTGTAAACATATTCAAAATATACCTAATTTACGGCAGTAAGGACGACTGTATTCTTTTACGATACGAATGAGATAATTTTGCCGTATAATGCTATTCATAATAATTTAAATATCTATACCCCAAATATGGAGAAAGTCATGTGTCGGCCACATCAGATTTTTACTTTCTCCATACGTAGTACAGGGAAAGTATTGTGATCACGAAAAAAATCGACTTCGAGATTTCAATGGAAATACACGTTTTGAGGTACCTAGAATACGTTTAGACTATTTTCAGAACGATGTATGTGATTGTGGGCACTCTAACTCAAAATGTACTTGTCATATTAATATCAAATTTCATATACCGTATTTACCTGAATCCAAGACGACATTTAATCTAAGACAACCCCCCACTTGGATGACTGTTAAAACAGAAAAAAGATTTTATGGTCGACATAACCACAAAAAAACGGTACAACATACATTGTACAAACTTTCTCATATATGGGTACTAATGCGTCGTTTAGATATCTTTAGAAAATGAAAATCGTATGAGCCTGTTTTTAGAAAATCCAATTTTTGTTAAAGTTGCCCAAGAATAAACTAGCCTTATATTCATTCACTGAGAAAAATTAAATACGTAGTATTATTGTAGATGTATACTCAAGTAACTGTATGAAATTTGATCAAATCGTTAGAGCCGTTTTTGGGAAAATTGAAATGTTGTTAAGTTGCCTAGAATAAACTCGCCTTATATTCATTTTTTGAGAAATATGAACTATACAGTATTATTGAAGACGTAAACTCAAGTAACTGTATGAAATTGGATCAGAATCGTTAGAGCTGTTTTTGAGAAAATCGGGTTGTT
Source organism: Uropetala carovei (assembly GCA_036926305.1). Taxonomy (NCBI): domain Eukaryota; kingdom Metazoa; phylum Arthropoda; class Insecta; order Odonata; family Petaluridae; genus Uropetala; species Uropetala carovei. The sequence continues at coordinate 12,139,211 of JAXCHB010000143.1, read as the reverse complement.
AAAAATTTGTAGAATAAACTACTCTTAATTATTGATAAATGTCAACCATTTCTATGTATACTCTGCTCAGTTTATTCATTTTCGTTCTACCGTCTAGGCTCCAGAGCCAGTAACAGACAGACGGCATTGCGAAAACCACTTTTTCAGATTCAGCGACACCTAAAACGTATATTTCCATAAAAATCTCGGGGTCGAATTTTTGCTGATAACAATACTTTCTCAATACTTCATATGAGAAAGTAAAAATTAAAAAATCTACAAACCTGGGAGAAATTTTTATTCTTCTATGATTTTCTTGAATTGTCTTTAACATTTTACATAATAAAATTAGTGCTCGAATTGCATCGGAAGGCTATTCCGGCTGTAAAAAAATTAAAATAGAAGCATTCTGTCAAAATATTGTCTTTTCTACTAGTGTCACAATTATTGTTTTTTCTGCATAATTTATCATGATCAGTTTAAAACTTGCATCATAACCATGTCTCACTCATTTTAATATCTTTCCCTTTGCATTTGTACCTCTTATTTCTACATGATCTGCCATTTTAAATTCGAGGGTGACGTAGATATTTTAAAATAGGTAATATGAGTAACAAAATCACAATATGATATTTAAAATCACGTTCAATCAAGGGGAATTATGCCGCCATTTGTTTTGATAGCTGCAAAAGGCTCTGCATCATGTGTTGGCCACATCAGATTTTTTAATATTGTACTGAAATTTGACAAGATTAATACCACTGTAAAGTCGGTTAATAATCAATAAATTATTATTATTATTCAGTCTCGGCAACGTTACCATCTTTGTTTGTACGTATAGCAGTGTTTCTTTGTTTGTGCATTTTACACCTATTATTTTATAAAGATGAGAGAAACAGAAAACTGAAAGTACTAATAATACAAGTGAAAAGAAACATAGGACTCATAAACTGAACATGATTGAGACAAAGATGTAAATAATTAGGCGTGCCGAAAGTGGCGAATCTTTAGCTTCAATCGGACGCTCATTGGACTTAAGCTGGTCAAGTTTGTTCAATTGTGAAGGAGAAGAACAAAATTAAAGAATATGTACGAAATATAATAATACAATACGTACTGTGGCATTCTGAATAAACGCCACATTTCTTTAAAGAGCAAGGAACCGATCTATACACACTTCGATATCGTTGGCGATATCCCGTTAGCAGACCGTGAAACAATTTGAGACATAATGATTGTGCAGTTGCTTTGCTTTCTCGCGAATGACAAGTGAACTCAGCGAGACTTTCTTGTGAGCTTGGGTCTCGATTCACAGGTTTAAAGCCTTCCCTGTCTTCTCTAAATATAGATTCCTAGGTACAAAAGACACTTCTGTACTCATTGAAGTACCACTTGCAACACTAGCTCTAATCGCTTCTTCACTTTCCTTACTGATTTTATTGTGGACTCGGTCACACCAAGTAATTTACCAACTGATGAAGCAGATTCATTATGCACAAGCCTATCTAAAACTCAATTTTCTTCTCCAAACTCATCACTTTTTTCGTCCTTTTTACCAACTTTTCCTTCACTTCAATCATCACTCTCTTTGGGGCCATGATTAGGCAATATTACAAAAAACTATGAAAATAGCAAAATGCTTTAATGAAAAACAACTCGCACTTTCATACATTATACGTTGACACCCCTAAACCGACTTCCGTACGCCGAATTCGGAATTTCGTGTGTCAGCGAAATGACGAACGAATATTTCGAGTTCTGCTGGTTGCCAGCCACCAGTTTCTGCTGCATCGCCATCTTTGTCTGTACAGCAGTGTTTATTTGTGCAATTATTTAAATATTTTATTGCATTTTGCCCTATCTCTCTATATTATAAAATCAATGACTATGTCTAAAAGGCTCCTGCTCAAAAAACTAAACATTTATACCATAATTAAAGATTTTATAATATTTTTTGGCTCTCTGGGAACGGAACCCACCCTATAACATGTAAATCTATGTTCGACTTTTGTACATGTTTTCAGGAACTTATGTGTACGAAAGTAGAGGACTGCTTGTACATCGATATTTAAATATTCAATAGTTATCAATAAGGTTTAAATACAACAAGTTTCAATTCCATCAAATTTTGACCGTAGGGCAAATAACGTCATGCATTTTAACCTAACACAAATATTACTCACGTATAAGCTGACCCCCGAGTCTTTTGATAAAAATTTGGTCTTAAAAGCTCAACCTATACTCGAGTATATACGGTAAATGAATCTTAGACTAAAAGGAAGCCATTTTGTCTTATTTACATGGGTTTATGCAAATGTGGCAATAGAAAGTAATACATTCATATAATAAAATAATAATGATTAATAATGTGCTAATATAGACCAGATGCAAGCTGTCATTCATTTTTGTATACACTTTAGTCTGTATTTAGCTATGACAAAACAGCTATCACTTAGTTCTTGTCTTTAATAAATTACATTCATACCTTACATTACACAATGTATACATTTTTATAAATAATAAAATTAACATTTTAAAATATACATTAAAAATACAAATATACCTATTTTATGGCAATACAGCATACCAATTTTGATAACTATCAATTACCTGAATTTTCAAGTATCTTAACCCCTCTTGGTAATCATAAGTTTTGGTAATCAAAACACTATAGTATATGCATGCATGTAAGTTATTGTGTATGTTGGCACTCAAATAAAATCAATATCCTTATTGGCATAACCCAGGGCTGTCACTAATACTTTTTCTAAATCCTGTTACTGACATCAAAATATCCTGTAAAATCATGTAATATGTAATATCTGGGTTTTTTGATGCAAAATGTACAAATGTATGTTTTTAATATTTTCAGCATCTGCATTGCATATTTTAAGTAAAATTATTTACAACTGTTTAGGCATAGTCCTGTAACTTAAATTTAAACATGCTTTTTTATTTTAAATTTATCCTGCATTATGAAACTGTACTGAAATAAAAAGTTCAAAAAAATATATTCAAGCTTTAAATATACAGTAAATAGCACAAATGCATTGAAAACAATAAGAAACCATAGGCCTAGTTTACAGGACAGGCCTTAGGAAATCTGTTAAATAAAATCATTTTTACTTTTAATGATAGCAATACAATGGCTCAACAAAATTAGATGAAATTAAAAAATTTCTATGCATTGCGATCAACAATTAGAAAATGTTATCATAGCAACTGAAACAAGCGAAGTATTTAACATAAATTTAGATGAAAAATCAAAATATCTCTTAATGAACAAGTACAATATAAGCTCATCTACAATATATGGTATTAAAGCAAGAAAATAGAATTTCTAAAATATTTTGCTGAATATGAGACAAATAAAAATATCCAAAAACGTAAAAATTTAAGGAAGTCAAAGCTAGAACAGTTGGACGCAGTATTATACGAGTGGTTTAAAGTGAAATGTCCTGGAGGTTTCCCAATCACAGGTCCACTATTAATTGAAAGGGCAAAATACTTTTATCAGCAAATGCAAATTGAGTGAACGATGTATTATTTCTGCTTGGTGGCTATCTCGTTTTAAACATTGTCACGGGATACGAAAACTGATGTCTTGGGTGAACTTAAATCAGCTGATAGTGAGGTTGCACATTCGTGAATATACGAATTGTTGATATTTACTTTCAACGAAAAAAGCAAAATAATCTGTTAATTGTGAATAATAAATGATGGTTGTAGTAGTAATGTTATTTTCGATGGACCCTTTTGGTTCCCAGAATAAGCATTACAAAAATTAATAAAATTATAAGTTACACCATAATAATTCTGACAAAAAATATTGAATTAGATAATGAATAACATATACAATATCTTATAGGGAAGAAGAATGTTAAAAGATAGCGAATATGCCCTCAAAGTAATTGGAATGTGATTTTGCAGCACCATTTGTTATAGTGGCATATTCACTTTAGTGGCATGACTTTGGTCCTGTTGGTGCTGTTAGAGTGGGCTTTTACTGTACTTCAAAGCATTTCTTAAAGTACACCTACATTTATAAAAAAATGTTGTATTTTCATCTCAAATCATTTAAAATACTAATAATAAAGAACAAGTTCAAAAATATTGTAGTAGATTTAAAAATAGATGTTATGAATAATAACGCAATTTGAAAAATAACCAAAGGAGAATGAAGTTTTTTGAGCTGCCTATGGTTTAACATGTAATCCTAATGTAAGCACCAAACACCATAAATGTCATTTACAATGTTTGATGGCTTTGTTAAGAAGTCATAGGAGGGTTAATAGTCTTTTTTTTGTGGTTGATAAAAACAATAACATTCGACCTTTGAAGTCTAAAAATTTTCCCTAAAACTTAGGGTCGACTTATATGCCGAACATAAAAATGTGAACTTTAAATTAACCCTTTATAGGGCAAGAAGTCAAGGAATGAAAATCACTTTATTTTCATTTATAACTGCTAAATATCATATTATATTACTAACCAAAGAAATTTACAATTTAAAAAAGTGGTACACTATTGTACCAGTAACCTATAAAGGTTTAAAAATGAATAACGATATTTAAGAAGACCGTTGATCTTCCAGTGGAGGTGATCGCTATTTTGAATCAGCTGTTCCAGTATTTACATTTTACAACATTTACCATATTTACTCGTGTATCCTGCACACATTTTTTCCCAAAACGCCGGGGGAAAAAGGGGGTTGTGCATCTTACACGAGGATTTCAGAACAGGTTATATAAATTGTGAGTATTGATAGTAAATTCTCTGCAATATGCTTGCGTCTATGTTTATATTCGTAAAAGACATCAAATTCTACGAAGTATACGCGTATTTATGCAACCAAGCAAATGTGTAAGTTACACCCGTGCTGCAGGCAAAACCTCACGAAGTAAACATACAGAATACGCCGACTAACTGATAACTATAGTTCAATTACTACTGAGGGTTTGCTGGTTTGAGAATAGGTAGGTGCAAGTTTCCTCCTATTCCCTCATCCACTTCAAGGAATTTGGAATGGTGAAATAATGTTGCGTGTAGATACGTGTAAACTTCGTAGAATTCTTTGCCTTTTGCGAGTATAAACGTAAACGCAAGTGTGTAGCAGTAAATTTACTATCGAAACTCGTAATTTTTTAAAATTGGTCAGAAATCTTCCTGTAAGACCAACATTTTGGGAAAAAATGTGCGCAGGGTACACATTTGAGATATTTTATTGAATTTCGCCACCGTAGAGATCGATCGCGATCACTAGGTATAGTTCATTTCAATAGTATCATTAGCAGCTGAAATCAATCGAATTATAGGAAACTTTATTTAGTGGGTCAAGCTCTCCAAAAATAAGTTTCTTAATGGTTGAAATTAAAACATCTGTAACATGGAATGCACAAGAAGAATAGCATGGACTCTAAACAATATTTATATATATTTTTATTATTGTTTATTTCTGATTTGTTAACACAAGAACACCTGAACATGGCGTACCCCCTAGAACGGCGGACGGAACAAAAATGTCCCATACGACAAAGTCGTACAGTCGCAGTACTAGGTTCAATTTTTGTGAACGTTGTAGTCTCTACATTACTAATTGCATACGTTAGCATGCTGTAGAATGTAGCGTTGCACCGTACTCAACTGAAACGCTCTAGTAAATTAGCCCGCAAACATTCTAACCTGCATCACACTGCGGGAGCAAGTGGAAGGGTGGGGCTAGAAGTTGGACTGGCGAAAGATGAGAGGGGAGGAGGGGAAGGGCATGCCATAGTCTACAACGTTACAAAGCCGCCTGCATAAGAATAATATCACAGAGAATGTGAAACAAAGTAGTAACTCATTTTGGGACAAAATTGTCCCATCCGCCGTTCTAGGGTAAAATGGTTTTATAATCCTTAATATTGCGGGGGGGGATGTTCAAAAGTGTAGAGTGGAATGCCACCCTCAAATGATTAAAAGTCATGAAATCTTGACTAAATTAAACCAGAATCACAGAAACTGTAGGGGACGTAAAATCAGAATGGGACAAAATTGTCCCGTCCGTCGTTCTAGTGTTAAAACTTGGATTGTACATGACTTTGATTTGGTCTGAAAACGGTTTCATGAGAAGTATTTTTAAGTGAAAAAGTGGGGGTCGACTTATATGGCAAACATATGCCTAATCATGTATTTTCATCCAAAAAAGCAGGGGTCAACTTATACGCCGGAATATACGGTAGTTCTGAAAAAAAAAAAAACTCATGTAAGAACTTTTGGAACAAAATCCATTCATAGCTCAAGGACCTGTACGCACACAAATATAGTAAAATATTTACATAACAATGATGTTTTCTAAGACTACGTTCACAAACATAAATTTGCATGTTTTGGAGAATTTCCTAATTTTAGCCAATATCTTGGATTATATACCTGATTTGTTGCTCGAAACTCTTCTATGGATTTGGTTGTGAGGAGTGATTTCACCAGGCTAACAACCACTGCTGGGCTAATGAAGTTACTCTCAACACTGGAAAGATAAAATAATTTAAGTCAAGGAGTAAGTGTGAATGTCTCTTTAAGTACCTAACTAGCTACAACTATTTCAGAAAACAAATACCACAAATGTCAAGATGACTTGTGGAATTAAATGCAAAGATTAAAATATGATATAAAATTAATGTTTAGCTGGTTTATAACACTGCGGCTATCATCATTTAAGTTAATAGTGCTTAACCAATAAATGAGTTATTCAGCTGCTTGTACTATATTACATGGATATAAAACTAACTGCAATACCACAACATGGGCAAGCTGATGAATTTAGCACTTTTAAGACAAAATGTTATAAATCACAAAAGATTTACATTATTAGAAGGAATCTTTCTAAGCCAGTCTTACATATTTAGGTGATAAAGCCCTAAGCAAACTCTCTAAACACATGGACTAAAACAGAAGCGCCATTTTGTACTAAAATGAGAAAGGAATCTAGTACTAGAGCTTAATTAAAAGTTACAACAGGCAATGAAGTATCACATTGATTATCAAAAGCAACAACCCTAGGTAAATTAACAATCATTCATTTTAAAAAGAACAAGAATTCTGCAATTTGCAATAAATGAGTCACTACTGAGGATAGCTGCTATGAGACTAAGTAACAATTTTTTTTCCAAGTCTTGTGGACACTAAAGTTCTTCTGCAGCAATTGAATTCCAACTACAAGGTGAACTTGATATTATATTTTATGTACTAATAAATTGCAGTTAAAATTTAAAAGAAGGGGAGTGCAGACTAACAGCAAAATTGATGTTGAAAAGGATAACTCCTTAACCATAATAAACATATTATGGTCAAAGAGATCCTTTTCAACATATATTGCGGTGTGTAAGTTAACCTTTAAAGGTTAAGAAATATTTTTTTAAACTATTAGGGTCAACAAACATGTTAAGTTTAGAAATGACAGGCCAATGACAGCTGCTCCTTCCCACGGCACACTTGGTCTTATGCATCTTCATCATGATATATACATTCTTTCTTCAGTCTCACAGCGGCTTTCACTTACACCAAATTCTCCTCACTGCATCACAGTTATTTGATTATTTAGCAAAATCTACAAGTTAAAACTAACTTCATGTTTTTGTTAATTTGGTTGGTGGGACCATGATTAGTCATCAGTATGAATAAATGATACTGCAAATTGCAATAGATGTCAAAGAAAGATACTGCATGATGTCATACAAGTCACATAAAGGTAGGGAATTTCTCACCACTTTTCAGATACGAATTTTCTGCAATTTTCCTGATCATCAAATCATCTACTAATAAATGAGATACATATTTCCATGTTATTTCCTAAATCTTTGATTGAATGGGATCTCAATTTTGTCTACAACTTATTAAGATGCTTATTTCTGCTTTTTTTCAAAACATACTGGCTGATAAAACGTCATCTGAAGGAAGAAGAAAAATATATACCGTATATACTCATGTATATGCTGACGCCATGTATAGTACGACCCCTGATTTTTTGGTGAGGAAACCTGATTTTTTCATATATCTCGTGTATAGTACGACACCAGCTTCTCACCAGGGTTGATATATTTCATTTCGATAGCTCGATGGTTACGAGCGAGATATATCGAACGACCTTGATTTTCCACACCACCATAGAATAGACCGTAAATGTCGTAAATAGTATTTCTTGCGGGTACACTAAAATTCAGATAAGTTAAGTATCTTACTCCTAAAACATTTAATAAAAAGTGATATGAATCATGATTGCACAAGATGAAATAAAATCGTTTCAATTCTAGTACTTTATTTATTTATACAATGATAATATCATTAGGAATTAACACTTTTATTTATTTATGTATTAATATACGGATACAAATCAGCAAAGTTCATTTCCCTTGCCTGTTTCAGGGCAAAGATCCAAACTTGCCCATGAGAAACACTGTTTCTATTCTGCCGAGTTTCAGTGACAAATTTATTTACTTCATCATCCAACTGTGGCCACCTACTAGTCTTACCTCTATTCACACATTTGTTCTTAGGCATTTGAATAAGCTGTGTAGACAGTTTCCTCCAATTCCTAACATTTTTCTCCGTGGTACCAAATTGTCTTGCAGCAGCACAATTGTTTGTCTTTTCTGCATACTCAATCACTTTAAGCTTAAACTTGGCAGTATATTTATTCCTTTTTGAGTCCATTTTTATAGACAATATGGGTTTACAGTGTACAGAAAGAAAATAAAGGCACACGGATGAAAAATATAAAGATTATAAAGAATTCAGACAAAAGCCGTCCGGAAAAAATATATGAACGTCTGGATTACGTTCCGCTTACGTAATGGTTCCACTCGCTCATCTACTTAATAGGTAGGGATAACGGATAAAAAGAAATTACTTTGTAATATTCCACATTCTTTATTGTTTCTTCAATCACACACCGACCGGTTTCCACCGCAAAATCATTCTAATGGTGTTACTAACCGACGTAACACCTTTAGAATGACTTTGTAGTGGAAACCGATCAGTGTGTGATTGAAGAAACAATAAAGACTGTTGAATAATACAAAGTAATTTCTTTTTTCCAATATGTCAAAATTCCATAAAGTTATGCCGTCTACGATACTTTTAGTCCAACTTGTTCCAATCCATCCCTTGTAAAAAGATGCAAACAAAGATGTACATACATAAAATTCAAGAAAGGAAGTGCCCGTAAATCTTCACTTATATCAAGTATTTGTGAAACTGAAGCTGTACATATGAAAAAGATTCTACTCTTCACGAAGCAACATAACAACGATAAAGGACCTCACTGTTAAGGTTAGCCTACCATTAGAATGCGTGCGGGTGGCATAACTTCATCGAAAATGCCCGTGAAGATACATGAATGTTAAATCCTCAAATGCATTACTTGTGTATAGTACGATCCCCAATTTTTGCAATAAAAATTTGGTCATAAAAACTCATACTATACACGAGTATATATGGTATATTTAAGTAAAAAAAATGTGTTGACTATAAGTGCCCTAAAGTGCATTTTCATGTTGAAAAATTGACGTTGACTTTAATGCTGGAATAAACAGTAATTAGAATAAGTTCTGTAGGATAGATACTTGGAATTTAACCGAAGCACTGTACTCAGGATTTACTTAAGCTTTTTATGGAAAGCGATTTATTGTAGGAAATAACTACTAGTTTCCAAAATAAACATAGTGTGATATCATTTCTATCCTTTTATCTACGAAGATTTTAGAGAAAAGAACATCAAAATAGTAGAAGGCACATCAACTCACTTTATTACTCGTAATGTACTATTCCTTTCCAGTGCATCCGCAAGCTTAAGAGCCAATCGGTCATTCATAGCAGTGTTAGCCAGGCTCAATGTTTCTAGATGGGTGCTCAAGGTGAGAGCATCAAAAAGCTGCTCGAATTTCTCATCAGAGATATTCTGGAAGAAATAAAAAAGTTTAAATTATTGTGTGATTATGGTATAATTAATCCCTGGAAGTTTATCATAGGATCTAATGGAGTTCAAAGGAAGCTGAGTGAAATACTGATTTAGAGATAAATAATGCGCTGTAAATGACAATGATTGTAAATTATCTTTTTGAGCTTGTAATCTGTCAATACAATACGAACATAGAATAGATTTACTTTTATAGAACTGTTACATGCTTAATTTTAATGGCCACACAGATATTTGCTATGCCTAAGTCATGTTTAATGAGCATTTGATACATACCGTAAAAGAAAATTATTGTAAATTTTATTATATTATATTTACTTGTGTATCGTGCACATTATTTCCCAAAATATCAGTAAATAAAGGGACTGTGCATGAAGATTTCAGACCAAGTTTTAAAAATTGCGAGTTTTAATAGTAAACTTACTGCAACACGCCTGTGTCTACGTTTACACTCGCAGAAGATGAAAAATTCTACTATGCGCATATCTATATAATCAAGCAAATGTTTAGGGTTTAAATGTGCTGTTTATACTCCTGTTGGTGCATCTTCAAGATTGAAATGATGTAATATTTTTATAATATTAAAGTTTATTATTGTTACTCAAAATAAGCAGTTCTGTCATTATAAATTTACTATCAAATTCTACCTATACTTTTGCCAGAATAACTTGGCATCTGGTATCTGCATTCGCCAAATTCATTGTGAGCCACTGATGCTCCTTTAACCTGAAATCCCTGCACTTTTTTGATTATTTTTCGAATTTTCCACTGCTGTAGATGTCAACTTATCCTAGCACAAATTAATATTTTTCACAGCAGAGACAAGGTTAAGAACTGATGTCATAGAGGGTGAAATGTGAGTCAAGGCATACTCAAAGAGATACATATGATAATTTAAAATAGTTTGAAAAAGAGATATTCAATAAAATATCAAAATGGCTACTAATCTGAAAATATATATATGAAATTAAAATGCCAATAACAAATATAAATAATCTAGTCATTTACATGAAACAATAAACTGCTATATATTATAATTTAAATTTGCAGGATGTTAATGCTCTCCTTCCAAAAAATCTCTTGATCACAAATATATATCAATTACAAATACATAGCTACTTCTTACAAATACAGGAAGAGGTAAAAAAAACCGAAGACACGTCAAGAAGGGCTACAGATCTTAAATTTGGCAGGATAATAGGCCATTTGATATAACTAATAGGAACATTTGAAAAGTTTTCACTGTAGGAATATCTTCCGACCCCAATATTTCATTCCTACCTTCAGCACAAAAGCATAGAAATCAGAACAGAGCTTTATGAAATTCCATTTTTAAATTAATTCAAACTGAGATATGAACTTGGGACATGAAAATTGCTATAGTGGAAGTTTGTTTTAAAGATAAAATTCAAATCTATGCCAAATTGATATAAAATTTGTTATGGATCAGAAACATATGATAATATAGATATGAATTTCTATAAATAACTTTTACTTGGATTATACCTATACAGTGAATCCTCGGTATATCGAACCTCGATGGAATGGACTTCGGATATAATGGACAGACTGTCTCACTGTTACTTTATCCCAAATTTCCACAAGGGTCCGACAAATCTAAATTTTGAAAAAGTATCCCATGACAAAATCAATTTTCATTTTGCAAGCCATTTTTCCTACGGCCACTATAATTTATTTCATTTTAAAATATTTTCTGATGTAAATACGATTCTGTTTACAAACTGCAAAATGAATACGTAATTCATATGATTCATATTTTGTGTAAATTAATTAGAAAGACTTTGCGCTATTATTGCATGCACTCTAACAATTTCTATAAATATATAGCAAAGTAATACATTATCTTTCATAACATGGAAATGTAAGCAATTTAAACCAGCATATACATTTCCTTCAGATATAACAGACACTCAGCACTAACGGACAGGCCTTTCCCTCCATTTAGTCCGATATAGCGAGGGTCCACTGTATATGCATTAACTTAATTTTACTTACGGTAGCTTAGGCTACATTATTTACATTTTGGTGAAGCTCTAAGTCTTTCTAGTTCTGCTAAAGCATATTAGTTACAGATGTTATCTCACACAACTTTGTTCCTCTCTAGCTCCGAAACCACTACCTTATCAAGAGATTTAACTTGAGAAAGCTTCACATAGACTTGACAAGGATGAATTTAATATAAAACTCATAATCACATTTCAAATAGAGCATCTTGACCCATCATCTGACCATTTATTCCAATTAGCAGTTACTGCAAATGATCATTTAATTTAGGGTACTTTAAACAACTATACATTCATGCAAACAATGTTATCTAGGGGCTTATTGAAGATATCTATTCACGTAAATTAGCTTATACATTTTCAATCGTGCTTGCAGTTATAATAAATACGCCACAGTCAGTCAAGACTTAGTATACCAAGACCGTCTGATGTTTAGGTCAGTGGATGGGTTAATTCCATATTTCTATATTCATACTTTGTTCAATTAAACCTTACTATCAGTAGTTATGGGTGTAAATTCATGAAATATTTCTCATTATTCATATAATCTGATGCAATGTATGTAATTTTGCAAAATCAGGAACATTGGGGTTTCCCATGACAACATATGATTTTCTCAGTAAAAAAAAATTTTTTGTGTTTAAAGGAAGTTTGTGCAAGAAATGGGTGTGTATTTGAAATATAACAGTAGGAAAATGATTTTTCATTCTTTTAGGCATTCTTTGGCTTAAGTCTCAAGGTTGTTACAATTATTTTCAGTAATTATAAAGTACACATAAATATACTTTACCAATTCCAATGTTATTCAAATGGAGGAATTAAATGGTCCTGGAGTCGAACCCCTGCCTTTATATTGCACAGTGATTACCCATAAGCCTCTTTATTAAAAATGGAAAGAATGGTTAAAATAGATTGAGCCGTTATCGGATTATTCAACATTATTTGGGATTTGAATACAAAATACAAGAGCGGAAGTACACAAATTACTAAAGAGAAGTCAATAAAAAAATTATCCATTTTCTTATCTACAACTTGAAGGATTAATAAATGTAATGATGCCAAATGTTTTCACTATACAGTCATGTCTCGTTTAGTATAATTTTGATACAGCACAGTTGGCATATTGGAAAAAAAAATTATTAAAAACAACTTTAAAAACAAACAGACTTAAACAGAAATGTTGTGCAATATGTGTATTTTTGCATGTTTTCCCCACATAGGTGCAAACTAATCAACTTCTGAGCTCTTTAGTTTCTACGTCATTAGTTCAGTTCTCTTGCACTATAGTTATTTTGCTTAATTTCTACTGCAAAATAAATATTTAACAGTGAATAAGGGGAAACTAATTTAAATCATGTCAGGAAAGAGAAAACAGAGAGGGTAATAAAGTAAAGAAAATAATTCTAAATTAGCATGAAAAAGTATAAATCTTATTGGTTTTAAGTGATTCAGTGTTGTCAATAAGGGTAGCATCATAGAGATATCAAATGCAAGTTGAACTTCACAACTTCTACAATTCTGTTAAATAAAGACAAAATGAAGAGTTCAATTGAATTAGCCGCTAGATTAATTGTGAGGAAGGTCACATGATCACACAGTAATTCGTTAGAAAAAAATGGAGAAACTGCTAGTGTTATAGATTTGTTGTTAACATTCTGATGAACACATGCCTCTTAGTGGAACAGTCATTTGCAATAAAGCTTTCTCTATTTGAATCTTTTAAGCAATAGGAGGGTGGTGATTCTTCTGAAACAATTAATGCCAGTTTTGAGCACAGCTACAATAAGAACTATGTTTTAAGAAGTCTGGCTTGCTACACAAAATTTTTTTGACAGATGGACTAAAAAAAACACTATGCAAATAATAATGCTTTTTTAAAAAAAATATGAGCCATAACCATGGATCCAGATGATCCCGACCCCATGTAGTAAACCCAAACTTTAGTCCCAGTCTCAGTCAAATTATGGGAGCCATGCCAGAGATGGGCAAACCAACCAGCTTGTTCCGAAAAATGTCTGTTAGCCCATTATTCAAAGAAGTTAAGAATTAATTCACACAAAATAGTTTCCTATCCCTGATGTAACAGCAAAAATACTACAATAGTAACTAAATTTAAAATGTGTTACTTAATATAAAACAATATTTCTAAGTAAGTTTAAATGACATGCCATTTTTAAGACAAAACAATTAAATTTTCAATCTCCATTAACGATGACTAGAAATAAATCAGTACTATCAATTCAATTGATTAAAATGAAAATAAAATGGGTACTAATGTAACATGACAACTGCAATCTTTAGAATCAAATAACCATACATTTAAAAATATTACAATAAACAATAGGTATCTTTTCAACAGAAATAAATATTTTATTAAAGTTGATTATAATTAGAATGCAAATTACTAGTTACCTATCAGTAGCATCAGAAATTCCTCATATGCCTACCTTTATATTATTCCAGTTAAGATCTATAAGGCTGGAGTCATCATCCTTCACTTGTTGGATGGTCCTTTCTGGATCAGTTGTGTTGGGTGGGTCAGCAGGGAATAGTTTTGGTTGTGACGCCTTAGTTATACCATCCCATCCCAGACCAATTGGTTGTCCTTTGTTAAGAAGTGATGCATGATACTGGTCCTGGTTCATCATTGAATGGAAGCCAAGGATGGCTGGAGGAAAAAGTAAAATTGCCATACTGTAGGTCTTTAAGAATTCGGCTATAAAAGCAATAACGCCCATGGATAATATGAAAGTTAAGTTTAAAAGCTAGCTTATTTTACTAATAAGCAGTGGAAGTAAATTCTGAATATACATTGTAATGAACTAATAGCTTAGGCAAAATTTAATTCATTCTGCCAAAGTTCTTCTAAATAAAGCAATTTTGTACATAATTACAATTTGACTTTTTACACAAGCATAATTCAAGTCTCATTCACACTAATATCTATGAAGGGCTATTTATGGCCTGATCTTAAAATCTGCAATGTGGTTAACTAGATAACTTAAGAGTTATACATAATATGCCAAGAACCATGACCTATTTTACATATTCAATATAATGTGTAGTAATTGTATTTTTGAGGAGTGAGGTTTCAAGGGCGTGGCTTTCTGATTACTTTATCATGTGGGGTGATATAATCATGGACTCTTTGAAATGAACATAGGATGAGGCAATACTAGTTTTAAAATCTGGTACAACATGGTTTGCATAGCAAGGTTGTTATAATAAGCAATATTATTTTCAGTGGGCTTAAGTACACTTCTCATGATATTTGTTTCAACCAATTGTGAACTATAAAGCAACTTTCCAAAAAAAACACTTCTATCAATACAGAATGGATATTTTATTACTCTATAAAAAATTTGGTGATAGCTAATATTTACAGCAGGATAAAAATAGAGGTTAAAAGAGTGATCATAACGTGTGAAATATCCTTCAGATTAAGGCCTACATTGGAATAAATGCATCGATATTAACTTATCTGTATTTCCTATAAAACTCTAACATTTGAAAAATCGAGTATTATCTGGCGCAAGACTGAGTGTATTACCGGCAAGATCAATAATCTCTTCTTGTGTAGCATCAGTAAGAGCTGTTTCATACTCATCTCCAAGGTCGATAGCTATCTGTTCTTCAGCTTCTTTTTCCTGAATGTTTTCAGGTGGTACCCACTACAACAGGAAATTCGACAAATTACTCTCACTTTCTTATTAAGTACAGCACAGTATAATTAACAAGTCACATACGAATCTGAAAAAATATTAAATATTACTTCTACCTTCTTTCCTCTAACAACACCTGGGACATAAGGCTTCACTTCAGGCTTATCTGGTGTTTCTAAGGCCTGCTTATTAATGTGTTCAATTAATTTTTTCCTGTTTAGAGGACCAGTTGGACCCTTATCACATGCATAACTGCATCGCTGGGATGGGGGTAGTAGATTATCCTGCTCATCAAATAAAAATATTATCAATGGACATCTATATCTGATAAATCCAATTAATAAAAATATATCAATATATTTACTTACATCCGGGTCAACTTCTTTGGCTAAAATATCTATCTCTTCGGGAGATAGTTGGGCCAGAAGTTGATCCATATCCATGTCGTCATATTCGCTAAGATCCCTACCATACAACTTTCTGGTAGTAGCTGTAGTGGTAGTAGTGGTGGTAGATGACGTCTGAAGAGACAAAAATCACAAATAAACCAAGAACATACAGTTAAAAATTTCGACCACGACCGCATTGTAAACTTTGAAAAATGCTGCTTTCATTTGTACAAAAAGTATACGTACAAACATTTTAACACTAAAGAAATGTCGAATTAGGTCTCTTAAACATAAAAATAACAACCTCAAAACATAAACAACCATTTTCTGACTATGAAGACTACGCGATCGATGGAAAGGCAACTACTACTTTTACCAACTGTTTTAATAAATTCACTTAGAGCCTCTATACGTACCATTTTGTCAAAATAAGCGCCGTTCGACACTAATAATGTTTAAAAGCGGTATTAAAAACTTGAAAACGAACACGCAATCTAAAGTAATTGAACTAACACTCCCAAGCGCAAACCTAGCTACACGCCCACTCCAACCACTTGTGCTCTTGCAATTGTGAATCATGAGAATCTCGCAAACAACGAGATTTCAAAGTCGAAGGATTATTCGATAGATGCATTGCATGGGCGCTAGTTTTGAATTACAATAAATTCTCCTTAATGGTTACATTTAAAAAAAGAAAAAATTGCCATACAGTACGAATACTTACAGACTATTAAAATAAATGAAAATATTTTACGCTGTTCCTAAAATGCTTTAGAATCATTGACAGTAATATAGCCGGTAAAAGTTAGAATATTGAGATTTTATATCGCTCAATACTCATGTTATAGTTTAGAAAGAAATAAGAATTTTTATCAAAAATGGATAATCATAAAAATACAACCTTCAGATTAGTTGTATTTCCATGCAATCATAAAATTGGTAACAAAACAAAGATGATTTTTTCCAACTTAATTATTTATTTTTGTCTAGATAAAATTTCTGAAACATAATTCATATTGACTTTGTATTAGCATTAACAACTGATGGAATAATAAAGCTTAATTTATTTCCCAAGCTCTCATGTTCTGATAATTACAATGCGGAGGATAGAATTTGATTGGAATCAAAAACTCGCAAATCTTCCTCTATACAAGAATAATTAAAAATACATGCACGAACGCATGAAGGGAAATTTGACTCATGGGCATATAACTTCTAAATCTTGTTTATTCTTTAATGAGGTAATCAGGTAATCAAATGAACTTAATGAAAATATCATTTGTAACGGAAAGGAATATAACTTATTTATAATATATTATTGGAAAATAAATGATTACTCCAATCATCTAATTTGACAAGCCGCTATCATAGACGATATTTCATATACTGATAAGAATTTCGGATGCGATCGTGTTCACTCTTGCATCGAAATCTCTTCCTTGGCCTCGAGAAAATTATATCTGCTTAAATAAAATTGAATTTTTATTTTTATCTTCGTAATTTTTAATTATTCCTGTTTTATGGGAACAAATTTCCTTCTATCAAGAATAAAATATTTCGCAAAGTAAGAAAATCCCTTTGAATATTTAAATTACCCTTAATGCAATATAAAGATTTTATCAATATTCATCATGATTCACGCTTTCTTATATCACGTTTTTTCAATTCTTCCATTAGGCATGTTTTATATAATGTCACAAGTTCTTACCTTATACAACCAATTGCGCTAATGTACAAGTTTCACGTTAAAGAGCGCCAAGAAACGAATTTTGGAGTGTCTCATAATACATTGCCCTTCGAGTTAAATTTGTAACACAGTAGTTATAGGACATTTTACATATACGCCAGATCAGCAAGGTTTACAATTTTAAAGATAAAATTAGAAATTGGAGAAACTAATTTTTATAAAATACAACACATAAGAAAAGCTGCTCTGTATATACTCAGAAATGCATATATCGTGCATGCTGCATCGACATGCGTCAGTCTCTCAAGTAGTCATAAATTATTAGACATCTAATAAATTCATAGTGCCTGAAGGTTATACTGATCTTGGCATATGAATAAAGCTTGCCTATAAAATTTCCAGCGTTATATCTACGATCGTAAGGTAACTATAAAACCAAGCAGCTACGGTATAAGCAACGATGGTTACTAGTGAGCCCTCAGGTGAAAACAATAACGATCAGTTATTTCTCGATGTATATAATTTGCAATCTAATTTCAGTTTGAGTTCATTTCATGGGTTAATTGCAACCTTTTTATTGAAGTACATATAACCATATAAGTTGGAAATAAATACGCTATTAAATACAAGCACAATTCGCTGTCTACATCGCCACATCCTTTTATTTATTAATTAGCTTTACTTCCCTTAATTTTCTCGCTACTGCTCTTTAATCTTTTTCCGACATCGTTGCGTCATTTATAAGAAATTCTTTTCTTTAAAGTCCTAAAGGTATATTCAGCTGTTGAAGGCGTAACTTTGTAAAAATCCAGTATAATAGAATAAATCTCATGAACTCCTCCATCACTCTGATTTAAACATTTCTGGCACACATTATCTATCGATTGCAATAGAACTTCTTTCTTTAAAGCTCAAGACTCATAGCTACACGTTACTCAGAATACATAAATATATTATTGATATATTATCTTACTAGGCAAAACCGCTAATAAGGGTCATATCGCTCAATTAGTCATCTATATTTATTTAGTTTTATTTAGGTTTCACAAGCTCATAAACATCACTTTACGGCCTTCGTAATGAGCGTAATAACAATAACAAAGACGAACACATACGACCTCGAAGATCCGAGTGACTCCGAACAGCATATACGTATCACCATCCTACTGATGCGATATATTTCCTGTCGAAGCAGATGAAGCTACTTTCGCTTCGTTTCTTCTATCAGGTTTTCCTCTCGTTGCGAGAGCGGGTTGATGATTTTCAGTAATCTAATTCCGCGCGACGCACCACCGTCTTCCTCCACGTTTCGCGATTCGATCTTCGCGGTGGCGCTACTAGGAAAAAACCTATTCCTGAAGTTCCAACTAGTAAACGAAAATTCAACCACTCGGATATGGGTCTGCAAAACGCAATAACAATGGTCGTTGGCTTGCAGGTCAGTTTTTGCTTATAGTCCCGCATTAGCTATACACTCTGGAAACAGTCAAGTTCGAGACCGCACCCTCTTTGGGGGAGGGGCGCCGCGGAAGTGCATATATACCCATAAGGTCTCCTCCTTTCTCGGCAATGATTTCAACAACTTCGATCTCCGCCCTCCGGAAAAGACAACGAAGGGAATCGGAAAGAGATGTGCAAAATAAGATGGATGTGGTGTTTCTCTTCCACTCCTCCATTCCACCACCCACCCACCAAAAAAGCACCCGCACCTGGAGGGTGCCGTGGTAACCAGTGTCGCTGGAAGGGTCAAGGTCGAGACTCCAGTTCAGGGGGTCGCCGGCGGAGAGAGTGGCGCTCGGAATAGCCGACACTGCTCGCCTGGGCGCGCGCCAAAATGCTATACTTGGCCATCAGCAGGCCCGATTATTTATAGTGAGGCGCGGCAGCGGTGTGGTGGGACGCCGGGCATTGAACGAAGCCGCCGCGGAAAGTGGCGGCGGCTGGACAGAGCTGACCGGGCCCAAAAATGGTTCCCTACGCTCTCCACTATCAATATATATCAGACCCCTTCCTCGATTTTTATTTTTCCTTTCCTCTCGGCCGAGAAAATTTTCATCCCTCGTCTTTTCGGGAGAGAGTGAGTGAGTGAGAGAAAGGAAAAAGAATGCGTCCGAAAGCGCGAGTGACCCTCATAAGTATCTCCCTACACTCTTCCGCCACCCACCTTCGCAATACCAATTCCTTCTGCGCCTCCCTAAAACCCCCTACCCCTTCCTCCTTTACCCCACCTCTGCCGATAATTTTTCCCGCCCGCCCTTCCGCGAAATACACGAGTAAACGTATTGGCTATAGAGGAGACTGAAATAGTTCCAACGAGGGAGAGAGAAAGAGAGAGAGCAATCGGATAGTCACGGGGCAGAAGAGTCGGGCGAAGAGAGCCAAAGGCACGAGGGAAATGCGAGAGAACGATTCGGACGAAATGGAGGATTCAGAGGCGGCGAAAAAGTCGTTTTTAGATGTAAGAGTAGTAAAAACGATCGTTGTGTGCGTGTGTGTGTGTGCGCGCGCGAGGGTAGGCCCTAGGCCTGGTTACAAGGATCGCCGCGCGGTGGCGAAGCATTCGAGATTTTGCATCTCACGATTTAAGTATTTTTTATTTTATTTTTTCTAGTCTCTATAAGAATGCGTAAAGAGACGGTTGTTATAATACGGCAAAAATATAAAGAGATGGAACTGATAGGGTGTGAGCTAGGACGTGAATAACAAAGAAAAAGAAGCTCGACCAATCGACGCCGTCGAATCTCGCGCATTTCGAGATGCGATTTTTTCCCCTCTCGATCGTTGGCGCAAATTTTCCAGTTTTCGGACACTGAATTCAAGAAGCAACAATTTTAGAAGTTCGCTAGGGAAAGAGAGAGAAACGCGTAAAAATAGTAGCGGGGTTTGTTTATGTTCTGCCGTCGCCCCTTGCAACGGCCCATATCGGGAAGTAAGCGGCGGCAGAGAGAGCGTATCTCGCCCCCAACGGTAAGTGCTCCCCGCCCCTTCTTGCTGCTGCTCCCCTTCTCCTCCTCTTCCATATTAACTCTCTCTCTCTCTCTTCGCATAGGAGAATCATCTTTATATCTCATAAAACGAAAAGACCACTCCCTCTCTAAGATATATTTTTTTATTTGCGGAGCGTAAAATCATCTCGGAATCTAAAAATAGATGACGGACGGTCCTTGGCAACGGTTAATCGTCGAGTGAAAACGAATACTCGCGTTGTTGATTGTACTCGGGGATTTTGAATGCTGGAAACGTCTCGGAAGGATGTGTTGCTATCTCCATAACACGGGTTCCCGATGAACAATATGCTCGGCCTAACTGCTCTTTAAATTAATCATCCACGCGATGGAGGAATCCTCGAGGCTCTCGGTTGGCTAACTACAACGACCTTTCACAAGCAATACGAATCGACGGCGGTTCAAACGAGCAAAATAAGGCTGCTGGCAAATGTTTACGGGCGGGTTAAATAAACGGGCGTTATTCAGAGCATAAATCACGCTTTTATTTCGTAACAACAACAGTGCATCCTATCTTTATTCTTCTGAATCAGACGTCGAGAGAAATAACGACGAAGAAAAAAGCATTTGTGTTAATATGCTTCTCGTAAAATACGTCAAACGGACAAAGTTGAGCAACTCGTTCTATCGACGTACCAGCGAACCGCTTCTTCAGAGCAATCAGAATAAAAATAACTTAGTTTTGAAGTGAAATTACGTGTAGAATCAATGTCAATTTGCACTTATTCGATAGTCAGATTGAACTAGAAAGAACAGAGCTCCATTTTATGAAGAATTGTAGTGATTAGGATATACTTTTTCAATGTAATGTGATCGTTATTTTATATTTAAAGTTATAAAACTGAAATTTTCAGTGAAGCACTATCATAAGTATTCGGCACAATCAATCAATCAATCTGCAAAGATCAAAAAGGGACTGTGAATTTAAGCGAGTAGGCCTCCTGTGCTATTATTCCATAAATATACAGTAGTACCTATGCGATAAAAAGCAAGAGTTTTTCTAATTTTTTAAATAACGAATAACTCGTCTAAACTGATATTTAAAAAAATATGCAGCGATCTGAAAGTGACGTAGAAATTTAACCAAAGTATGCTCTATCACACGCAAATATAACGATTTCAGGTTAAACTCTAAAAATACTCTTGAATGGTCTACGATATTAAGATATAAACCATTCCCAAATAAAATAGAAGCTTTGAATTACTAAATCCCAAAGACAATACAGTTTTGATTTGAAATGACAGAAAGAATAAGCTAATCATAAAAACAGAATATTCCGAAGATAATTTTAATAATTTTGTTTCAGTACACAGTAGCTGGCGTAAACGTCGCAATGTAGCGCCTGATGTTATCACAGCAAATCTTGGACTCAATCTGCTACTAACACATCGAAAAGTTCAACGTTATTTCAGATTTTTCCTTAATTATCAATGTTACTTTTATGGCGAGATAAATCAAAAATAATCATTCATTTTGTTTGAAAGATTTTAAAAAACGCAATCACAAACGTCGTAATTTTCAAACTAATAAAATTCGGCAATTCAACATTTATTTTGGAAACAAATATAGATGTATCTTGTCATAAAATTTCACGATCGATATCCTGCGCATTTCATACCAAGAGGGAGTAAACACAGCGGATGTAGTGCCAGTTGCGGACGTGCCATTTGCGTGCACGGTAATTATCGCCCCGCTTGCGGCCGTCCCTGCCCCCATTGTGTTTCCTCCGTGGGATTTCCCCCTCAAAGAAACACAACCCTTTTTCGTGTCACTTTCCTTTACCCTTTACCTAGGTTTACGACTATCTTCGTAGCAACAAGTAGACTTCGCCGTCTTGTCCAAAGGTTGCGATAAAACAGCTTTGTTTTACATTAACGCCTCTTATTTAAAGATATATTAAGTCTTTTGTGCAACAGATGTGCATTTTTATTCGGTTAATATATATAGTTAGCATAGTCTGAAAAGAAATCCTCCGAGGACAGTTAACGCAGTCCATCAGTAGCGCCATAATTACCATGTCCGCAAACGTCACGTCCACAACTGCCAATACTAAAAAAAAAACTTCTTAGTTTACTTAGTAAATTTTACGCTGGGATTATTCGTGTCATCCCTCTACGAAAGAGTCTAACAATACGTTATAATGCATATGCGCAAGTAAATGAATTTTCAGATAATGAAATGAAATACCTCACGACTTTGGCCGGATAACACATACAAACGGTCATTTTTCCTGAAACCTAAATGTTTACCATTAATATTAAATGGATTCTTCAATCCTCTCTTAGGCGATCATACCTTAAATCAACCATATTCACGGAAGCTGCGGTGACCCTCTTAGAAAAGTTTGACTTAAGGAATATCTGGGAAAAAGTATCGCATGAAATGGACATAATTTCCGTAGCGGTATATTTGCGCATGGATTGAATAATTGATCGAACCTTTGAATGATTTTTTTTCATGACATGACTTAATCGCGAGGCAATAAGGTTGAAAGACAACAAGATGTTATTAACTACATATAATTTAAGCTATTTTTCTCAAATTGACTCGAAAAGGCACTTTATGCTTCCAAATCGCCGTAAAAGTTTTTTCTCCGTATGTTTCCATAGCCGAGACAGTTGAACCCAAAACGTTAATTTTATATATATGTGTGTGTGTGTGTGTGTGTGTGTGTGTGTACACACACAAACACTCGTATATATCATTCGAATAAAAGAAAGTGATATTTTCTCACGAAAAAATATTAACACGTGATAAAATAAAATAAAATTTTTAACAACTTAAAATTAGATTATATATCTAGCGGGTTTTCTTTTATTTTTTTCGGTTTTTTTTCGCGCCGTTTAAAGTGATTTATTCCATTTCTTTCTTCGTCTCACAATTCCTCTTCCTTTCACCCACTCTGGCTCGGCATCTTCCAAGTATTCGCCGCTCATCTACCTTGGTCTTCCCTTTATGATGAATCTACTCCATTCACCCATCTCTCCACCCTTAACAATCTTCCGCTTTCTTTTTTTCTACACCATACTCTCCTCACACCCTTCTCTTCGTCCTTTACCACCTTCCATCCTAGTCTCACTCTCTCTCTCTTTCTTCGCGTTCATTTCTCTTACCCTTCTCACTTCTCTGACACCTCCATCATTAATAGGGTGTAACGCTCAAAGAGAACCACTCGGGCTATTTACATCGAGCATATTTGGTCCTACTCATCGCTAAATACCATTAACATAAATAAGAACGGAAATACTTGACTGACCACTCAAAAGCTTTTTTAAAACGTTATTGCGAATGTACATAGGAACAACTCTTGGACTATTATGTTATTATGTGTCTGTTTAGTTCACCAACTTTTAACTAGTTTTGGAGTATGCTGGAATAATTTCTCCGTAACCATAAAATATAATATTTAGAGAATCACTAATAATAAGGAAGGAGAGACAGTAAGGATTAAAACATGAGTACAATAGGGATAAATTTAAAACAAGAAGGAAAAGACCTGAAGAATAATATATCCCTAGGGATTAGGGATAAATTTCTGAACGTGGGAAGAACTTACGGCCATGAACAATATAGCTACGTGCACCTAGCCCGATAAAAATTTTATCGCTCTAACCCGAACGGTGTAGCCGTAGTTATACTACTACTATATTAGTAGATTACAAAAAAAACTTAAAAATAAATTCAACAAAAAAAATTAAAAAACGCAGGTTTGAGGGCTGTTTATTCCTCGTCAGGGACCTGGTGTCACACACACGTGTTCTATCACTCAAACAGAACTAAATCCTAAATATGAAAAAATGTACATTTTTTACGGTTAAGGTAAAGAAAGAGACCTGGATTACACACAGCTGTTTAGGTTTGTATGCTTTTTCAACAACGGTCACTAATCAGCGACACAATCACCCAAATGTATAAAACGAAGAAAAAAGAAAGAAGGAAAAATAATACTTATGTTTACGAGAAATTATTTCGCGCCAGGGACCATGGTATCACACTCAATTTTCTAGAATGTTTAGGCGTCTTTCGACAGCGATAAGGTCCACGCACATACTCGATAACACACACGCACTATCTCTAAAGGTTTTCGGAAGGTGAAATAATTCTCATTCTAGAAATTCTTCTTTGTAGATGAAATCCTACTTGTGGTAGCCACAAAGTTAAATAAACAAGGGAAAGATGTTTTTCACGAGTATGAAATATGAGCATGATAACATTAAAAGTGTGAAAAATATGTTTTAACGTATCGGAAATTTTACAATAAGCAAAATAGACAAATTTCATTTATGAAGATGCATGTGGTTCATTCTGTATACACTAGGTCAGGGGTCCCCAAACTTTTTATTGAAAGGGCCACATTACGACAGCGCGGGCCACTTAAGACTTTCAAAATGACTGATCGGGCCGTGTGAAGTCTTCGAAGCAACTTTCGAGTGGTGGATGCTTATCGAGAAGTTTCACCGTTACAAATTATTTCGAGGGTGAGGAGTTGGGTTGGATAAGGCTGGCGGGCCGGATTAAGTCACTCCGCGGGCCAGATGTGGCCCGCGGGCCGTAGTTTGGGGACCCCTGCACTAGGCAATAAGAGTAACTGAACGATAAATCGATTAGTATTTTTTTAGACTGATTTGAGTTCAAAACATTTAAAGGTCATCCACGCGTAACAGGAAGTGCGTGTTTAAGCTTTGTTTTAGAATGCAGATCGGGGGAGAGGTCTAGGCGCAATGTCTGATTGTCATACGTCGCCGGCCGATGCCCTTGCACCGGAATGCATCGTCCTGGCTTAAGAGCTGAATGGCCGAGCGGATGAGGAGAAGTGGAGCGCAGAAGGAGAGGAAGGTGGTCGAGAAGAGGGAGAGGAAGGTGGGTGGAAGAGAGGAAGCGGTGGGGAGAGCAAAGAGGAGAAGGAGAAAGAATGGAGAAGAAGCAGACAAGAAGTTAGGCAATATGGAGACGGATAAATGGATGAGAGGGTTAAGGTTTATATCTAGAGGTTTGATCGGAACCCCTTTGGCTATAATGAGTTTCCCTTTAGTCTATATCTTGCCGCACAGTGAAGAAACTCGGGTGCGGCGACTTTGGGAGCGCGCGTGGCATGCCAATCACGTAGCTACGTGCACCTAGCCCGATCAAGGCTGCAAGGCATTTAACTTATTAAAATACATCCACCATCTACAATGACAAATTCTGTATTGACAGGGGCGGAGTGGCTGTACTTTATCGGCTCGGGAGTTCCTTTACAACGGCCCTAGAATTCGAGTGAATCAGCCGGCCCAAGCATTCGAATGAATCGGCCGGCCCAATCGGCCCTGAAAGACTCGATCCACGTATCTTATCGTCTTTTATTTAGGTTTTGAAAGACATTGGAATTTCAGCTGATTTAAATTAAAAATATAAATGCTATAGTGCACTTGTCATTCACAAATAAAGGCTATTGACTACTATTGAGATAACAGGTTTTTGTCCATAGGTAAGTCACAATTTAAATGCCAATGTTTCTCACAATGTCAAATTCACAATCTAAACAAAAAAGAAATAGATCATACATATTTAATTCTTAATTTGATTTGATTTTAATTTCAAACTATTCTTTCTATATTCAACCGGATACGCTGTAACTAGCGCTCCTTTGCAAATCCGCGGACCACTTAGCCCGTGAAATATATTCGCTGTGAACGGCGAAAAGCATTCATTAATCTTTCGCATTACTATCTGGAAAAGGGAAATGAAAGCCGATGTACGAAAAAAATTCTTCCGCATTCCGTTTTTTGCAAAAGTGCCTCTTTCGACTGCCCTCCCCTCAGATTCCCTCATCGTGCAAACCCATTCATTCTCACCGCGGCACCTCCTCCTCCCCATCCACACTTCCCCCTCCCCTTCCACCCTCGCTCGTCACCTATCCTCACACCCCACCGCTTTCTTTTCAAAGCAGATGCTCAATTGGTTGTTTTGGGTTCGAACGCAATTCCGAAAGTGCCAGTCTGGACGCTGATCCAATTGGAAGAGTATTTCCGCGATTACCACAAGCGGACGAATTCGAAAACCAAACCAGTCACCCAAATCTTGGCCTGCGAAAAAGTGGAAAGGGAAACGAGGGTCGACGTTTAACTTTCGGCAAAGAAGCAGTGCGAAACTTCACGCTCGCCACGCCTCCTTTTCTCCTGAGATTAATTGGCATCCATTTTTTCAACACTCCCCCTGTTGTTGCGCGCCTTTCAAACGCTCTCGTACAATTCAACGCCTGCGTCAATGATGAAAATGGCAACCAAGGAAGAATTAGGCATTATTTGTCGAGAACCAATCGCATCAAAAGGCAGAATAACTATGAAATGCTGTATTTTCCCGAATATAAGAGGATCATCTCTAATGGAACTTCCTGTTTGGAGAAAAATATTCAAACTTGCGCTAGTAATGTTTACCGTCATTCTCAATAAAGAATACGAATTAACGGATTGGCTCCGCCTAGAAATGTGTACAGGATAATTTTAGAAACAGAAATTTTGCATAGACATTTATGGACGGGAATAAAATCGAATAACATAAGATTTAAAATTTTTAACATTTGAAAGAATGGTGGCCCTGAATTCATTGAGAGAAATCGTAACGAGTAAATGCCGCTTAATTTGATCAGGCTTTGTTCTGTTGACCTGACATTAAGTAACTGATGACAATAAAAGATATTCTTGCAATTTTAATCATTTCAGTTGTCTTTCTACATTTGCAGTAAAACAGTTCATTTTGTTTTTATAGTTCTGTATTCAATTACAAAGAAATTCCCTTTAAAACTGCTCGTTTTTTGAAGTAAAAACAAAAAATAAGGTTTCAAAACACCGATTCGATGTTGTACCGCTTCTCTTTGAATAAACTTCGGAAAAGCACGGCATCCATTCAAAATGTTTGTCTTTCTTGCAGACTCAAATCTTCGAGTTTCTGTGACGTTTTGATTAAAAATAATAGGGTACATTTTTGCGCGAGAAAGTTTGTTAAGAAACCGTCAATGGGAACTGAATGCGCGCTTTCATCTTAAAATGTCACCAGGGAATGAAATCCAAATATGTGCAGCACATAACTCGCGAGTTATCACGCATTCAAACGAAAGAAGATTTCGATTACATTAGGTGGCGAGAATGATAATAACTGCTCGTTTTGAACCAGATTTGGATATGTAATTACAGTGATAATAATAATAATACTCTTTATTAACGGGGATATCCCTTTAGCATTACAAATTAACATAAAATAGTTACAGAAGGCAATACATTAAACACATACATATATAAATTTAAAATACAAAATATGACAAATTAAACAAATAGATAAAAATCAAACTAAATACAAATCAATCCATCTCTTCAAACTTTCTAAGCTAATATAAAAAAAATCAAGATCCTTATACAAATAATTGGCTTCTCTCATCATACGGTATATTGGCAGGAAGTATGTATAATTTCTACTAAGGCTAGGAATATGAAACATAATTTGGTTTCTGGTATTAACAGAAGGAACATGAAAATTTAATAAACTAAATAAATCACTACAATCTATTTTATTATGTAAAACTTTATATAAAAATATTAAATCTGAATGGCGCCTACATATAACAAGAGGGAGTAAAGATAGATTTGTTAACATCAGATCATAATCAATATCTTGAGAATAAAAAATATTAATTTTTTATAAGACATGATACGTAGAAACTTTTTCTGCACCTTCTCAATCATATTCTTATGTACTTCATAAAAGGGACACCAGACAATTGAACAATATTCTAATTCTGGTCTAACCAAAGTACAATAAAGTAATTTACAAGTATTAATATTGGTAGTAGGTGGCTGATATCAATAATGAATGATGATATTAAGCAAAATCTAATGCATTTAGGTCTGTATTATTGTAATGTTGTATCAAGTAAATTTAGGTAAGCTCAAAATTGTATGAAAATTATATAAAACTCGAATTCTCAATGGTTTGTGATCGAATTTATAACTAAACACCTTGTGCATAGAGATCTAATTTATCAAAGCAATGCTGTGCTCCATTAGTTTCACCAGCTGAACCTCATTAACGTACTATAACTTCACTAATGGCTTATCATTCTTTATCGAAAACATATTCAAGATGTGCCTTATTATATAAGCAGCAGCAACTAATAAAGTATTTGTTTAGTGTCTCATGATAAAAACCGTCACTCACAACGAAAATGAACGATGTGAATCAGGGATCTATAAACTTTCCTAACCATAAAGAGTCCTGCAATATGCGCTACTATCTATTTTTATAATCGAAATATAGACGACGGTAGAATTTTTACAACAGTTTTAACCGAAGAAAACTATGCAACAGTTAAATCGCAATACTTTCCCAGTATTTCACGCTAGCAATTAAACATCTAAAGGATTTCACAACAATAGTAATTGAAAGTAAACTGATAAGGCAAACCGGTCCTTTGAAAAACTTTATATTTAGATTTCCCTCGTGCTGCCAACTTACTCGGTCTGTTGCGCGCGATTCCAAATTTTCTTCACGCTATTTAAGAGGCAAGTGCATCTAGATGACGGAGAAGCATCATATTAAATATTCAGCTGGAATAAATTTTGTGATTATATTCAGCTCAACTCGCGTTTAGCATCAGAGTACCTACTGTGAGCAAAGGCAATTTTTTCCAATTATCCAATACGTATAATAAACCCATCTTCGAATACCGCTCGGGGAACGGCACACGTAAACGTGGTGCAATATTTTCAATAAAAATATGAGCGCTCGAGTATTTCAATCACAGGATAGCGGTCTGAAATCGGGATGAAACTCAGCACCTTCGTTTATCAAACAAAACTGCTCTTCAACGGCTCAATACACCTTACGGAATTTTATTATTCAACATCGATTTTCCAGAGTTTTTAAAAATCGTCAACTCGAGATCCACGACGCGGCTTCGAATTCCTTCTCATTAACCGTTCGACCCCATTAAAATTCCCGCAAAGCGGAAGAGATGCTTCAAAGCGGTCCGTTTTTATTATTTCTCGTACCCTGCGGTGGTCGTCTGGATTTCCGCGTCCGCGTGTAACGCGCGGATAAAGGATGCGAGAGATGGGGACAACAACGAATGGGTGGAGTGGGGACGAAAAAGGGGAGGGGGAGGGAAAATAGGAGAGGGGAAAATAGGGGAGGGGAAAATAGGAGGAGGGAAAGGAAGGGGTACAGGACACGGCGGATGGGGTTCTGCGGCACGTGCACGAGAGCGGCTCTCTCTCTCTCTCTGTGAGGCGTGGGAGTAGATAGAAAGAGCGTAGAGAAGCGGTTTACGCTTCGCGGGGCCACCAAGGACGCGTCGCAATTCTAAAAAGGCGGTCCCGCTCCGCCGCCCTTCCGGCAAAAGAGTCGGAGAAATCGCCGCAGCGGCTGCGAGAGGGAAAATAGGAGAGAGAGAGAAAATGGGAGAGGGAGAGGAAACCATTACAACGCGGACATATATCGAAGCGGAGCAAGTGCCGGTCGATGACAGTTGCACGGATTTGGAGGAAACAAAACCGTTTCTCCGGCTTCGGCCACGCACTGGAAACCCTTCTCCGAGTCTTTCTCTCTCTCTCTCTCTCACTCTTTCGGCAAACCATCGGCTTGGAGCCATCCCACCCACGGCCCAGAGTTCTATTCCTGGTTCACGCGGACCCAAGGCTGCGGCGAGGATGGGGTGCGCTTCGTGGGTGGAGAGGAGGGGAAGGGGGAGGAGAGAGGGGAGGGGTGGGGGGGGGGTGGGAGAGGCTGGCAAGAAGCGGGGGCGGGAGTGGAATGGGCTGTAAAGGGGTTTTAGGGAGATCCGCGAATCGACGGCGGGTGCGGATTCTTTTGTGCGGTTCAGGAGTATAGAGGGATGATAGAGGTAGGGTAGAGGGAGGATAGGGGGAAAATAGAGGGTTGATAGAGGGAAAATAGAGGGCGGATAGAGGGAGTATAGATGTAGGGTGGAGGGAGGATAGTGGGAGAGTAGGGAGAGGGTAGAGGGAAAATAGAGAGAGGACGGAGGATAGAGGAAGGATGGAGTGGAGGGTAGAAAGAGGATGGAGGGAGGACATAGAGAAGGATAGAAGGAAGAGAGATGGAGGATAGAGCGTAGAGTTAGGATAGAGGAATGATACAGGGAGGATAGAGGGAAGTTAGATGGAAATAGAGGGGAGGTAGTGGGGGCATAGAAGTAGGATAAAGGAGAGGGTAGACAGACAGACAAACGACTTTATTTAGCGCGAAATTGAGACTGTGAAGTCCCTTCTGACATTTAACCTTTTCGTCAGGATTGAGGATTATATAAAAGTTAAATTACAGACTTTAACATAGAGGGAGGACAGAGGGGAGGGTAGAGGAAGAATAGATGGAGTATAGAGAGAGTACAGAGGGAAGATAAGAGGGAGGATAAGGGGACGGTAGAGGTGAGGATAAAAGGAGTATAGAGGAAAAAAAAAGGGAGAATAGATGGGGGGATAGCGAGAGGGAGAGGATTGGATGTAGAGGAAGCGAAGGGGTTAAGACTCCTTCTTCCACAACTCCGATGTCGGGGGAGGGAGGGAAGGGGGGGGGGGTCGAGAATGAGAATGGGGAGAGGGGCAGGTAGGGTTTGTAGGGGGGGGGGAGGGGAGGACGAAGAGGAGGAGGAGGAAGAGAGGGAGGTAAAGGGACATTGAGCGATGTGCGCTCGCCATCCGTTCTCTCGGCTAGCGGACACGACGTCCGGGAGTTGGTTGGAGACGGGTGTAAAATTAGAGGCGGAGTTGAGAAGTGCTTTACAAAGGTTCGAAGAGGAAAAGTCGAAAGGAAAGAGAGACAGCCTTTTTTTCATCTCTCTCCATTCCTACTCCCCGCCTTTCTTCTCACTCTTAGCCTCCGATTTTATATATATATGTTCAAGTGTGTGTATCATGGGAATTTTCCAAGTAATTTCTCCGATAAGTTAACGGCCGGAAAAACTCGCTCGTTTTTTTTCCTGGGGATGTAAGAACGCCGTAAACAATTCTAAGAAATTTAAACACTCCACCGACCGGTAAGGCGACACCTCGAGTAATCTCCGTGCACTTGACATTTGCGCTACGGGTACTATCATTTCAGGCGTCGTTCCTGATCACGTGGTAAACAATCCGTCTTG
The DNA here is from genome assembly GCA_036926305.1 of Uropetala carovei. Lineage (NCBI taxonomy): Eukaryota > Metazoa > Arthropoda > Insecta > Odonata > Petaluridae > Uropetala > Uropetala carovei. Next base: position 12,107,381 of record JAXCHB010000143.1, on the reverse strand, counting down.
TTGCCACGCGAGAGGCATATTCTTCCCGCTTTTCTGCGCCTTTGTCGCGGGTGCGCGACCTTTGTACGCGGAGAGATGCCAGAGGAGGGGCGGAGATGGGGCTAGTTGCCCGCGCGGAGAAACCAAAGAGACGCCCTCCGCGGCCGTCGGAGTAAATTGGCGACTTGTTAGCGCAGCGTGGAGACAGATCGAGAGAGAGTGAGAGAGAAAGAGGGGTAGGGATGTTGGGAGGGAGGATTTTTTTCTCTTCTCGTGCGTATACGTTTATGTCGTCCGGAGCGGTCGCCAAGGGTTGAACCGCGACCTCAGGATGCGAAAGACTGATCGATTCGAGTCGGAGGTTCGGATAAAGGAGAGGATCGCAATCCCGTCTTCCCGCGTATCGCGATCGCACGAAAGGAAGAAGAAAACAAAAGGGAGGCGAATCTATCATAAAGGCTCGATAGTAGGAGGCCGGCGTTTGTCGGATTGAGTATTTTTAGAGGAGAGGCGAGGTATTCTTAGCATCCCCTTTCCTTCCTCCTTCTTCCTCTGGAGAGAGAAAGAGGGGAACTCGCTGTTTGAGAGAGAGAGAGAGGACCGAAGTAGAAAGAGGGGTGTTTCCGTGCGGGCAGATAGGGCGGCGGGGAAGCTTTGGGGCGCGGTCGTTCGGTGGATTATCAGCTGGATTTAGATCCGACTCGGGTCTCTTAAAGAAAGATATGGAAGGGATTAACGGGCGGCGTGCTTGGCATGAGAACTGAGCCTGGCAAAAGACCACTTTGAAACCATTAAACCGAGATTTTGGACAATTAAGCTCGGACGTTAATTATCTAAACGCTGTGTAACAAGTTGGAAGTCGTTTGAAATGCAATTTGTGATATTGGAATTCCTATCCGTCCGGACCGAGGTGCAGGAAGACGGACAAAGGAAATGTTTTTGTTGAGAATTCGAATCTTCGGCTTCGCGCGATCCGGTCGGCGTTGAGAAATTTCACGGTTCGTAAAGCGATTGATTATCCAAAGCATTTTTTTTCGGAATATCATTAATGATTAATGCAACAGTAAATGACCCTCGAGAATGCGTGACGGGCGTGCTCATGTGATGAATATCCAACGTCCCGTAGATATACGCGGCCGAGCTGATTTTAATGCGTCCTGGGATTTAATTTTAGCCAGAACCTCGCCACATTCCAATAGCTATTCTTTTAGTTTTCGTGGGATTTATCATTCTCTTCCACTTTCTGGGACTGCTATCATATCGCAAAACAAACACTCGATGATTACTTGCGGGATCGCGCAATCGTAGCTCAATTTTTTCGAACGACTGATACATTCGCAGGTTTCGTATACTAGATTAAATACTTCGCACGATATTTGATTAACGTATGACACAACCTACGCTCACGCTCTAATAAAAGATTGCTTATCACGAAGTTCACGGACAAAGGCACGGCTTTGTGGCATCGCGTCATGACAAATCAAATATAACCATAAAGACTGGTAAACATCTAATCGACAATTGTAATCATTCAAAAAATTGATTAAATTAACATAGGTTATTTATAAGAACCTTGATAACTGTGAATTTGGAAGAGTTCTGTCGTTTTATTCGTTTTTTCATATTTCGACATGTCTGTATAGTAAAAAATTATAATGCAATATTTCGAAAGAAAGACGGAGAATAAAACAAAAGTTTACTGCCGTAAAAAACATTTCAATTCTCCCTCTTGCCTTAGTTCAGTTCAAAATATCTTTCTCCACGCTCGATATATATAGTATATATTAAAGAAAAAACGCCACGGTGGAAGAAAACATCTTCACGGAGCACTCAATGCAAAGAGACACTTGGCCGGCCTTCGGAGAGAGGGAGAGAGAGAGAGAGTGAAAGAGGGAGAATTGGGCATAGAGAGAGAGAGAGAGATAGATAGAGAGAGGTAGAGGGAGAAGGGGAGAGAAGGCGTAGAGGAGGTTAAAGACCCGAGAAGTGACGGAAAGGCTAAACGCTTCCGATCGCAGCGCGCGCCCTTGCGATTGAAGGCTCGCTCCCCCAGACTGACACTACGTTAAGCACGTTCCCTACGAACAGACGGAAGCAGGGAAGAAAGAGGAGGGCTAAAAGGAGAAGAGACGTCCCTTACCATGCCTCTAAACAGCTCATTTAGACGCCATGAAGAAAACGCGTTTCCCCCCCTTACTTCCGAAAATGTTACCCAGATCCTTGAAATGTGACATAATATTATAAGGAGGAGGCGTGAAACTAATAAAATTTAGCGAAACTTAGAAAAAGAAAGAACTCGGATGTGAAACTCGGCAACACGAACAAGTTATTACGAGTAAACAAAGCCATATTTCGAAGTTCCTCCGGAAGAGGTTTCCCTGCGATTCTTCTATTCCTGGCAAATCTAAAAAAATTCCCGTCGCGTCGAAGGTCGGAAAATAAAAAATTATATTTCTCGAGAGAGAAAAACAATTTTCTTATATAACACCCTATTAAAGCCCGACAAAAATTTAAAGTAAGCGGTTGGTAGGATATAGATTATCGCGCAGAGACAACAAGAACAAGGACGACGGAGTTCGCAGATGGACAACGTGTTTTCTCTTTCTTCCTCGCGAAACTCTTTTATATGGAAGTCGAGTAAGCCAGCTCTCTCTCTCTCTGTTTCTCCGCTTCGTAACCGGGTTATTCCTTAGCGATTTGGGGGAGTGGGACAACACGCCTCCCGGAGACCTCCCGAGGTCGCTCTCTCGCGGGAGATCGAATCGCGCGCGCGGTCTTCCGCCAGAGGGCGGCTTCAGGAGAAGGAGACAGCAACATGACGAGAGAAGGTGATTCTGAAATGCGATGAGAGATTTGTTCGAAATCGGGTCTTTATGGGACCTTTGAAGGGGTCTGGAGGCGGGCTGTAAGGAGATAAGAGACGAGCCCGTATCGACTAGACTTCGACGGCTCTCACACTCGTTTTGATGGAAGGAGGTCTTTCCGAGGAGCGATCCTAATATCCGTGGGACGATGTTGTTTCGGGACGGAAGTGCACGATTTGATTGCAGGTTCTTAAGCAATCGGAGCATGGAATATTAAGCGCATTGAGTCGAAATGAATGGCTTCTTAAGAGGAAACCATATTAAGGAAATGGGAGGCGATTTTGAGTCTTGTCGGATCGATTCGAGCGTCTAGACGAGCAACCAAGTTCGCCTCTCGGAGAATCCCAGCTCTTACAAAGAGTGCACGTCGCAGACAGATAATGCCCTCTTTTGATGGCTTCTTTCATAATACTGTGCAAAGCAGTGTTTCCTAATATTTTTGACATGACGCCTCCCTTTTGGTTTTTACTTTCTCCATACGTAGTACTGGGAAAGTATTGCGATCACGAAAAAAATCGACTTCGAGATTTCAACGGAAATACACGTTTTGAGGTCCCTAGAACACGTTTAGACTATTTTCGGAATGATGTCTTTGTGTGTATGTGATTGCGGGCGCTCTAACTCAAAAAGTACGTGCCATATCGTTATCAAAGTTCATATATAACACTTTAGCATGAGCACAAAGAACTGATTAGTTTTTGGACAATAACGGTTAAACAGAAGTCGAGGTTTATTCGAAACCTGATTCGGTTTTTGCAGTATTTCTCCGTTAAAGCATCATTATTTTATATACAATTCTATAAAAAGATTATAGAGAATATAATTTTCTACAACTTTCATTTGACAATTTTCCATAGCAGTTATTGTTTAGGAATTATTTATAAATAACCGGTTTTTTCGGTTTCCGTCAAATATCTCAAAAACGTCGTAATTGGTAATCTTCGTGAGGACCAAATTTGTAGAGAATAATATTTCTTCCAAGTTTTGTTTGAAACAAATTTTCGTAGAACCATCGATTTCGGAGATATTTTGCTTTTTCTTAATTTCCAGTATACAGCGCCGCCACCATGTAGCGGTGAATTCTGTAAACATATTCAAAATATACCTTATTTACGGCAATAAGGACGACTGTATTCTTTTACGATACGAAATAATCATTTTGCTTTATAATGCTATTCATAAAAAGAATTTAAATATCTATACCCCAAATATGGAGAAAGTCAGGTGTTGGCCACATCAGATTTTTACTAATTGTAAGCCATCATGCCCCACCTTGCTTTTGATTGAAATAAATGTAATCCTTTGCACTCGTATTTACATCATTATTCAAGATAAACTAACTCGTAATTATATCTATCCACGTATCTGGTCAGTGGCGGATTTAGGCATTCTGGGGCCCCTGGCGCTAATCTATTGGGGCTCCTGGCGCTGAACAGTTGGGAGCCCTGCAATCTAAATATATGTTGAAAATTCACCAAGCGGCTACCACTTTATTTGACCTCCCTTAACGATCGCACTAATAAATAAAGATTCACCGAGCAAAAAATGATTTTTTCTACGTCGTTTTTAAAATGACATGTTTAACATTTTTGAGATTATATAGAAAAACATTTTTTTGGGACCCCTTATTTCAAGAGGTCTCTGGAGAGCGCCAAGTGCGACTCCCCTTAAATCCGCCACTGTATCTGACACATATTGGGAAGATTGAAAAATACGTTTAAACTATTTCAGATGAATTTGACATTTAAAAAATTTTGATTTTTTCCTCATGGCCTCGCCTCCACCCCAGTTTGGAAAACACGGGTGTAAATTATTTAAGAGATAGCGAAAATAGATCACCGAGTAAATCCAAAATATCCGGAAAATACGGCATGAGCACACCTCTTCGAACTATATAATTTCGGAATATGTACTACGTTACGGAAGAACAATTCATTCTTAAGATTTAAAAGATATTTCCTAATGTAGGTACCAGCATGACGTTTCATAATCATTTTATCTTTGGAATTGAATGCAGGTTTTTATCTCGGTTTTCGTTTCTGCGCGAAATATAAATGTGTTTTGATGTATTGATTATTATAAAACGGACCTCTTATCCACAAACGTGTCTTAAATCTTCGCGTATTCGAAAGCTCTCGACAAAGGCTATTTAAACGAAGCGCTCTGTTGCCGGAAGTTCTAAGCATCCTTACTGAAGCTTCGAAGGTCGGTGTTCCGTCTACCCGTTGAAGGGTAAAAGCGATCGCTGCGGAGAAAATATTTAAGTATTTAAAACTCGTTTGTGAAGAGATAATTGTGCGCTCAAACTAACATGTGGTCGTTCGGTGCGGTTGGACAGAGACCACTTTGGCAGGCACTCGCTGCGCTCTTCCTTAAGCGGCAAACGCGGAGGCCAATGTCCTAAGCGTAACGAACGTCTCTAAAGATTCGAACGTGTAAATCGATTGGATACAGATTAGAAGTCCGACTGAATGTTGAACCGGCGCATATCCGCACATCATTTTCGGAGAATTATCTGAAAGCAGTTTAAAGCCTCAAAACAGCGAGTAAAAATTTGATAGTACGCCGGAGAATCGTAATTTCTTTCACGAGTATAAGCGAAGAAACACCGTCACCTAATAAACAATAACTTAAGATCACAATAATCGTCGAACACTAAGGATTCCAGTAAAAAAAAATATTCCTCTCGCGCACAAATTTGGCCTATTTTTAAAATCACTGTAAAAAGGCTCCGAAAACATTGTCTGCATATCCCATGTGTTGATTTAAGGCGAATATTTTTAGCGCCGTCACGTAAACTCAAGGATCGTTCAACCAATGGCCGGGATTATTTTGGATTCACCAAAAAGAATAAAAAAATACCCGGAGGAACCTTTTGGAAAGGGGAACTTTTTCTTACGCGTGGACGTGTGGGGTAGGGGAGAGTGAGGGAGAAGGACGAAGGGTTAGGGGAGGCTCAAGGAGAAGGAGAAAATACGAGGAGACGAAGACACCAAGCGGCTAAATCGATCGCGCGGACCAATTCGATAAATCGCGACAAGGCTGAAGAGGAGACGACGCGGTAGGTGGCGATTTACGAAAGCTCTCACGTTCCTAATCCTCTGCGGGAATAATTGGCACGAGATTATGGGAAGGACGTCGGAAAGAACGCTCATTCTTGCCCTTGGGTTGACAAATTCCCCCTCTCGTTAAACCCCGCGACCCAATTTCCCTCTGAATTCACAACACATAACTAACCTCTCCCCGTCTCCGACCTCCGATTCCCCCTCTTTTTCTCTTCTTCCTATTCCTAACCCCTTTCGAAGCATCTCATCAATGTATTTCCGACTCTTTACCCACACAGGAAGCGACGCAAGGTCAAGACGGTCGCATATCACGAAGAACCCAATCCACTTGTCCCGTCCTTCTTATTCCTCCCTCTCCGCCGCCGCAATCGGATTACGGAGGTTAGAAGTGGAAGAATCGGAGCCTCAATATCCTCCCCCGCTAGAATCGAATCGTCGCCCTTGGATCTTACAAAGGCAGATCCTTGCCTAGCAGCCAGGAGAAAGTCTCTTCCAAGGTATTCGAGTTGTGACCTCACCACGTCCTCAAAATCTCTCTTCTTCCTCCCTTCTTTTATCCGATAAACAAAGGATGTCTCTCTCTCTCGCCTTCTCTCTCTATAGTTGAGAATCTTACGCGCGTCGCGTGAAACGTCCTCTGTTAAAAAAGACGCGAGTTCCAAAGGTCGCGTGGAGAAGGTGATGGAAATATCATATCGTACACTCGTTCCGAGATGCGATTATAGCCTTTTAAGGATTTCCTTGCAATGGCAATCCGACTTTCTCTCTCTCTTTCGAGCCGATTAAATCAGCTGAAAAAGTGCCGAAGGTTACTTGCCTGAAAACGACATATGTAGCATATATATAAACACCGTATTTTCCCGACTATAAGACGACCTCCAATATAAGACGACCCCTTTTTAAAGGAGGCAATTTTGAGAAGCACTGTTTCATAAGACATTCTGAAGCAAATAGGTTAAACAAGATTATTGGGGTTATTTTAATTTAAATCACCATAAGTTGTTATTGCAATATGCAGTGCAAAGATAAATGTGATTTAAACCATGCTAGATTACTCATTATCGCTGCCATTGTTTAATATTTATTTGTCGATTTGTTCGCGAATATTAGAAAACTTCCAACCTTTGAAAAAAATCTCGTTTTATAATCGGGTGTGTGTGTGTATATATATATATATATATATATATATATATATATATATATATATATATATATATATATATATATATATATATATATATAGTACATGTCTCTCCGTCAGACCGAAAGCTCGATATTTGTGTTGTTTTTTGTTTTTGTGTTTTTCGTGTGTCCTCAGCACCTCCAGCGGTTCTCCGATCTAGGTAAGTGTCCACTGGGTTTCCTCCAATACCTTGTTGCTACCTTTATTATTACCTTTCCTTTTCTTTAAGCACATACACACACACACGTATATATTAGGTTAGACGGAAAAGAGTTGCGCATTTGAAAGTATGTTGGTAATTGTTTTTCAAATCTAAACAGAACCCTTTTTATGAAAGGGGAATCATGGAGTTGCCTGAAAGAGTGAAAATGATCGTTGATCAAAACGGTAATTATATTTTTGAATAAAATTTTTATTATTAAAAATAATAAACATTATATTTAAATTAAAAACGCAACTTATTTTCATCCAACCTAATGTACTTTTAAACTAAGTTTCCTTGACTACAAGGAAAATATTATCGCAAAAATTATTTGGTACTAGTATGAAAATATACATTATTTGCTTGCGTCCGAGGTAAACTCTCGAAGTATAATTCTATATAAAATTTTGTACTGATGGGTTTAATATTAAAGACAACTTTTAAATTATTGGCTAATGTAAATAACAGTTTGAGATGAATTACAACGGAAATAAACTGAGAAAATACGGAAGCTAAAATAGTCTTTAGTCTTTTGGAAAATATCCATGTTTCCACATATGACATTGTTGCCGAGCCATAGCATTGTTGGCACCGCCAAACACTTTACCCTAGTTATTTTTGTAATTTTACTTGAAGTACATGAGATTTAATTCATGTTTTTGCGATTTTCGCAAAGCAATACATTTAGAGGCCATTTATATTTTGGAATGGAGGATTTTTCAAAGCGAAAAGTGTGCCATCGATTTTAACAAAAAAAAAGTTTAGGAAGAGATTAAGGACGAACCTCTAGAGTTTAAATTATTATTTAACAAAACATACTAAGGGTGTTCTTTTTTTTGTTGAAGTGTATCGCTAACACACAAACCCACTTACCCTTTCCAAAAATAATATGAATAGTGAAGGACATTACGTAAGACATAAACATGCTAGATAGTCGAGACGGAAAATGGGGTAATTATTAAGTGTGCGACCTGGAGCAGAAAATTTATGAAGTTAGAAATGAAAATGGGAGAAAGTGAATGAGAAGCATGTGTGTTTGCACCACAGGGTTAAGGACATATAGAGGAACATTTCACTTTGTCTTTTTTTTTAGCTTTTTGTACATTAAAGAAACAATTTATCAAAGCAATTGTTGCTTTAGAATATATGCATAAATAGGTATGTGGCGAAAATAAAAAAATAACAGCAAAAATATCAAGAAAAGTTAAATAAATTGAGTTATTTCAGATGAGTGAGTGAATACGTGACAATTAATAATAATTTTTTTAAGCGTTTGATATTGATGATATTATTTAACATAGTAAGACAAACAAACTCGTGGGAATTAAAATTCATAAAATATATATTGTGATTTACATTTAGTGAATAATTTAGTGAATAAGAGGTTCAATTAGGCAGAACAAAAGCTTATAAAAAACATTCATGCCGAGTTATTTCATTAAACTATATGTATCGTATTGAAATTCTAAATATTTAAAAATAGTTTACAGAATTTAAGACGTATCTCGTTAGAAACGAAGTTCGCGTATTAACCTTGCTAGCTCTCCGAAAAAGCTGAAAATATTTTAGAGAAAAGTCTGAAGATATTGGCTAATTGCCCCGACTCCCTTTTAACCTGATGCATGCGCACTTTTTGACCTTCGCTTAATTTATCTAGCAGCTCACCATCTACGCAATAATTTATTTACTACGTCCTAAAAATCGATTCGAAATTATATCTCATTTTAGAAGAAAAATAATTTATTAATCCGCGTTTCCCTTAGAACGGTCACAGAAACCCAAAGTAGTGTGAAGGGAAAATTGTTGGAAAATTTTCGTTTTTGAATCGAGTAAACAAATTTAAAAATAATCAAGAATGAAATTTCAACTTCTGAAAAACTTTAAACTGGAATACATTACTTAGTAAATGCGATTTAAAATACATTTGGGAGTAATATTTTCTCGAGACAACAACGGCTATCGAAGATTTTAGAGAAATAAACACAGATCTGCAATTTTTGCCGAGGGTAAAATTAATAACCGCACCAAAGGCCAATTAATTTCTTTAGCATTTGCTACGAAAATTATCATCACAATTCCATTTTAAAGAAGTAGTTTTCTTTGTTATAAGTACATATTTTTCTTAACAATGAAAGGTTCATCTATAAACAACACCCTGGACAAATTAAAAAAACTAAGAATTGTAAAGGTATCTAAAGATTGTTTACGCTTACGTTTTTAAGGAAAAAACGCTAAAAATATTTTTCGCGTTTTTCTCCTCAATATATGTGTATCCCAATTAATTGCTGAAGAAAGTCAAACTTAGTGTATACAAATATATACTTCACGAAGCGCCGCAGGCTTTAAAATGCAGAAAAATAAGCCTTGCTGAAATTAATCCAGTTCTCTGCAACGGGTATGCAGCGACAAAATACTCGGTGCGCCGCGATAAATTTTAAAATCAAGGACAATGGAAAAATATTATCTTATTCTTCTAATGCTAAGACCACAGAAACCAAATACCTCTTATTGTACGATTTCTTAGTGTTTCTGTTTTGTAACTGGAGAATTGGAATTTTTATAATAGGATTATTTCGTAATCCGGACTAAACGATTTAAAAATGTAGATTTTAGCAATATTTTTCTTCGGTGTAAGAAAGGCGATTTTATCCTTTTTGTTGGCTACAGGCTAGTATAAATGCTCTATACAGATACATTTGGTTCGGTGTGTCGCGAAGATCGGGAGCAACTGAAAGTGTGCCGTGAAATTTAATCTATGAATTTCGTATATTGCCGTAAGTATTACTAGCTTTTCCGAAGAAAGGAGTCGTGACGAATTTCTATGAGATATACGGAAAAACTTGGCACTAGATATTTTAAAATTACCCAAAGCGATATTCACAGCACGCTATAGAGGAACGTAAACAAACATTAACCGTTGATTTTTACGACTGGAAGAAGGATATTCGAACCTATAACGAAATTGGTAAGCCCTTTCTTCGAAATTTTCTAGCACAGAATGGATTTTCAAATATTACTTATAAATTTTGAATTCTTCAACAATCTGCATACCTATCTGTAAATTTGTGAAAAACCAAAATATGTACGAGAAAGGAATAGCCGGAAAATATTTGAAGGAAATTAGAATGAACATGGATAGAATGACAACGTGCAAACAAAAATATTTTAAAGTAGATAAGGTCAAAACAATATGCATAATGAATTTTCGATCTGAAAATAAACATATTATTAGTTATTTATTAAAAAGTAGCTTTCAATGTTTAGTAAAGACAAATTACAATATCCAGCGCCCTTGACTCTCACAACTAAGATATACGATCTTGAGCATAAACAAAAATCTTTCTTTTGCTGGTCGATTTATTTTTGGGGTTGGCAAAAAGCCTACGCTCTCACAATATTCTCTCCTAATTTGATTTCTCAAAATTCAAAACTACAAAATTTCATTCGAAAGGACAGTAAAATGGATAAATTTAGGCAAATATCTTCACATATAACAAACGTCATCATGTACACAAACGCAAGACATCCAAATCAACAAATTACGGATCGGCGAAAAAACAAAACAAAGATTAGTCGCGCAAGATGACGCTAATTCGAAGCGGTAAACAATGGACAAGTACAATCCTAAAGAGTTGATTTCGATATTCGGCGATGAAAATAAATAAGTTCATTTTGGTCTTCGGCGTAAACCAATTTTCACCGTCACTTCTGCAGAAAAGGAACTCTCAACCGCAGTTCGCCGCTCTGGAAAGTTAGGTGGAAACAACAGTCGATAAATTTTGTCGCGATGACCGCCACTTTCCGAGCGCAATTAGTAAAACCCAATGAGCGCTCGTCGAAGCGGAAAATTTCTCTGCATCAAGTATGTGTTATTGGCACTTCGCCACGTATAAACGGAGGCTTGGGAATGGCCGAGCACTTTTGTCACTGCATAAGCTATAAAAGGAAACTTTCAGAACCATAATACTTTTTAAAACGTACTATAAGTATATGATCGCTAGTATAAAGAAGCGAACAGATAGCCTTATATGTCTCCTAGGTAATCAAAGTACAGATGAATCCACGTAAGAAAAACTCTTACCGTCGTCTAAAAACCACATGCGATATTTAACATAAGGAATTTTCATCGGCGCGACAAGGATTGTAAACAAATGAAAAAAAAAGAACAAGATCACTCGGCCATCGCCCTTTTAGGAGGCTTTGTATGTTTCCTTCATGGAACGTGGCGGGGAGGGTTGAGGGGCTCTCTAATGGGGAACAGATGATGTTTGTGCCTCGTACGGGAATCGAACCGATGCCGCGCGAGTGGAAGGAGTTACTCCACTTCCATCGGCAATGGCGGCGTCGGCCGAAAGGTAGGCGCGAGTGTGGTGTTAAGAGGAGTCAAGAAGTTTTCTCGGGGGAAGCGTGAGAAATTGTTATTTAGCGAGCGCTTCCGGCGATACGAAACCTCCGGTTCGCTACGTGGGCGGCGACGGGCAGAAGCGACATCCGGTAGGAGCGAACCGGATTCGAACCCCAGATTCCCCGCTCTCCAGACTCACCTCCTGACTCCAGTGGAAGATCTCCATCCCCATTGCGAACAGAACTGCAACTAGTAAGACTGCTCCGGTAGCGGGGCGCTCCAAAAATCCACCTTTGCCCCTCCACCGCCTGCGTCTCCCCCCTCCTCCACCCCCCCCCCCCCCGGTCGAACCTCCCCTTTTCAACCCCCACACCACGCTCCCTCCGCCTCCTCTGCGGTCTTCACCCGGTCCCGCCGCCCACCCTTCATCGCAACGCCTCCCCCCCACCCCCTTCCCCACTCCACCCCACACGGTCACCCGGGGGCATATTTCAGTTTCCGCGGCAACCAGCCGCCGCCTCGCCCGCCTCTGGCTCCTGTCCCGACCACTCCCACCGCGACTCATCGACCCCCTCCCCCTTCTCTTACTCCCTCCATCTTCATCTTTCTCCTTCCCACTCGTCTCCTTCCATATCCCACGATCTTCTTCTCGGAAACTCCATCCTCCTCTCTTCCTCCCCCTTATCTTCCTTCCACTCGGTAATTTACCGCGCTAACTGACTGCTCCTTTGAAAGGAGTGTCTCTCCCACTGCGATCCTCATAACCCTTTTTAACGCGGACTGTGTAATAACCGCGGCGTTGGGATGGGGAGAAGAAGGAGAGATCTTTCTTTGACCATTTACACTTCGGCATATCTCTCTCTCTCTCTCACCTTCCGTGTTTGCTTTCGGAAAGGGATGTGCGGTGGCCATCTTGGGTTGCATCGCCTCCTAGCCAATCAATTCGGGGCGTCTCATTCGATTTCATCCTTTTCGGTGGGGAGCGAGGCCTACCCTCGAAGAACGTATACATACTCTCGTTTCGCTCACGCATGCTCGTCTGTTTCTTTTTCACGTGCGGCTTCTCGTCCCTCATCTCCGCTCTCCTCCTCCCCAACGCCTCTCGCCTTGCCCTCCAGTAAATTCGAACAGCAGGAGACCGTCACCCCCTATTTCTCCCATGCACCTCTTTCTCTCCTTCAACTTCCCCGCCACGCCGTCATTTATCCTCGTTCCTCTTTCCCTTCCCTCTTCTCCCCCCTCCCAGACACGCCCTCCCCTGAAAACTCCAAACCCCAACACACTCCAAAGACGCAGCATCCCTCCCGTCGTCCGCTGCTACAGCGCACGACAGAAGACAGTCGGAAATGCAAATGACGCACGAGGAGCCATGTTTGGACGCTCGAGGAGCTTCGCTTCGAGGACGGCTCTGTTCACCTTTGGTTAGTCGCAAACTTTCGCTTGTTATCCGCGGCTGAAATTAAATATGACAGGATCAAGTCTTTGGAGTGTGGCCATGTTAAACATAACGTTATGCGGTAGTTCGCGTCGATGTTATCTATAAATTAAACTCGTAAAATCCGATATTGTTGATACTGTAGTAAAACGAAGTCCCGGAAGCGATTGATGATAAATTGGTCGATTATTTACGACGTGCGCATTCCTGAGATTTATTCAAAATCCATTTAAGAGCCACAAGTTTTTTTTCCACGCGCCAGGTGTTCAAAATGGACAAATTTAAAATGTTAGGAGATTGACTGATTTAAATGGATGACAGAAATAACTGTAAAATTAACTAGTAAGTAGTATATGTTTCGGGTAGAAAAACACCTGTCGCGCCACATGTCAGTTAAAAAAACATATTGATCCTTTGGGTGCAAGTCTTTTAACATTGACGGTGAAAAGTACAGTACTGAATGAATTTTGACAATAAACTCAGGGTAATTAAGGACCAATATTTGCCCAAAATTACAAAACCGGATTCAACAATCTAATAATTTTCTGAGGTCTAGTATTGATGACCATATTCAGTGATTATCACCTTTAAATTTGGTCATTGAAAAAGGGAAGTCTAAATAGCCTAATCATCCCCATCAAGTATAGACCGCTCCCTCTAATAAAGACTAAGATAATAATTATCGCCAACAGACAATGGATGTACTATCGACCAATTAACAATAGATCTGCCATATGTAACATTATGATTGGAGGAAAGAAAGAAGTTAAGCATCAGGTTTTCATGATGTCGTGTGAAAGTGGATTATTAAATTCCAAATTGGGTGCCATGGAACGCTGGGATGCCGCAGTTGATACTTGGAGAGTGCCGCGAAAAACTTTGCTAAATAAACACATTAGAGACTTTGTAATGTTGATAAGTCATTAGACCAATAATATTTCCTCTAATAAATTGCTTATAATGTACTACCAAAATAAAAAATGAATGTGTCTAAACTTTGGGATGCACGCATGTCCGAATATAGGACTTTGTCCCAAGCTGAGCGTGCCGCGAAGTTCTGTTTATCTTTGAAAGAGTTCCTAGCCTACAAAAAGTTTGGGAACCACTAATTTAAATTTATCTAAATTTCCACCACGTCAACCTAAAAAAATAATACGCAGGTTGACCATTTGTGCAATATACGCATCGCTTACAGGTGATATTAGTACTTGCGATGATTATCAATCAGTCGCAAGATGATGGAGTATTGTCGGTTAAACCTGGATTGAAGTTCTGATCATACATAATAGCAATTTACTGGATTTAATCTAACAATAATCGAAGTCCGGAACGTAGGTGATAGTATTAAAATAACTTTGTCTGTGAAGAAATATCGCGAAAAGCTAGCGAAGAACGGGACCTTAGTAACAAATGTTTCAATAAATTTTGAAAACATTGTTTTCACTGACAGTTTAAACAAAAGGCCATCAACATTATTAACCCTGCGATAGACCACCTCCAGAATTCGTTTCCTCTCCTCTCCCACCAGACGTCGCCTGCTTCTCATTCACCTTCTCCATCCCCTTCACTAAACTCCTTTTCCTTCCGTCCTCCTCTCCACTATTCCCTTCCGCCCTTGCCTTTCTCTATTTCTTTCGCCCAGTAGAGCGACAACCGGAGGTCTCAGGCGCGGATGGAGGGGCTGCGAGAGGGGAGAGAGGCTTTTGAAAGGAGGGGGGATGGGAGGAGTAAAGAAGCGGCGCTAGGGGAGAGATGAGGGACACGCGTGCACGTGCTCTTTCGGAGACTCGCTCTCGACGCTTGCTCTCCCTCTTTCTCTTTCTCTCTCTCCATTCCCTCCCTCTTCATTAGGAAAATTCTGGTCTCTCTTAACTCTCTCGTTTTCTCCCCTCTCCCATTCTCTGTTTTTGAGTGCGTGACTGCTTACGATAGCTTTACCCTCTCTTCCTTCTGAAAAATCTCTTTTATAGTTATTGACAGGTCAGCAGAAAAAAGACCGGGAGGCTTCATCGAGTCGATCGCAGGTGACTGACTAGCGGGTTGAGGAGAACTGGTTTCGTGGTCTGGAAGGAGGGGGGAGGCCGTTTAGGGAGGGGGTGGTATAAAATGAGGCATTATGGGAAGGAGGTTGGGTATGGAAAAGGAGGGCGGAACTTTTTGCATGTGCAGGATCTCGGAAGATGAGCGCGGACTCCATTGTGACGTGTGTTAGTTGCTAGCCGTCGATCTGTGGGAGAATATACGTCCCGTCGAAAAATAGGTTATATTTAACGGTGAGGTAGTTGAATAAAAAAATAATGAGAGGGAGCCGGTTTCTTCAAATCATGAAATGTTTCCGTTAAAGAAAGATCTAGTTTTCATGCTCGGCTTCAGGCGTAACGACAGACCTGAAAATTTTGACAACTCAATTAATCTTGTTTTACCGTCTATTTGAAACAAAATTATCCAAATTAAAATATAACAATATAACCTGAATGCCCTTGTTTACTTTCGCGCTGTTACATTTTTAGTTAATTTAACGAAGAAAATACAATCATAGCACAGTGGCGGATCCAAGGAGAGAGGGAGGGAGGGCGATCGCCCCCTTTGGATCTACTTTAGGTTGTAAAAGAGAATCCGAAAGGGCTATCATTCATATTAACGAATTTTATTTTCCTTTACTCTTTGCAGACCTTTTGTTCTTTTTATATTTTGGGAAAAACAAAGCAATAAGGCATTCCCTTATATTTTTATATAATCATTTATATATATATATATACACGTTATGATCAAGGAATTTAAGTACATATTTTCTGAGCATTATATCGTATGCATACTATTAAATTTGTAAAAATTGCACTTTCATGATAATTATCATACTATTTTGTCGTGATCCATGGTTTATTAATAAAAAATAAGTAATAAAAATAATAAAAGTAATTTTAACAAGGATTTAGTGTACAAGTCAGAGCTGCAAACCATTCTAAATTTTGCAGTGGTTCGGTTCGCAATTTACGATGATGGTTCGGTTCGTAGTTAACTTTTGGCAGTGGTACGATTCGGTTAACGCAAAATTGAGAATTTATCATTTTATTTCATCATGTGCATTGTAGTGCAATGCTGTTATAATGAAGAGATGCTTACATAAAATACCATACACAATACAACGATTGATAGATCCGCATAAGAAATTTTCTAATTTCAAAATAAATTACGACTTTCTTGTTGTGTATTTTTCAAACTTTTACAGAATAAGTGGCATTAATGTGGAAATATACGCTCAGTTTTTCAGCTTACCGTCTTTTATATTTTCGGAGATATTAAAAAAACAACATTTTAAAAGAGCATCAATCCGAACTTGCATATTTTTCAAAACTCAAAAAAAAAAACAAATGGCAGCAGGTTAGCGACGCATCACGTCTGATATTAATGAGACGCCAAAAGTTTAAAGGAGCTTTCTAGATCGTTTTACGCAGCAATTTATTATCTGAAAGACGCCAACCAATTCTACATGGAGTATGCTTATTCGAAGCCACCACCATTGATATATTATTCAATAGTGATATTTAAACATTTAAAATAAAAATTTAATTTTTATTTACAATATTAACTGTTTTCTTAATTGAAATCCCTTCCAATTCCCTCAAAAATCACATAACGCGATCTCAGGGCAGCAAAAAATGTAATGAATTCGACGCTGGATGGGATGCCTAACTTCTAGGGGCGGCGATAATAGCGAGCCTGTTGTTACATATTTGGCAGCACACCCCTGATCCTAGGTATAATAATTATCCCCGGCAAATTAAATATTTTTAATTTTTTTAGGTTTAGGTGTATAATTTGAATGCGATGATGTCTAATTTGAATGAGAAACGCCGAAACACCTGCTTTTCCAACAATTTTGAAACTGAAGTCCATGTATTGATTCGTATTTGGTGAATCCGGAATTTGACAAGAAATGATGGACATAACTATACTTTTGAACTCAATGCTTGCTAGAGGAATTCTTTCTAGTGTGTGTGAAGACACCTCATGATATTTACCTTACAGCTCGCGGGGTACAAATGTAAATGTAAATCGAGATAAAAAATTCTGGTTCGGTTTGCGGTTCAATTAAAAATTAGTCGCCGGTTTCCGTTCGGTTCAGCAAAATGATTGCAGTTCGATTCAATTTAGTGGTTCGTTTCGTTTCGGTTTGCAGTTCTGGTACGAACTGAAAATATCCCTCACTCACATGGAAAAATAGTTAGTAATCGCCCCCCTCCTCCTTGGGAAGTTTCTAAATCCCCATTTGTCATAGCATGAATGCACATGTGACCATATACGAAAACAAATATACTTTTTTCTTCGCAGCAAACAATGAGTTCGTCGACCGAACTTGGATCATGCTATCAAGTGATTCGAATTACAGACCCTAAATAATCTTTTATTACATTAAAACATTTATGTAAACAGATTAAATAGGAACAAATGAAATCTAGGATTACGGAGTATTTCAAAAGTCATGTAACTTAGGTTTTAATCAGAATTTCAAGGGTTGATGGGCTTAAAAGCAGTATTGTCCAATAGGATTTCTAGGATCGCCAAACTTGAGGGGAAAAGATCGACATATCCACCACACAATAAAAATAATTGAAATATCAATAAAGAACGTGAAAAAGGCTACTTTGTAGCTATTCATTGATTTATTAAACACTGTAAAAACCCGATCATGTAGTTACTACATTGCTTCATCAAAGCCCGGGTCGTTTATTTAATATAGCTGCTATTTCATTTCTATTGCCGCACTTAAACGACAGCCATACTGCTTCGCCTTTAGGCACGACCTTGATGACACATTCAAGCCCAAACAGATTAAAAAATATGAAGAGCATCAATTCGCCACAGCGCCATGGACAAATCGCCACGTGTGGCGAATGGCAACCGCGTTGGAAAACGTGACTTAAAAGTTTCATAAGCAACGGGAGCATTTGTGAAGTAACGATGAAGTTAAACGTGTCACATTCTCAAGGAGAACCAATACCGCACACCCCTATATGCAGATTATGAAACGAGTTTGAAAAAAACTATAAACGTACTTGATAAGCCACGCTCACCCAAAAGTGTTAGAAAATATTGCTCACTTGTTATACCGTGGATTTTGGAGTAGGAGCGACGACCCGCTTTTCTGCGATAAAATCGAGGGCACAATCTTATTGACCTAACACAGCATGAACATGTAGCATTTTATTTTACTGGATTTTTTAATTTATATTTTTACAAAAAATAATACTGTAGTAAATATGTGAGCTATTATCGTGTGTATATATATATACATATATATATATACACACACACACGAGGGTGAGTCAATAAATAAGGTGAATTTACATTTGGAATAAACTGTGTTGATGCTATATTTAAATTCACATTATTTATTGACTCGCCCTCGTACCTATATTCTAGCAGGAAAGGAAAAGGAACTCCAGATAAATATACTAATGATAACAGGTAGAAAATACGGTATGGAAATTAATATAGAAAAATCCAAGGTCAGGTGTATATCAAGTAAAGAAGAAAAAAATTTGAACATAAGTATTGGAGGAAAGTCATTAGAACAAGTTTCAGATTATAAATACCTTGGAAGCATCATAACGAGAGAAGCAAAATGTACCGATGAAATCAGGACTAGAATAACGAAAGCAAAAGCCGCTTTCAGAAGAAAGAAACTCCTACTAACGGGAGATATAAAGCAGGATATCCGCAAGGAGCTGATAAAATGCTATGCATGGAGTATAGCTTTGTATGGGGAAGAAACATGGACGCTAAGGAAAAATGATATTAAATACTTGGGAAGCTTCGAAATGTGGGCATGGAGAAGAATGCTGAAGATAAATGGACAGATAGGGTGAAAAACGAGGAAGTACTACGAAGAATAGGAGAGAAGCGAACGTTTATACAGACTATCAGAGAGGAAGACGAACTGGATTGGACATTACCTGAGGAGAGAGAGCATGATTAAAGAAGTGCTAGAAGGAAAACTGGATGGAAAAAGAGAAAGAGGTAGGAAAAGGTTTCAGCTGGTAGACGACTTGAAAGGGAAAGAGAGCTATCAATGCATGAAGAAAACTGCGGAAAATAGGAGTATATGGAGAACCAAGTTTAACCATGAATAATCACGGACCTGTCTACGGACAGACTACCTATGATGATATTATATATATATATATATTGTAATTAAATATATTCCATGAACAACTTAAACTTGCTACCATGGCTTAAACCTTATCGTTTGCGACTTCTGAGGGCACCACGTGGGACTAATATGTTGCCAATAAACAAAATTAATTAGACTTTTGGTGATCATCGGAGAAAGAAGGTTAAAAAACAAATGAACCATCACAGGAAACTAATTGTTATAGTGAAGAAATCAAGAAAAAAAAGAAAAGCGACAATTCTGAATACATTGGATTTGGAAGCTTTGCTACGTTCGTGGCTTTTCGGGTCGTTACGACGAGTTCATTACATTTCGTGACGACGACGTTTCGCTAAAATTCAGGTCGTCTTCTTCCCCAGGCTGAAGATTCCATCTGTTGTGTTGGCGAAACGTTGCCACAGAATACAACTAACTCGGTGTAACGACCCGAAAAGCCGTAAACGGATCCTGGAAATGACTTCATGTGAAATTTTCTAACGATGTTCGCACGTGACATCATAAAAATCGCGCCTGGTAGAAGTGAACGTTATTGAAAGAAGGTCGTATACTCTATCCTAAGAGAATTTTATCCGTATGTGCGCACTTATTCCAGTAAAACAAATTTTATCTTAGAAAGGCAACCCTAAAAGTAATAGCTTCAACTTTTTATGACTTACAATCATACAATCTTAGTAATAAATATGCACTTTAAGATTTAAACGTCTCCTCTTCTCCAGAGAGCTGAAAACGTAACCGCTTGATATTAATAACCATACAGTAATTCAAAATGGTCGACGATAGTGATGCCCTTCTCGTGGGTACCGGTATTTGCAGTTGCCTAAAGCGACTACGCAAACATTGATAACTGTTGGTGTGGTCTTTGGTACCGCACTCAATGTGCAATCTCGATTCTCAATTTCGATTTATCAGCACGATAAAGCGTGTAATTAGTAAAAAATACGTTGAAGAAAGAGAAGTTGTTATTACAGATGTGAAAATTAGCTAAGAGAGGATTATGGAAGCATTGCTACACCGTTGGTAAAATCTCTCAAAACTGAAGAGAATTATCAATAAAAGTAGTAAAAGCAAGCGTGCATTAATCAAATTCTTGAATATTTCATGCGTGAAATGTTAACACGTTTCGATTAAACATTCGGCAGACATTAATTTGAGGGGAAATATTTTCATTTTTTAAATATTGCGTAATGTACGGGAAGGCCATAGGAGATTATTCATCGATGTGCATCCTGTTTAATTTTTAACAAGCCAGAAAAGTAACAGCTTATAATCATTAGGAAGTCGCCATCGAAAATTAAAAATCGATTTTTAAAACATTTATTAAAATCGATTTCTAGGTTCTTATTCTTGATTTACATATCGATCATGCCGTCGCTCTGTATCTTTTACCTATCGAAACTCACAGCACATGCGGCCGGAGAGCATTTTATGTGACCTATTTACCAATCAGTAAAATTTTACACAGAAAATTTATAATTTTCTAATCAAAACTGTGGTCATAAAACCTGTATTTTAAAAAAGAATTAACTCTAAAAACTTGTTTGAACTTGGAATTTACTCATATGACATCAAATAATGACTAGATAACTCTCAATTTAAACTCATATAAGCTACTCAGAAGCATCCGTAATTTGCAATCACCATGTAGAAAATATGGCCAAACCCCAATTAAAATAGTTTTAATCGAAAATGTTGTACAATTAACATATAAAAACTTCATTTCTATCATCACGTAGCTCATGAACGAGACGGGAATGAAAAAGTAACCGAGTTTCGAGGAAAGAGTCGCCGGGTGTTAAGCAAAACGGATAGAAGCCAGTGGTCAAGAGTATTGGAAAAAGGGAAGCGAGGAGAAAGAGAGAGAGAGATGGGAAAGGGGGGGAAGCCTTGTGAAAGAAAATCCAAAATCACTTATTGACTCATTTTGCGAGTAGAGGCGAAGCCAAGAGAGCGCGAGGCAGAGAAAGTGGAGCGGAACAGCGAGTCATGTCTGTATTATAAGTCTTGGACGAGATAGCGCGCAGCCGTCGACGCATTGGCTATTCCCACAAAGGAACGTTACGAGGTCCAAATTCTTTCCCGCCGGAGATTATCTCATCGCGGAGGGCATTTCATCTGCGGACTGGTTTCGGCGCGGGCGGATGATGTCATCCGGCCATAAAGCGAGAGCATTCACGACACAGAAGCAAGCAGCTTTCTTTGCTATGGAGTTTAGCGAAAGAGTTCCGAAGCGAAGCGCTCAGAGAAACTGCGAATTTTCACGGCGTCTCAAATGTTAACAAATGAAATGAATTAAAGCAATGGATGCAATGAGTTAAAACGATGAAATTTCGACTTACATAGTTTCAATTCGAGGAATCTTACTGGAGGGAACTGTATCAAGCTTAACATGTTTAATAGAAATGACAAATTTTTAAGATGTTTAGGCTTGCAAACCATGTTCGATACTAAAAAAATCGACATTTAGGAGATATGGAATAATTTTGGCGAAAGTGTTGGTGGATTTCGGTTTAAGCTATCCTTAAAAAAGTCTCTCAGCCTTTCCTCCCATCTGGATGGCCAATTTTCGATTTAAAAAAATCGAATCTAGTAATAAATTTTACATTCTTCTAATCATATCGCTAAATAACTAACTTTTAAGAATGTGATAAAAACTTTTCTCCTTTCGTATTAAGGCGAACTCCGCACACATAAAATATTCTGTGTTCTATTATAACTCGAAGATCGGGTATACCTGCTAGTATATAATAAAAACAGCTGATCAAATCATTCCACCTGCTCCTACAACTGCGCATAATAAAATTTATATGAACACGTGGCGTGTGATGTTGAAATTTACCGAACATCTCGATCTGTTATGAATAAAAATCCTGGATAATCTTCTATCCTGATAGATGTATAGACAGGTGTAATCATCTTGTAACTTGAGTAATGATTGAGTTCGGGAATTATAAATCCCAAGCATGAATCAATCATTAAAAGGGTCCATAACTTATGTTAAGGCAGAAGGACTTATGTGAACTCAAAATGAACGAGATCAATTTTAAACGGTTGTTTACAACTTTAATATTCAGGAAATGAAAATTGCAAATTAAGAGCGTTCATCGACAAAGAAGTTTATTTTAACACATAAAATCTAAAAATAATATTTTTTCTTCGAATTCGCATTTGAAAACATCATAAAGATCACAAATAAGGTGGTCATCTGTAAACTTGGCGGTGGCGGCCTTAACACTGCGGATTCTATAATAATAAATCCGAAGCAAATCGATTTTCAAGGTCGACAGTGTTACCTAAAAAAAAAACGTGGGATCCCAGTTTCGATGCGCAAATTCAAGTGTTGATAATGGCATACGTCAAAAACAAAACCATAGGTTTGTGAAAGAAAATTTGCTTTGGATTAATTACGATACATCGACTAACTGCATTACTTGATATGAATACAACTAAATTCATTGATCGGTGTAGCATGCTATATATACGTACATGTAAATATCGAGATGGTTTCGAGCATAATATATTTTTCATTTAAATTTTCTATAAAACGTCAAAATTGGACTATTAATTGAGGCCTAAGAGTATTTTACGTGTAAAAAATATTTCCGTTGAAGAGAAAATTAAAATCCTCGAATATGCTAGAATGTTTTATAACATGAAATTACTGCACTTGGCTTCCTTTAGCTTAAAGCGAAACTCGATATCGGTAGCAAGAATTTCTCGAATTGTAATAACATGGACAGAATTACAATTGAATATAAAGTTAGCTTTTGATTCGAAATTGAATTTTCTATTATTTAAATGCAATTAAGTTTTATTCATTGACATTCATGTTTATTTTCAATTGCTGAATTGATTATAATATGTTGCGCTGCATAATTTGCTAACCTACGCTATTACACGTTTTAGATGCTAAGCTTTCGATTGCCAACCAAAGTACCGCTGCGCGGGTTACACTAAATAACAATTATGATGAATAACTCAAAGTAAATTTACGAAATTTTTGGAGAAGGATCTCACACATCGGCATGCAGTAGAAACTGTGACGTTCCTTGAATTCACACGCAGCATCGCTGCAGGCTCAATACTTTTATCTTTATAAACTTAAATGCAAATATAAATTGTAAAAATCGGTGTATAAAATTAGTATAATCAGCATCTAAAAGATGAATAAATATCATCTCTAACAGACGACATTAAACGTTCTAATAATAAGGACCTTAACACACCGACAACGCAATTATTCTACTCTCTCCAATGATCTCAGAAATATACGTGTGTGTATATATATATACACACACACACGCACGCACGCACGCATGTTCAGACAACTCTTAAGCAAACTCTAATCCGCATGCATCCTCTCGTTCTCCGTCTGACGATTTTTTGACACCGTGCTTAACGTAGAACGTATGTAACCATGAAACATGCGTCGGCGCGTTTACTCATGGGTAAGACAGATTGCGAAACTGGATTCCTAAGCTCGTTTGGCATCACGGAGTTAAATGCGTGGAGGGAGATCAGTCTACAATGGGTTACGTCTGACAATGAAGAACGCGGATCTCCTAAGGGGAGGGGGAAGAAAGGGCTCTCGATCTCTAAATCCTTCTCTTTAAGAGGACACTTCAAACTTTTCATCGCCTGCGTGAGAAGGGAATCGATTTGATTGAATTAGAGAGTGCTGTAGATTAAAGGGAACATTGTTTTATGTTTTGTACTTGGCATTAATGTAAGTGAAAATATTTTGCACTAAAGCTACAGGCAGTGGTGAGCTGTAGCCGGTTCGCGCGATAGATCGATAGATAAATCGATTATAGAAATATCTCGATTACTAATCATTCGATTATGCCCAGTTGACCAACGCTTTTTGTTTGTTATAGCATTAATCACTGCGAGGTGAGCAGTGATTAATGCAGTGATGCAGTGCAGTGATGTGAGTCACATCACATAACAGTGTTTTTAGTTCTACGTAATTATACAATTAAACACGACTAGTCATATTCGGTCTGTTTGATTCTAGTAAATTGCGGTTGAGTTTTTGGTATGTAATGCTAACTGGACTGTAGTTCGGTGATTAAAGTGTGCTATTCAGTATTATTTACCCTTCAAAATGAAGCGCCAGAAAAACATTGTTGATTGGTTTTCCAATAAAAGTGCAAAAACATTAGTTAGCAAATTATTGTTGACCCAATTTCATGCATATACTTTATGGTGTGCAATAATGAAGCAAAAAGAAAGCTATATGGAATAAAAAAGGCTTACCTCCAATTCGATTAAAATTTTTAATTCAATGTATTTCACTCATTTAAGAAAATTCTTTCAATTTATATTTTTTTATTGAATTCCATTAACGATATGATTAAAATTCCATTTTTGTTTTCTTAATGATAACAATAACTTTCATTTCAAATCGAAAACAGCCTTCATTAGTCCTTGCATGGAATTCTTGTTGTCTTTCAAAAATAAAAAAGTTTATACATAAGAGAACCGGTTGTTAAATTTTTGCTAGCTCTCGTATGATATGAGAGAACCGGATGTTAAAATTTTGGCAGCTCACCGCTGGCTACAGGTACTGTTACATCCTAAACGCTATCAAACACGAAGAAGCAGTAATGTTTTCATTATTCCTCTTACTAATATTTTTTTAAATTTAATAATCATAATTTATCATTTTTAACAATGTTACACTCATTACAAAATATAAAATGATCATTCACCCAATCAAGAAACAAATATCGTTTACAGTTATATATCAGACCCTTAGGAGCAGGATTAGAGTGTCAGGTATTGGAACCCCGCCGACCACAACCTTGGAGTAGACCCATTAATTATTATTATTAATTATATCTATATCTACCGCAATGGTGTGTGGCAAGGAGTGCAATAGCACCAAGTGAAAGCACATAATAATGAAAAATATCACTCTACGTCGGCTGATTTCTTATCGTAACTTCTGTTCTGCTTAGCTATCGTTCTAGGGAAAAACGAACCTTTGTACCTCTCAGTCCTAAAGGCTATCTCTCTTATTTTACGAGGATGGTTCATTCTACCAATATAAGTTGGCGCTCTTGTTATTTCTTCGACGTCGCTGGAGAATATATGCGTTCTAAATCTTTCAAGTAGTTTTAACCTAGAGCGTGATCGGCGCTCAGTTAGTGATTCCCATCCTAAGTCCTGTATCAAGCCTGTAACACTTTTGTTTCTATCGTAACAATTTTTGACGAATCTAGCGGGTTTCGCTGCACTCTTTCTAACTCTGAGATTGATCCTTTCCCGTACGGATCCCATATGCTCGACGCGTACTCTAATAGCGGTCTTAATAACGAGAAGTAACATGTCTCTCTGACGTTTTCCTCACTTTTACCTACTAGCATTCATCAAACGCATCGTTTGATGAATCCTAGTTTCTGTTTAGTCTTCCCGCATATATTTCGTATGTGCATATCCCACCAGAGGTTGCTTGTTAAAGTTAGCCTAAGTATTTGACGGAATCGGCTAGTTTTAGCTGAACGCCTTCAACAGTGTAATTCGTCGCGTCGATGTTTTTGTTTCCCCAGAATCTCATAAAGGAACACTTTCCTAAGTTCAATTCTAACTGCCACTCTTTACACCAATCGAGAATTGCATTTAAGTCGTTAGAAAGTAATAATTGATCATTAGGATTGTTAATCTCTCTGTAAACTACTGTATCATCCGCGAATAACTTGATTTTACTTTTAACCCGGCAGAACACGCACCGGGTCTGTGAGACCCGCTTGATTTAGTAATCGTGTTTACTGCAAGATGGTAGAAGCTGTAGAACTGTCGTTCCCTATACATTTCCATCACCCCCTGCACTACATACATCTTACATTAATATCAGTATAGTGTCTGTCGTTGTAGTGTACAGAACGCCATTTCATCATTCTGGGTCTCTCAGACCCGCTGCGAGCATTCAAGACACTATTTCGCGCTTTGAGGTAAGAAAGCATTTTTAACGATTTCATCCATATTAGTTAGTGTATGAACTATCCTTCAAGTATAATTAAGCGCAATAAAAAATAAAACCAATGTAAAAATTTACAGCCATTATTTTTTTGTTTTTTGGCTTATTTTAGCAATGGATCCAAACTCAGAGTAATCTTATAAAGGCCATGAAATTTACATGTTATGCATTGAAACATATATATTACACAGCCACACGTTTATTTGTGTCAGTATTATTTTAGTGTTTTGTTAGTGTTAATGTTTTTTCTTGTTTGACG
Organism: Uropetala carovei; assembly: GCA_036926305.1. Classification (NCBI taxonomy): domain Eukaryota; kingdom Metazoa; phylum Arthropoda; class Insecta; order Odonata; family Petaluridae; genus Uropetala; species Uropetala carovei. The sequence goes on along the minus strand of JAXCHB010000143.1, from coordinate 12,080,895 downwards.
CTTTTTGTGTTTGGTACAGTGCTTTGCAGTGAGTTTACATCACATTGTCACTAAAAATGATATTTAAAAAATGTAATTTGATATTGAAAACTGAAAACAGTATACTGAAAACATTATAGAGGATGAATAAAGAATATCTGATTCCAAATAGATTTGATTTTATTTATTGGAGATATAATTTTTCATCTTTTGAGAGTTTCTGAAAATGATCAAGGAATAATTATAACTCAGTAGGTTCTGCGCAGTGATTTTGTGTGTACGTTGTATTTACTTGAGATGTATCTTTATAAGCAGTGAATCTTTTTATCACTTTTGTATAACCGTTTTTCAATAACCCTACATCGAGGAAAGTAAATTTTGCCATATTGCAATTAGAAAATGAAATGAAACATTGTTCATGTATCAGTCTTGTGTGTGACACATAAAATGCATTCGACAGCAGTGCTATAGTGTCATATTATCTTATCTCAACCCAGTTTTGTTGAGATTATCTTCCTGTAAAACTTGAGAGTGAATTTCAACCGTGTACTATTTTATAGGTCGTTTTACTGTTTGCTACACAAGCAATTGTTCACCGTTTATCAGGGAGAATAATGTATCGCCATCTCGTGTGCAGCTAACTTTCTTTAATTCTTGCAAGATTTATGAATTGTGAAATAAATATTTTTTCTAATTCATTTGCTGAGATGAGTTTAACAGATTAAAATTTAGAAGTGGGGACACGCATACGTACACGTAAACTATACACGTAGAATAATCAGCTTTTACAAACTCCAACAAGAAGATTTTTATTAAAGCACTGCTAGCTTCGACAGATATTCGTTATTAACGGATTCCCATTTGATGTTGGCCTCTTCAGTGTATTGGGTTAAATTTGTTGGATGTTGAACGCATTGGTAAACACAGACAAGGATCATATGACGATCTTAAAAGAAAATTGCGCTGTAAAAATATGCGCTAATTATGGGGAACACACGCAGATGATGCAAATAAAAAGAATGAAATCGAAGGAATTGAAGCGAATATAATGAAATATTTGAATGACCCATCTAATGTCCTTGATTTTTTGCATGTTAATGAACTAAAATTTATGAATACCTTTCATTCCTGATTCAGTTAATTGATATTTATAATAAAAATTTTGTATGAACACAAGCGATAAAAACAAAATTTTTATCTTTAATCCGAAATTATCAAAATCATGAAAATTTTACATAATCTTTTTTTAATGGGACATACGAAGTTATCTTTGTAACACTTTCAAGATTAATTAAATTAACATGTTATTTTCTACTCATTTTTTCCCAAAACATTTCATTAAAATATGGCGCATTTAAATAATACGCACGGTAAAAAATTATAAATTCGATATTGAAGTATTGAGTAAAAATTAAGGTTTAATAAATAAAAATTAAACGCTTAAGACATCAATGCAGGAAAAATCGAGCTCTTATCAGTTTTAAATATTTCACCATTGCTTAAAATACTCCAAAAACTGATTATTAATTGCAAACTTTGGAACCTACGAGGAAATAATTTCCTTATCCACTTCAAGAGAACACTCCGCGATTCTTCTTTGCTTTCTCTTTTGCACTCCTTCGGAATATTTGCTTTAAAAGTAGTTTTTGTCATATTGTTTGAAAGATTCCAAAAACAAATAAATTCCGATTCGAGAACGCAATTCTCCTCCACACAAAAAATCTCCTTTATAGTTAACCTTTGGCAGCTTATCGACCTGCTTCCCAACCCACGAATTTCGCAGCGTCTGTATGAAATGAGGAAATGCTTCGTGATGGCCGTGGAGGCGATGGCTGCCACTGACGACGCACGCAGCAAACAAAAATATCCACTCGAGACCCGAAAGCTCTCGGATAGCGGCGAAATCGTGACGGATGTGGTTATTATCAAACGGACCCAATGGGCGTTAATACTGAAAACAAGCGAGTGGACCTCCTCTGGCGCACGGCCACTGGATTTTTGGCAGTGTGAATTACCAATGGGCCTTGAGTTTCTGTCACGCGTTAATATACCTCGCAGCCTTCGGATTCGACCGTTTCTACGAGCGAATTTTTGATTATTTACGTTGGGCAGAATTTCAGAAGGATGGGAGATTTTTAATTTTATTAGAGGGGACTTGCGAATTCGGAGAATGTATTTTTAAGTTTCGTTTCCAAGGCACGTGAGAGACAACTCTGGGAATCAAAGAGGATTAAAAAAATTTTAAAAATAATTTAAAAATATATTATATTAGTGAAATTTAATCTGCATTTGAAATAATGTGGCATTCTCATAGAAAAGATGTTAAGATTTCTGTAAAAATTTTGAAGGCGAACGACTTGAAAAAAGGAAGGAAAAGTTGTTTTTATATTGGCTGTCATTATTTCTGACTAGTGGTGTCCGCAAAATATTTTGCGAATTCAGTCAGAAATCTGCATATTAAAAGTTATATTAGAAAGGAAATTAATGTTATACAGCAATTGATCGCAAAATTTTGTTTTAAATTTTCTTTTTTCTTTTTATGTCCTTTCTTTTTTATACAATCACTGCAACTGTTTATTTACATTATCTACGAAAAGAAGATATATTAAATTTAATGAATCTAATTAAAGTAATCACGGTGAAGTAAGAATATAGATATTATGTTCGCCTCCAAAAAATCATACAATTTCACTAACAGTGCATCCTTAAGATATTTGATTTTAGTTTCAATTTTTAATTCGTAGTAAAAAAAATTGATAACGTCATTGAAAACCAAAACTGTCGGCTATTAATTTTCATTATTGAAATTTACGAATAAGTATTCCATGACATGTGTAACTCTATAAACTTAGCCTTGATTGGATGGATTCGCCAATTTCGCAGTTTACTAATTACTGCCATGCTTCATTTGACATGCAAAATAAGCGGTCGGAATTTAATCAAATTATTCAATTGAAATAAAATTCGACGTTACGCTGATATTTAACTTATTTATGCTACAAATATACAAATTTCTCTGGTGAATGCATATTCCGATAAAGAACATATTTCCATCTAAAACGAGTTACTTTAAGAGTAATTTCGCTGAGTATTTCCAGGAACGTATGTGTTACGTTAATCAAAGTGCGAATAGACTGGTGCTAATGCGTACATGATAATAAAAGAATAATTTCGGGAGTCTTGTATAATATTCGAAACGAACAAGACTTTCGTAGATCGTAATTTTTTGAACCCTCAAGATCATCCGGCGATGATAGAGTACCTAATACCGTTTTAACTTAGTTTTCGGCTCTTTTAAGTGAGACGTTTTGGGTTTGCCGGAGGGACATAAAATACAGTGAACCCTCGATATCCGTCGTTAATTGGTTCCTTAAAAGTGCGACGGATAAGGAAACGACGGATACGGAGTATTGGACTCCCATGTTATAATAGTAATTCGTTCCAGGGAATTCTTGATGATTCAGGGTATGAAAGAAAGGGTCTCGAGTTCAGGAACGTTTACAGGTATTCTGCCGCTTGAGGTGTGGTAACAAATGACGAGCTTTTAACCTTCTACCGTATGAAGTCTCAGGACGTCTGTATCTAAATGGGAGAAATTTTTGAGACACGTGGGTCAGCTGGAGAAAACAACGGATATGAGAAACGACGACGGATACAGAAATAATGAAGTTAAATAGTGGACGATGGATATGAGAAATGACGGATTCGAAGGTCGACGGACGGTTATCGAGGGCCCACTGTACTCTTGGCCTCATAGCTTTCGCAGACATGAGCACTGAGTTTGTTGCAAAAATAAAGTAAATAAGACACAAAATCGGCAAGAACTGGTATGAGAACCTCTCACTAGGAGTATTGCTGGTAGACTGACGCTGCTGAACGAAAAGGAAGTGCCATACATGACGCGTTGGACAAGTGGTGACATGACGACGGATACGAGAACCGACGACGGATACGGAAATAATGGTGTTTAATAGTGGACGACGGATATGAGAAACGACGGATTGGGAATCCGACGGATATCGAGGGCCCACTGTATATCTTAATTGCCTCGGATACAGGTTTTGTACTATTCGTAAATTTATGAGCACAGAATGTGTGCCATGCGGCTCTTGAACTTCTGAAGATTATGGTATGCGGCTCCGAGGGTAAGTTATGCTACCCCTGATGTATAACCTACTATTAAACGAGTAAAGAAGGAATTTTTTAAAATTTTGATCCTAAATAATTATTAGATATCATCTCCATATTTGATGCGTAAAAAGTGAGGTAGATGTAATTTATCCTATCAACATTGAAGAGACCCAATTTAATTTTACGTTATAAACAGTATTAGCCGTAAAATTGTAAAAAGCTGTGCTTTCCGCTAAAACTGCACTTGATGACGAAGTTAAAACGTATTTTACGCGTACAATACTGAAACCTTTCATTAAGCCAATTTCTGTGCAAAAAGACTTTTTTCTTATCCGTCGATCGATATTTATATTTGCAGTTTAAGGGAATTGTGCGTGTCTGTTCTAAAAGAGCGAGTTTCCGAAAAAAAAACAATAGGAAGGTATTTTTGATGAAATGCCATAAATAATTTTTTAAGGATTTGTACAGTGTAAATCGTTATACACGAAATTTAAAAATCGTTACGCTTCATGGCAATCACGCTTTAAAATTCTCGGCTATGTTGGTTTGCGACGGTGATCGGTTATAATTGCAGTTCGGCATTGGTTCAAACTTTCGAATTGCCGTAGAATTTGGCGAGAGAGCCAAAACATTCCTGGCGAGAACAGATAGCGTGCGAAGCAGCAGAAATATTTCAAGCGATAATGGCACAAGTACTCTTTCTTAAACGAAAACTAAATGTAATGGATTCTCTAATCACCGTATTTTCGTCGCTTTTTTTGAAGAAGGGGAGCTTCCGGAAAGGGGAAAATTTACGAGAGGGAGTTTAGAAGATAAACGAACTCTCCGACGAAAATTATACACATGAATTCATAGTAGAAAAGCAAATAATTACTGATATAAAAATGGCGCCAATTATGCTGGTTACCGAAGGAAACAGCCTTATGAAATGGTCCCAATAACAAATTTTGCATTGATTTGCATGAAACTCGGTATGAAGCTCGTGCTGGCAGGTTCCACCTCAGGACCATATTTTATTTGGCGAAGATTGAAGTCCCGGGTTCGTTTCCAGGAACGTCCTTTCCATATTTGATTTATATAAAAAATCTCAGACCCATCATGTAGAGATTTTTTTCTTTGGTATTTTATAATATCCTGGACTTGTGATATCGGAGCGAATACTGTCATGAGGGGAGCAAACGTATATTCTAATTCTCCTGACAGAATTATTATAATCGATCGTATTTCTTTGAATTTATAGTAAACGATGGCGTTTTTGAGGTTTAAATAGCATTTTATTGAAGAGTTACCATGGAGACGATTATTGTTATATGAATAATCAATTCGACACTTCAACTTTGGGAATCTGGTCTGTATTAGTCCTGACCTGAACTTCATGTTTTTTAAGTTCATTTAGAATATCGGTTCCCAACCCTTATGCATCCACGACCCCTCTTTTAAAGCGGGCTACCTTACGCGGGCCCCTTATCCACACATATCTACCAATAAATATAGAATGTGACATTGTATATTATAAATATTTATTATACTTGCGCAAAGATTGTTTGTTCTAAAGGTAAGTACAACTTCACATTAGTTATCCTGAAATCCTGAACGATATGTAAAATACTAAAAGACGTTAAATAAATTGATGTGTCCAACACATGACTTTCTCCATATATAAGTTATCAACTAAAATCAAATACATACGGCGATAGGAAAAGTTCAACTTACACGCTTCAGCGTTAGCGACTCAATTGTTTTGTAAATTCACCTTTGCCGTCACTACCACGCGCGCAAGCTGCCCAGTAACCGTCAATTTCGAAGAAAATTGAACATCTCTTGAAATATTCCTCACATAAAAATTTATTTCAAACAAGAATTGTAGAAAAAATAATATCTACAACTTTTATGTAGGTATATGTATGTTACCAAAAATTCAGTTTTAAGCAAAATATTTAAGAAAAACTAAAATTGGCAGGAGTAAACCGCTACTTCCGGCTGACCCATTGTTATCAGGGTCTTTTCAAATCTTAAGAATATATATGAAATCACAAATATAGAATTTCATGCTGATCTGACGAATAGTTTCTGAGTTATAGTGCCCACAAAATTTCTGTCACACACATATGGGCATAGAGACACACACACATCATCATCGAGAAAACGGTCAAAACGCGTTCAGGGGACCCCAAAACGTGTATTTCCGTTGAAATCTCGAATTCGAATTTTTTCACGAAAACAATACTTTCTCTATACTGCGTATATGGAGAAAGTAAAAACTACAAAAAAATATTAAAATTATTCTATATACATTTAACTGTTTTCGCGATCTCTCTGGAAACCTTTCGTGACCCTCAGGTTGGGAAACGCTGATTTATAAATATTTGAGATACTGCGTTGCATGCGTTTTATGGTTCTGATTCTCTCCTTTATCTAATTAATGGGGGGACAGGATGGTGGGTTCAAAGAGAGTAAAGGGTGACGTTTAGTTCAGTGGAATAATCCCAAATCGTTTCTAGAGAAAATGGGTGGGGGGGGGGGAGATAGGGGTAAGCGGAGGGGTGCGGGATAGGAAAGGGTTACTGGGGCGATGGCCATCTGTCCTCCATCTTGAGTCGAGCGTAAAATAAGCCAAAGATGCATTAAAAGCGTTCCCGTGCCTAAGTAAGCCAGACTCCCTCTCCCCAAAACCTATTGCTCCAGCCTCGTCTCTCAGCCCCGCCTTCTCTCTTCTCCGTCTCTCCCTCCTCTTTTCTCTCTTCTACGCCTCCGCAACTTTCTTCCACTTCCGCCTACCACTAACCCTTCCCTAGCCAGCGGGGGAGCCTTAAAAGCATCTCCGCCGCCTCCAAATGCACCCATTACGCCAGATGTCCGCTAGGGACAGCGTCCTCCTTAATCCTTGGCTTCCCTGGCACCCGCGGCCATGCACCCCTCGTTTTATTCAGTGGCGACCTTTTTCTCTTACGGCTCGTAACTTATCTCCTGACGTGACGTTTACGTGAGTTATTTGTTTTGGGGCACGTGGGGGATCTTTTAAGAACAAAGAGTGATTTTTTGAGACCGCTGACACAAAATATTTTTAAAAAAATCAAACGGACTGACTAGCTTCTTGTTTTTATAATTTTTCGAGAAATCGGGTCAGTAGGTGGCTTAAAAGTAGTTTAACTCAGTTTTTTTAGGGATGCTTATTTATCACTATACGGACCAAAGGTCTTCCATCTTCCGCGCCGACGACCTCACTGTCATTGCTCCCGTCAAAGGGCTGAGAACAATGCGAGCGTTATTTTTTTGTTAGCGGCAAACACTTTTAGTACGTCTGTTTACACCAAGGACTCCTTCCGGCATCGTTTCCACGAGGTTCATGATCACGAACGAACACTTTCGCGATCCGGTTGAACGCTCTTCGACTTCTTCCGAGAATTTTTCTTTGCACTCCATTTCCGCTTTCAGCTAACGCACACCATTTCCAATATTAAATATAATGAAAATAATATATTAATATTAATGTTAATTTTTCAACGAAAACAGCAAAGTATTATAATAGTATTAATTATAATATTTTTGGTGGGTCGAGATTTGTTTTTCTGTATAAAATAACGAAAAATCGGTTTAAATTTGCCTCATTTTTATTAATTTTAATCTAAAATAAACTACCAAAAATTTATTGCCAAGGTAATTTTCTATTACTTTGCGATAAGTTAACAAGTTATAGTCTAACATTTCCTTAAAATTGTCTACATTGCTGTGAGATTTCTCAATTTAGTGAAAAGTAAGTGGATTTAAATTGTTCTGTTTACTTACGTTCGTGCTTGGAATTTTCGCTTTGCTGCAATTTATTTGTTTGATAAAAAAAGAGAATCAGATTGTATTTAAAAAAGAAGATCAAGTTCCGTTCGTCGCATTGACGAGTTGGCTGTCTCAAAAGTTTTAGAGCAAAAATTACGGGATAAATTACTTTTAAAGGAATTGCAATTCATTGCATTTTATGAAAATAAATTAGGTTATAAAATTATATAGGAATAGAATTAATAAATGACAGTGTTGAGCATTATTAAAACGAGCGATACGTAATTAAATAATAAATATAGTTTCATACATTAATTTGTTAACATTCACATTTAGCGATCAAAGTCCATTAGAATGATTAATATTGACGATTATCTGTTGAAAGATATAGAATTTAATTGAAGATTGTGATTTTAAATAAATGTTTCTATTTTTAATTTTATGTGATAATAGTTCTTCGTACAATATTTCTTATCAAAGGTTTGTTGTTGTTTATTTTCAAAATCCAACACACATGAAATTTATTTTTCAATAAATAGCGGCAATATGGATGAAAATAAGGAATTCCTAAAGAAAGAAAGAGAAGAAAAGCAAGAGAAAGGAGAGCACGATGGATTGCAACGCTGAAGCAAGAAATTATTGATAGGATTCGAAGGAATGCTGCAATATCAAATTCACAAACGAAACTGAAGCAGTTACAGCAAACAGACGACAGCTCGAGTTGGAAAGACACTCATAGAAGACAAATTGAAAGGCAACTCACACATAACTTAGCATAAGCAATAGATTTTGAGGAAGACTTGATCATCTTGCATTATTGTGGTACAGTGAACATTATTTGTCAGTTCTGTAGATCGAGGAAATTTCTGTCAGAAAGACCTACATATGGAAAGTTTAATAATTGTTGCCATAAAGGCAAAGTACGATTAGAGCCAAGACAAGCTTTTCCCAAATATTTTCAAGATCTCATGACAAACGTAAACAATCCACTTCATATAATCAATAATAATAATAATAAAATAATGGAAATAATAGAAAAAGTTATACTCTAAATCCGTTTGCCATGGGGAACGATCGGTATGATAATTTAGAAATCGAGTTACATTTTTATTATTTTAATAGGGTAATCTATCAATTGTTTTATATGAAATTTGATGATTGTGGTTACATAATATTTATATACGTTTAAATATAAATTCAAAAATATAACTCAAAATTAACATAGATAGAGAGATAGACGACTGAATGAAAATGAAAACTGATAAAATTCAGAAAGTTATGTGAAAAGCTGTTTTATAAAATATTTTTAAATTAACTTGACAGTCGTGCATTTAAATTGTTTTAACATCACTACACATTTTGACTCTGTCACAAATTAGAAATTTTATAATTCCCGTTGAATTTAAACGGGCTTTTACTCTATTATTCTATATTTATACAGCGACTCAAACATTGTAGTCGGATTTAAGTAAACGCTGATAAAGATAAGCTGATAAAGGATTGGTTAACAATTTTCGAATGGAATAAGAGATTAGAAAAGCGCTTTTTTTATACGAAGAAAATAAGCTCACTTGCTTCTTTAAAAAAATCCTATTAAATATATAAAACGGGTTACGTAAACCTAGAAAAAATCGAGGGACGTCAAAATATAAGCTATCTCTCGTTTTCGATTATCGCGTTTGTAAATATGTACTCAAAAGACCTCAACAGCTGAATGTAAAACTTCCGCACTCGATTGGATTACACTATCCGTATTTTTGTCTATTTTCGCCCTTCTTAAAACACATACAACAACATCCCTTTCTTTACAAACGGAAGAAGAGCATTTTAGAAACACATCGGCCATTATTATTTCGATGATAACTTTTGTACAGTCGATAACGAATTTCTTTTCAAATCAAATCTTTCTCTCTTCAAATCTTCTCCACCCTTTTGTTTTCCTTCGACTTGACCGCCGGCCTACAAAATTGGCCTCCCTCCTCTCCAAAGAGAGAAAGAATACTACGACGCCACATCCTCCACCCCTTTGTTTTCGCATCTTCTCCTTACACCACCCACACACAACCCTTCTCCCGCCTCAAAAACCGCCTTCGCCCTCGGCGCAACAGACTCCCCTTCCCTTAAACCAGTGGTGAACAACCTTTTCTACGTGGCGGGCCGCATTGGTGGCTGAAAATTCCTCTGCGGGTCACAATGCAATTTGTCAATGCTTCGGCGGGCCAGATTAGACTTTAAATCGGAAGTTAAATAGAGAGTCTGGGGTATCATAACAGTTGAAAATGAAGTCTAAATTAGGCTTCAAGGGCTAACACTTCAATATCAAATATTTTGTTGTCGTAACTTGAATGTACATTATATAAATTTGTGTTAAATCTCTTTTCAATCGTAGCTTCGCGGGCCGCATAAAATGCTCTCGAGGGCCACATGCGGTCCGCGGGTTGCTCACCACTGCCTTAAACGGTCAGGAAGGCTCTTCCCACATCTATAGAGCGCATACCGCAGCAAGTGAATGAGAGAGATAGAGAATCGACTCGATCCATCCGGATATATTTCGCCCTTTTCTCCTTGTCGTCGCGCTATGGAAACAGTTTACTCCAAAAGACTAGCGATAAATCTCTCTCTCGGAGCTCAACTAAAATAAACAAACGTCAACGTCTAGCCTCGCCCACCACTCACGACGCACCACTCCCTCTTCTCATCATTTTCACTCCACGCCCCTCTTCCTCCCCCCTCGCGCCGCCATATTTTCCCTACCCCCTTTCGCCCTCTCCATAGCCTCCTCATCCCGAAAACACTTTTCCCCTTAAGCCACCCCTTTATACTTGAGCCCACAGCGGGACGTCTCCAAGCATCTCAGCCACCTCACCCCTTCGAGGCGTTGAGCACTTCCTGGATTCACGGGGAGGAGGCTGCGAGGGGAAAGAGGAAGGTGGGAGGGGGAGGAGAATGGAGAGGTGGGGGGGGGGGAAGAGGGATGAAGTGGTAAGGGACCAGAGTGGTGCCCGAGGGAGCGAGAGAGAAGGCAGGTTAAGAGAGGGGAAGGGGTATCAGACTGACATGCAGACAAACAGTGGTCAACGCTCTCCTTCGCCTCTTATTTTTCCTTCCGGACTCTGAACCAAGCCAAAACTATGCGATCGCCCGGTGATGATATAGGTATAAATGTTATGCTTATAGAAACACACACACATCAACGAGAGGTATTTGGAACCACCTAATAGGCGGTATTAAAATTTAATCACCTTGTATTGTATTCTTAAAGTTACGGAACACTTCGTACGCCGAAACTAAAAGTGGCTAAGTCGCATACGTGTATTCGCGTACAATGTAATATTTTAATCGTAAATCCTTCCGACTTGCCAGGCAGACGTTGATATCAATACGCGCGTTTGAAAAAAAAATCGGCAAGATGGCGCGGCTGGACGGATATGGCCCACGGGCCGTACTTTTGGGTCCGTTGGCCTCGCGTATACTTATATTTTTCAGTCCTGTGCGAGTGGGGCGCGGCGGAAAAAAAAACGCGTGCGTTTTTCCAGTGACGGCATTAAGAGAGAGAAGGGGTTTTCCTCAGTTATTATGTGTGTCAACGGCACACGCCGGCCTGATGAGGCCAACGCCCTCGGTCCAAAACAGATATGGCGCGGTCATTTTCAGCTCATAATCAGAATGTGGAAACCTTTTAAAAACCCCATAGCATAAAATTCTCATTTTATAATTCGGTGGAAGACGCCTACGGTCTACAGACGCACGCAGAATGTGTTTAAGGGCAGGTTTTGAAAACTTTCGTGCCGTCTGGGTGAATCGCAGTTAAACATATATTTGACGATTCTGGATTGGTCACAAATAAGATATAAACAGAAACATAGGTAAGTGCTGAAACGATCGAACTTGTTGCATTGAAATTTGTTACGCTTTTTGCCCATGTTTTAAGTCGATGGATCACAGTCATGAATTCGCCATTTTTAGACCACGCGTGCAGGAAGAAATGGAGTGGAGAAAAACGAGTGAGGAAAGAGCATGATGGAGAGAGGAAAAGAGACAGATAAAGAGCGAAAGAGGAGAGAACAAGAAGGGTTTGGAGAGAGCGGGAACACGCCGAACTACCAAATCCTTCCGCGGATGGTATTTTTGGTCCCTTATTTCGTCGCTTCAAGACCAAAGTTTATTTTCCCTTCTGGTTTTTATCGTCCGAAATAAAACGTCCGGCGTGGGAAGGGAGTGGCGGCGAGCGGAGAGAGAGAAGACAGGGTGAGAGAGAGAGAGCCAGGGAAGGTTTCTTAACAGAAGAGATAGAAAGAGAGAGTGGCGGACACCATTAAAGCGAGAGGTCGCTCTTTAGAGCTGGCAACGCAGCGAGAACACCCGCTGGATTGAGAGAGAGAGGAGAATCCGCAGACGGCTCGCTCCCTGGAAAACCGCAACCTCGCGGTCCAGCGTCTCCGTTGGTGCGCAGTCGGAGAGGCCGGCGGTGCTGCGTGCGGCGACCGCGAAAGGGGACTCCAGAAGGACGTAAGGAGGAGGAGGAGAGAAAGAGAAAGGAACTACATACATCAACGGCCAAGGATCACGTGAACTGTAAGGATACGGCTCGGCCGAAAAGCCCACCCCTTTTCCTCCCACTCTCTTTGAAAAAAATCTCCTCGCTAAACTATCTCTCCGATTCCTCAGCCAACCACGAATTACGCCGTCGATGAAAAAGGTCTCTTTGTCTAATTCTCTCTCTCTCTCGTTCAACTGCGCATAATATTCCTTCCTCTCTCATCGCCTCCTCCCAATCTGACGCTTCCACTGTGGCGGAGTCTCTCTCCTTGGGGTATTTTCCTTTAGCCTCCCCCCCCCCCGATCTTCCATCCCTCCCTCCGGCCCCCTTTATCCCTCCTCCCCTTATTTCCGCCCCCGCCGCGTCCACTCCTCCCGCTTTGGAGCTCCTTCAAGTGGCCCGCCTGGCTCCCGTATCGCCGTGCCTCCTCATCCCGCTCCTAATCCTTCTTCCTCTTCTCTAACTCCTTCACGTCCCTCTCTTGTCTCCTCTTCGGTCTCTCCCTTCCTCGGTCGCTCCCCTTTCTTCTTCTTCCCCCCTTTTAACCTTCGGCTAGAGGGAGCTTTTTTTGTCGCGCCGAAACGTATTCGCAACTCCATTCGTTTTTGTCTTTTATAAAAGCGAACTCCGTAAAAAAAAAAAAAAGATCAATGTCCACCGTTTTGGAAATTGCGAAAGACGAAACAATGAAATAAAAATTAGAAAAAAAATAGGATTCCGATAGGGATATTTGTCGGTCTGGCTCTCATATATTCCGATGTTTTGACACGGCGAGATCACGCTGGATGCGTGCCCTCGACGCGGCGTCCGCCAGCGTATAAGCGCCTCGCTTTCCCGTCCTTTTTTTATTTATTTTTTTCATCACCGCCGTCTCTTCTCCTCTACCTTTCTCCCTTTTTCCGACGACCTTCTTCCCTTGTTTTCAAGTCCACGGCATCTCGTCCATTCGCGGGCAGGCCTTTTACTCCGCTCTCAATGTCGACGAACGAAGCGCCGCCGCCGCGGGTTTTAAACACTCCGAGCGCGTCGTTTCCCTCAGGAAAGGGGGAGAAGGGGAGCACGAAGAGGGTGCAGAGGGCAAATCGTGCGAAGGGAGGGAGGGACGCTTTCGTGATTCTATTTTTAAGGCGGAGGGGGGAAAAGGAAGGGCGATTCCAGTTGCGAGGAGGAACTCGCTAATCCTTTTACCATGTAATATACCCTTTCCTACTTCTCTGCTCTCGAGTTCCTCTTAATCCTCGTTAAAACCATCGTTCGCGCGCTACCGCCGTAGCTTGTCTTTTCGCGGTTCTCCCTCCTTTCTCTCCCTCTCTTCCCCTCCCTCTCTCCTTTCTCTCTCTTCACTTACACCATCTTCTCTAACCGTTCCAAGTGGAGTGAGGCCGCTCACCGCAACAGCAAAGGTAGGGAGGAGGTAAGAGAGGGGGGAGGTAAGAGAGGGAGGAGGTAAGAGAGGGAGGAGGGTGCGCGCCGAGGGATGTTAAAAAGGGGTGGCAGTGAGACGAACGCCCCACCAGCTTCGCACCGCCTCATTCACCTCACGAACGCCCCCCATCCTTTCCGGGGCAGTCCCACCCCCGCCCTCCTCCTCCCCCTCCCCTTTTCCGTCCTCCTCCTCCTCTCCCTCCCCCCCGATTCCCATACTCTCTCGCCCCTCTCAGCTCGTCGCCCGAGCATCGACAAACTACACGTTCGGGTCGCCATTGTTCCGTGACGCACGATGAGAATTCGAAGCGGTTCGTCGTGTCGCCCTATTTTCTCGCCAACGAATGGCAAATGTCTTTCCGCGCTAGTAAACCATTTCTCGAACGGATTACGTTTCCGATATTTTGGGAATGATGTATCGTACCGGATGTTGAATAAATCGGGTTATAGGTTTTTTTCTTTTGCCGTTGGGGGGGGGCGGTGAAATTGCATCTCACGAGGAAGGGACTCGGGTAGCGAAGCTTTTACGAGATCGATTTGCGAATAAACGGCGCAGTGAAAATAAACAAACTCGAACAGTTGTTTTATAATAAGAGGTGTCGAAGATTCACGCAGATGCACCGCGGTGAATCGGGCACTTAATATATTGTTACTACGATTTCGATCGCAGAAGATAATGTAAAATGTCATGTTTCGAGACATGAATAATTACAACAATAAAACGGGGTATATATTTATAAATTATGCTGTCTTGAAATTTATACAAAAACAATAAGTTGATCTCTGCCATGGTATTGTTTTTAAGATTCTACTATTAGACAATTAAAGAATAAATACAAATCTATCTTTATTTTAAACAAATTCAGCGCTACGCTATGATATTCACTGATGAAATATAAAAATACTCGTAATTATTCAAGATTTAAAGCATGCTTAGTCGGAGATTTTATTTAGATAGAGATAAAATTCTAATAAAGAATTTAGTTATCATAATTGCGGTTTCAAATAGCATTTTGTTATAGAAAATGAGTAAATAAAAGTAATAAAGTTAAAATAAAACTCTTTTAAGTTTAGCCTTATGTGTACAGGATCACCTTATAAAATACGAGGGATGCCAGTCTTGAAACTGGCACTTAATGAATTGTTTTTAATAAAAACTTTTATTGACTTTTCAGGATTCAGACGTATACAAGTAAAAGCAGTACTTGAAGAGCTGTTTTACAAGATGACGAATGTAACGCTGACGGTAATATTTTCCGACTTAACTACGTTTGTTGCTTAAACGGAAACAAGCCGATGAGATCAAAAAAGGAAGTGAGCAGAGGGGACTGAACGAGGTAAAAATACCTGGTTGTAAGAAGGAATATGTGGTAAGAATTATAGAAAGGGAATCTGCAAAATACTGTCGCAGGAGGAGATGTTTATTAATGGAGTCCACTTCCCACGATGATAAAGTTAAGAGTTGCGTGAGTGCATAAGTGTAAGGGGTCTGCACGACTTTATTAGCTGGACGTTGTTTTCGCTCATGCACACAGTTTTTATAAGATTATATACGGTTTTATTATTTAATTAAGCTTCAATACAATGTATACGATATTTACAATTTTCATTTGATAATTTTTCTCTTGCACAATAAACAACTTTTAATATACTTTTAAAGACCGACTTGCAGATAAAGTAAACTAATTCAATACGGTATCTAAAAAGTTAAAAAACTTTTCATATTAGTTATTAAAATACACAAAAATATTTTTGAAAGGTATATAATGTAATAAAAACTTCCATTTGACATTTGGCAATGAATTCATATGGAAGAAACATTTTATGATAACCAAATATTTCTAATAAACAGTCATGTTTTGTTCCATAAGCAGTCTGTGATTATGTTAAAGTTACGCTGTCGCTTCAGTGTAGAATTTAACTGATTATATTGCGACTTATGGAATTCAGTTTGATCTTGATTGATGTTCAGATCTACAAATGATTGATGTCAATTTTGATTCAATAATCGGGTTATGCGTTTTGGGAAATTCTGATTAATTTATAAAATTTCGGATAAATACCGATTTTCAATTCTTCAGTTAACGTCGATTTTATATCGGCTACTGTAAACTGTTTTAGGAGTTCACTGCGAATTATTGAGCTCTATTCATCTTCGGAGAGTCTTCCATTACGAGAGAATATATTTTTCTTAGTTTTCATTTCTTGTGCTCGTATTATTCTAACAGTTTGAAGAGAAATTGAAACTTAACACCGAAAAAAACTTTATTTACTGACCTAAATTATTGAGCTCGTATGAAACTTTTTCATTGACTTTTAACATAAGGGCTTGCAAATGCACGCAGCAGATAGTAATAAACAGAATTAACATAAAACTTTAACTTTGTATAATACTTTTTCAACAGATTGTATGAAACCGAAAGGGAATTAAGATGGAACGACACCGAAAGGTCTTGGGATGAATACGTTGAACTCCACAACAAACCAAAAATAATATATAATTTGCTCAAAAATGAATTCTGAATGTGTGTTTAATAATATGGAACATACTATAAGAACTAATATAACGATGATGGTGATGTATTTTAACACAAGAAAACAAACAGGAAGTAACACGGAAGAAATATATTCTTGTTAATACATCTATAAAAGCCTCAATTGGAAAAATAAAATTGAAATAATTAGTCACCAGAACAGAAATAAAACTAGAGCACTTTATGAATCAATGGTGTCAAGGATAAACTACTGTAAAAGACACTAAAATAAGAGCGCTTTAGGGGATGAAGAATTTGGCCCATAAATTCATGCGACCTGTTATTTCCACAAGATCAACATATGGACAGAAAAGACTTGCGCAAGTAGCCGAAGCAGCATCCAAAGCGGCCAGTGTAACGGAAGCGCTGTTTAGTCTTTCACAACAACGAGGAAGCAAATTTCTCACAAAAACATTTGTTCAGAGCCATCCAATGTGCA
The DNA here is from genome assembly GCA_036926305.1 of Uropetala carovei. Lineage (NCBI taxonomy): Eukaryota > Metazoa > Arthropoda > Insecta > Odonata > Petaluridae > Uropetala > Uropetala carovei. The sequence continues at coordinate 12,064,076 of JAXCHB010000143.1, read as the reverse complement.
ACTTATATTTTCTCAAAACAAACTTTGTCGCAAAGAGAGAGAGAGAGAGTTATTTTTATTTTTTTCAACGCGTATTAATATGACGAAATACTAATTGGGACGATGTGCAACCTTCAGTCTTTTGTCATATAAGAATGAAACGCTGCAGATGAAATGTCACTTATCTCATCTATCCCTTAAATTGAATTAAGTTCGAATCAAATGATAAAATGCTATAAAAATGAGATAGACACGGTTTGGTGATAAAATTATAGGCGAAAATCCTCGGCCATTAAAATATAAATGCATTCGTGGTGCGGAAAGTGGCGCAAAGCAAGTAAACATTTCATTTTTTAAGACGTAGCCTTTATAACTATTCAAACGCATTTAGCAAATGCTGCGTAAAACAAAACAAAGATGCATTATCACCGCCGAAAAATCCTTCGCAAATATTTTCAATTTCTAGCGCGATATTTGTGAACGCACACATTGGGCGAAAGCGGCTATAACACTGTGCCGCAATCCTTATCTCATAACATAAAGCAGCGCTTTGAGTATCCAGGAAACGGCGCAATCCCTAAGCGACTCTCGGGGGGTATTTGGGTCGAATGTGATGGACGTCGAACGAAATCGATGGTTTTCCTCTCCATCAGAGTCGCACTTATAGCAGCTTGTGTTCCTGACGTCATTTCGTCCGTGGTTACAAAACACCCGCCATCTGGATCTATTTCCATCCTTTTTTTCGTTTTGACGCTGAGGGAAGCAAGAGTAGCTCCGTTGAGGAGTCCCCTTGCTCGGCGGCGGCGGCGCCCGTGGCTCCTTCCCCGCCTTTGATTTCCCCTCCCCCCCCCTCCCCCGATCATCCCTCTGCCCCTTTCCCTCCCTCTCTCACTCCATTGAAAGCTTCAACCCTGGGCGATTCTTAGCATCCTCACTCGGGCCAGAGGAGAAGATCTGGATGGTCGCCGGATGTCCTTCGCACAATCGCAATTTAAAACCTGTCTAGGATTTTGAAACTAGCTTACGCCACTGAAGAACGCGGTGGTGAAGTATGTACTAAAATACATGCGACACGGTTTGATGATTAGATGATAGGTGAAATGTCTCGTAGATTAAATTCTTAAGAGGAATTTGTATGTTGTTCCTTCGGGGAAATGGAGACGAAATGAAAAATGGAAATGTGGAATTTCTTCTATCCTCCTGTCCAATCATGACCATCAATAAAAAATACGTGACTGGCGCTACGTATTTGGCGCACACGCAAATCCCTCTTCTAGCTCATCTTTCCCTCTATTTACCTCACAAATGGACAACGCTTTCACGTTAATAGTAGGGTTCCTCTGAAGCAAGTTGTGCACGTTAAATCGGTACGGGGCACTCCGTCATTCTAAGGCTCGTTTACTGTTTCAAGAAGCTCGCCAACGACATTAGAAAGAACGAATGCCAACTGCTAACTATAACCCAGAACGTATATTGCAGCATTTCTAATATCAAAACTTATCAAGCAAATGCACTCATGCTTAAAATTTAGCAGGGTTACAGCGGGGAGAGGAGGAAGTCCAGTTTTGGTAAACCGAAATGTTTTTCGGGAACTTGAAAATTGGTCGAGTACTGTGCAATTCACCCTCAGGGTGGTATTCAAATTCAACAGCTGATAGAATACCAATTTCGACCTTCGAGATAGGTCGGAACAGCCCGCTGTTATTTTCACTCGGCGACGATAGTTTTATGATAACCTCGCATAAATACGTCCGTAAATGAACAAATAAATCCGCAGAGTGGTGCGAGAAGCACCAAGGCAAAGCAGAGGCGACAGTCGAATAATTTAGACTTGGGATGAAAAGGTGAGGGGGATGATTGGCCCGCCCAAGTGAAAGAGAATGTAACGACAGGTAGTATAATTCACTCAGAGCCCATGCTGAGGGCCAAGTAGGTTATTTTCTTTAGAAAAATTCCTTAACCTCGAATATGGAGGTGGGTCAAGGGTGTTGAAGCGATACATTCGTCAGTGGCTGATTAAATAAAGCTTGACTCTGATCAATTATCGTGATGACTACAAATCCATCACTGAATAAAATCAAAGAACAAATGGTGAGGTCCTGTCGCCATTGTCTCGACATCATATTATAGGTTTAGCAAATTCTATTACAATTATGAAATGATTTTACCGCTGAAAATCAAAATTTTTTGTATCATTCGTAAGAACCCACCTCACGAACTGATAGAGGAATGCTCTTTCAGATTTATTGAAAAGATCCTGTTATGAACCATCAATTTGAAGATTGCTTTTATGAAAATTGTCATCACGTCTTTTAACGAGTAAAATGTAATAAGCGTAACTATTAAAGAATATTTTTTGCACCTCAAATACTGAAAATACAACGATATAAAATTACAATATAGTTATTTTGTTCTACCTTCAATTTCGAATGGTAAAACATTTGATTGAAATTATTGAGCATTACACTATTGTGCCATAAAAAATGCGTCATTATTCTATCACTCTATATATGAAATCGGCGTTTATTAAATAGATATAATTAAAAACAAAGTAAGATTATTTTCTAAATTTCTTGCCCGCTAGTTGCTCAAGAAGGAGCTCCAAAGGAATCTAAATTTAGTTCTACCAAGTGAGGCTGAATCTGTCAATGGAGGCTGCCGATATTAAACTGGAGTAAATTAAATCTTCTTCTTACCTCTTCGATCTTGTAAGTGGTTCTAGTGACTTTCCGCCGAATCTCCCCGTCGTAACTTTCTTCAACTGTCTCCATGGTTGTTTCGCCGGATGAAGGTATTGGATAGCGCGGTTCACCGTACGCCGGCGTGCCAGTTATAATCCCAATCCGTGCGATCCCGACGCAACTTGAGATTCTTCTGTCCCTTCTACTACTTCTGACGAACGGCGCTGGCATCGAATGATGGCGCGTAAATCGCGTAAATAGCTTCAGAAATAAACCAATTCAATCGGCAGTATAAACTTATCTTGTTCTCGTGTTCCGAAGAAAGGGTACTTATTGGTTTGAGTGATGTAAGCAGCGTAAACTCTTGTGAAAGTATTGAATTGTTTGCGTTAGTTGTTTGAAAATGCTTTTGGTGTCGTAGAAGAAATTTTCGAATTATGATATAGGTAGTTGATGTTATTTTAGCAAAGTTGCAACAGTAATTCTTGTGTTATTATATATTCATCTAAAAACTGTTTATGTTCAAGCGTGTTTATTTGAAAAATGTGAGAACATAAAACAGCTTAGTTTTTGCGAGCGATTGGAAACATTTCAAGGACGCATAAAACGTACTAATGAAGCTGCTCACGACAAATCAGAAAACGAATTATTAATAATTATACATATAAGTGAGTATGAGAAGCTAATTACTCCTCTCAATCTTGTCTTTGTGATATTTTTCGCGGAGTAATGGTTATGCGAGAATGGGTTATTGAAAGATTGGGTCGATTGGGTAGTTGGAATTGTAGTTTATATTTATTCAGTGCCGTTACTAGAATATGGCGAAGGTGGCATTTGCACGACGCCGCTTGCAAAAGGTGCCAAAAGTTCCCGCAAAAAGTGCGAAAAGTTCATTTTCCCATGTGTTATTTTAATACTCAGACGCTGATTTATATATAATAAAAACGCTATTATTCATTATTAAAACAAAAAATTACATCTTATATAACCTAGACGTTTCCTAAAATTTTGTTCCTTGCGCCATATCGCCAAGGTACGCCTCTGTATTTATTATATGGTATACCAGCTAGATATTTGCATAATAAGAGAACCGGAGAGAATTTTTGGTAATACAATTCGTATTGACCGGTTTCTTAATGAGTAACCAGTGTATCTTATGATGTAGTAAGTGCATACTTGGTATAAGAAAGGTGACCTAACTGTAATTGATATTTATTATACATAAACCCTGCATCATGTGTTTACGTAAATGACAATGATATGATTTAAGTTAGATGGTGTCTGATATGACGTCTGTACTTCTAGCTCCAGCAATAAGAAAAAATTCATTTTAAAAGCTATTGCTATTGGTAATCATGAAGTTTTTTCTTTTAGGTATTTATAAGTATGCTTATATATTGATTAATAATGTTGTGTTTGGATAGTTGTGAGGCTTTATTGTTGTATTTTAAATGATAAATATGTACTATTGATATTAATAATTGCTGAACTATGAATTCTTGAAGATTTTAAACGTTACTCTCTTAAACAAAATTCAAGGCTGTATTTGATATTGATTTTAAGGATAATATAGAAGAACATTTTTTAGCATCAATAAATCATCAACTTAAATTTATTTAACATGCATAGTTTTACTTATATTAAAAGTTGATTGTGGTTTGTTTTAAGGAGAAATTTTTATATACATTTGTAAAAATGCATATATATGTACCTATGTTCAAGTTATTTGGAGCAACATTACTGTTTATTGGAGCAAAACATTTTTTAAATGCAATAAATAATCGTTCTTAAAAGAATTATAATATCTAGTGATTGCTAATAGTATACCATATTTTATATGAATTGCCCATAGTATTTGTTAATTGGCCATTTTTGTCAAAAACTATATTTAAACTCCAAATAATTCTGGAAAAGTGCATGGAAACAATGGTAGTAGAGTAGTTGTGAATTCTCTCAGTAAATACTATAAATCCTATCTTTAATGTCCTTGCATTAATTTTATGAGCCTGAATTTGAGAGATCAGTAATACACTCATGATTTTCTAAAGGGGGCCAACTATAAAAAAAATTACCATTGAAAATATATAGGCACTGTATAATTAGTTATGACTCTTATCTGATACCCTAAAGGACAATTAGGTAAATGTATCATGAAACTATTAAAACTTAATTGGATCCATATTACTGTAGAAATTAACAAAATCTGCAGACCTTTAATAGACGAGGTTAGTCTTAGCAGATTTTCTCGTAGTGCATATTAGTTTAGAAAAGTGAAGTTTCACTTAAATGATTATTGAGATATCATTGCACTTATTTTAATTTCATTAGAAAGTTGCTTACTGCCCAATAACATTGGAGCTCAGCAATATTGACTGAATAGATGCATGTGATGTGTAAAGTGTTGCAATTCTTGCTGTGGACATTAACCAACATATCTTGAACATGTATGTTCATGTATATGAGGTTATACACAAATATAACACGGAAATTTCATTTTTCTGATTTAACTTGGATTTTCATGTTTAATAATAATCTCAAGTTGCATAAGTATGCTAGCCTTGAGGACAGTGTATTATAGTATTGTTATGATTATTGGTTTTTAACCTGTAGAAAATGAATAGACAAACTTTAATTAATATCTTGATGCACCAGAGAAAAAATTTTCCCTTTGATTCACAGAAATATCTAAAATATTTTTCTTGTGGATCTCAAATCTGTAGAGTTACATCATTTTCATTGCATATCTTTGAGCTATGTAAATTCATTTGTGGTCTTCATGTGAGTTATGAAGTGCTGGAAACACCCAAAATATGTTTTGATTTTGCTAGATTGCTTAGTATAGATATTAGAGACAAGTCTTTGTTATGCTCCTTTATATTATATTACTGTATTTACAATACACAATGTATTTTTTAAATCGATTATGAAGATGTGCAAATCAGATGTTTAATGCATTAATTGGGAAATGTTATCATTGAGAGGCATGGGCAACAAATTTGGTGAAAAATGTCACAGAAAGATGTTTTTCAGTGTTTACATTTGTGCCCATTGAAATGTAGCAATATATGATGTATTTCAATGTACAACTTTTTCTTATCTGATTTACAGAAAATTGATAAAACTATGATTATAAAGAAGGAAGAGGTACTTATCAGTTAGAACATGATTTGTTTGACAAGAAGTGGTGTAATGAATTCAGTAGACATGAAAAACATCTTTTGATGGAATCTCTTATGGATTTTTATCTTTCAGTCCACTAATATAAAGGAAAATATTTGCAACACATCGTTATTTGTAAATTGAATTGAGTTGAGGGATTTTCTATGCATGTTCCATGTACATGTGAGATAGTGAGTGAGCAAAATTCAAATCTGTGGTCACTGTGACTGTTAAAGTAGCCATATTTTTCTTCTTCATTTTCCATGCACTTTTAAGATAATTTACTTATCTTTGATCTTAATTAGAAAAGGTCGGAGACTACGGTGAGATGAATTAATTAAATTAAAACATAAATACTCCTTAACCATACTTCGTACGGTTAAGGAGTATTTATGTTTTAATTTAATTTATCTTTGATCTGGAATGATTCTTTGAATTAATGAGTTGAAAAATTATTCTTTGATGAATACTATTAATAAAATATGTACTTGTTTTTTCCAGGAAATAAAAACTTTCCACTGCAATGAAAATACTCATTAATTCCTTAAGTGGAACTTCTTAAAAGCATATTTTTATGCATTTACTTTTATCACAATTTTTACCCTTATTTATGCTACTTCAGTTAATAAATTTTCATGAATAGCGTTGCTAAAGGTCAGTGACATGGCTATGCCTATGAGGTCCCAGTGGAAAATGACGATTGGGCTCCATATTGAGCAATAAATAACGAATGCAAAAATACATTTAATCTCTTAGGCTGATTTGGCATACACATATAATCAGGACTGGATAATTCTGGTCCATAACTAGGAGCCACTTGTAAAATTCAAGCCAGGATAGATTTCAATGGGATATGATTTAGAATCAGAGTTATTTTAATCTGTGCTACATATATACCGTGCAAATTACATGAAAAATATTACCTACAGAGTATCTCTACCTAACTGACGAAATATGAAAGAAAAATAAAGTCGTCGCTATTAAGTTTTTAGTTAGCACCAGGGTTTGCCCAGCTCTTGTGTAAGGACTTGGCTCCAGCAGTGATTGTCTGCACATGTATAGATCTTCTTTCCTTATACCTAAATTTCAGAGCCACCTCTTTGCCTTTTTATAAACAAAAAATAAGCATAAATACCAATTACAAATACGTTAAAATGACCTCTTTGGGTGGTGTACAGGAATCAGAAAATAACTGACTTGATTGGCTATCATATGAAAATATGTACAGGCGACTCCTGAGCTTCGACCATTCAAGATTTGACCAACTCGAGAATTTGACCGGTTGAAACCCGCTTATTCGACCCAGCCAATTGGCCGGTCGAATTAGGAATTAGTTTACGCGAAGTAATTTTCGGCCCGCCCAACCACGAGAGGTTTAGTTTCAGTCTAGACATTGTTATTTCTGCTCTAATTGTTCGAATTTGTGCTGTTTCGACAGTTCGAGATTCGACCACGTTTTTAGGAATGCATCCTGGTCGAATCTCGGGAGTCGCCTGTACTTGTATTGATTATTATGTGGATGTAATAAAATACAAAATATTGTTTTGTATAAGTATTTATAACTAGATATACAAATTGATGTTTTGGCATTTCCAAGAATTCTTTTTTCTAATTGGCTATCATGTAGACTGTGTAGAGGACTTTCTCATGTTTTTTTCAGATTCTTTAACATAAGACATTTTTCTAAATGTAAATTTTCAAAAAATTTTAATTACGATAGTAAGAAAAATGTGGGATATTTAAAGTTTCAAAGGTTTGTCGTCTATTGATCATAAAAATTTACAGCAATCTCATAAGCCTTTGATCTTTATATCAGCTAAATTATAGATTGTACACTTATTTTGGTATGCTTTATTAGCTTGTTTCTTATGTAAAAATGCAAAAAGCAGAATTTATAAGAGATTAGAAAGAATTTGCATTTGCTAGTTTTTTTTTACAATGATTAGTCACTTGGTTTTTCACTAAGGTAGGCATTCAACCAAGATTCAATGATGGGAAGATTCTTCTCGCTCCATTTGGCCTCTGATTTAATCTTCTTTAATGATTGTATTACTATTACTTCTGCGCTACCAAACTTGCCTTTATGCTGTTTAAACAAATCATAGACCTGCATACAAAGGAAGAATACATTTCAATTTATAATTATATTTAAAACTATTGTTTGAGCAATTTTATCTATTTTTATATATGACAAATCTCACCATATCATGGCCTTCTTGTGTTTTAAATGCTCCAGTTGCAAAGCTGATCAAACTGTTCCACATTTGCGGTTTTTTATCAAATCTGAAATGAAATATTCAGATTTTGTCAGTAATCTAGAGGAGAAAAGCTCCACATTCTTCACTTTATAAATTTGTGTTGCATTGTTTTGGAGGACATAATTAAAAATTATTGCAATTAATCTAAAACAGATTCATATACTGTAATAACAATTTTACCTTGATTTTAAATCATCCCAATTATCTCTCAAGTATTTGAATAATGTATGATGACCATTAGATGTGCTAGTCATCATTGACAGGATCAATCTCAACTCTTCATCCGTGAATACATCTCTCTCATGTAATCCTACCTTTAGCAACCTGGCAGAAATATAAGAATTTCCTTTACAGTGGTGGAATATGTTAAAATTATATCCTCTTAGAGTTATTAAATATGTATGTTTAAATGCATTATTATTGATGTTATATCAATCTTTTTAATACGATACTATTAATTGTGATGCTTTAAAGTTTTCATTTCAGTGACACATTTTAATAATTTAAAATTTTTGATCATATTTATGAGCTTTTGAACTATAAGTTATTGCATTAGATGATATTCATCATATTTAAGGCAGCATTAAGAAGCACATCTTACACTGACATGTTAATTATATAAATGGCTATATACTTACCTATCTTAATAGAATGATTCGTTGTATACATTTATTGATCATTTAATGGCAGACAAATCTTTATATGGTCTAACTTGTTTCATTGTCTTGTATTATTGCCAATGCTTTTTTAGTTAAGTGAAAGAGTCAACAATAAATACTGTTAATGATACCTTTCAATCAGCTCTGGATTTCTTGTGCAGCTGGCTAGTGTTTTTAACAGATATACTCTACCGTATCGTGGCTGTTCTTCATTGAATTTCAGTACCCTGTCAAGGCCAAACTCCCATTCTTCTATGCTCCCCCATCCAAATACAGGGCATAATGACTGAACTGGGATGCTGCAATGTTAAAATTTTTGGAAATTGTAATAGAATGTCATACTGGCTAAAGTTAAATTTGAGTTACCTAAATATGTAAAGAATGATGGAGATGCTTAGGAAGTATGTCTTTATGGCTTTTCAAAATCTGTGAAGACAGATGAAAACCCTGCCTGTATGAAAATTTATTTTAGTGTTTCATTTGTGAAGACACATGGACTTTCTGTGTGAAAAATTTTAATATTTAATTTTTTTCTTTCGATTACAACTGTTATGATGAAAGTAGAATCATAGGTCAGTAATTCTCATAGTTAAAAAGCTTAACAGTCAAAAAATAAATTTTCATTACTAAGCAAGAACTTACACTACTGCCACGAAAACTCATTAAATAAAATGACTTTCAATACCAAAGGCATGATAAACTTATCAACAGTAACATATAAACGTAGCATCTTAAATGCTACCATTCTGAAGTTGAGTTAGGACTGTTTACTGAAAGTCCACTAGCTTGACATTCCAATGAGACCAATTGTGTCATCTTAAAATTACCCATTTATTTCTTTTCTAAGGTTCAAGAAAATCACACTGTCCTCTGAATCTTGTTTGAAATCACAGCGATTTAATTAAAAGAACCCACTATTTATTTTTTATTATTCTCAAGTGATGATTTTCTTTGATGTTACTTCCCCACTCCCCAGTGTTGTAATAAAACCACTTGAATTCTTCCAAGAGTGGCTAACTAATATTTTGTCGGATGTGCACATAAGATTTTTAAGCTTCCATGGAACAAAATTATTTCCAATTCAATAAAAAATCTTACAAGCAAAATGGAAAAAATACGGAGAATTCCATTTCACCTTTTCAGAGTCAATCCTATTATGATATTTTTTGAAGATGAATATAAGGCTGATTTCTGTTTCTTACCAAACACTTGACTTAGATATATAGACGATATGTTTATAATTTTTTCTTTCAGTGAATGTTGTATAGACTTTTCCTAATAATCTCAATTCACAATATTCAACAATGAAATGGAGATTGAGAATGGAAAACAGAGGTTCTCTTCCCTTTTTGGACTTCAATTAAAAAAAGGAAAAATAACCACACATAATTGAACATTTTTCGTAAATCATAAAATTGTGGAAGCAAAACAATGACAGCGTTTAATATGATGGTTTATAGATTGCTCTGTGCAGTGGCGCACCCAGGGGAGGGGGGCAACCGGCCGGTCCCCCCCCCCCCTCCCCCCCCCAACACAGAGCCACTATGTTGCAAAAAAATTGAATTTTTTGTAATATTCTGTTGAGAATATTGAGGATCGAACAGGTACAAATTAGAATTTATATTAATTAATTAAAATGTTCTATTACACAGGTAAAATGATAGATATTAAAAAACAAAGAATAACATAGTGAAGTTTGAGGCTTTTGTCCACCCTCCTCCCCCTCCCCTCCCCTCTCCAAAGTAAATTTCTGGTGCGCCACTGGTTCCGTGTCCCACTACGTAACTCTAATTTCTTACGTAATAGAAACAGCTGAAACTAGTAGTTTTCTGCGGAAAATAATAGATGACTTGTGTTGAAAACATAGGACAAAATTAACCTTTCAAACGTCATGACATTAAAAAATTCAGACGAAAAATACGTAAAACTCTTTATAAAATTCAAAATCGAATGGAATGACTGAAAGCAAATATGTGTGTGTGTGTTTGTATAGCACAAACAATAAGGAAAAATGAGTTTAGTTTCTTACATAATTTTAACGAATCTTCAGTAAATCCCGAAATACTTGAGTTTATGAGTGTTCTATTACACCATCTAATTTTTTGTTAAATTTAATTCTCTGAGAAATACAAGCAACTGCATTCAAACTCGAACGGCATTTGAATCAATTTGGGTAATTGCCGTCATTAATAAGAGATTGTGAATAATTGGAGCTGAACATGTGTAATTTGAATATCAATGGGAGCAATCACTTTAGGCGCGACGTATAAAGGTGCGAAATTCATTCATTGTGACGTGGCGGGGTGACACACTCACGGCACTCCTTGTCCCGGATTAGGCGAGGCCATCCACGTGTCGAACTGTGCCTTACTGGCCGTGATGCACGGGGGGTGGCCCGCGGAGCAGAGGGCGTGGCGGGCGTTAGCCCTCAGCCTCGCCTTCCATCCAGGAGTGATATCGGCGCTCGCGGATATCACGGAATCGTCTTCCATTCCACGGCGTCGATCAGTGAATGTCAGATCCTCGTATAAGGGCGATACGAGGCGCACTACGTAATCCTGAAAGGGAAAATGTCGCATTCACGTATACAATTACAAGCAATTCTAGGGCGAAGCTTAAGAATATTTTTCTTTGGCATCTCCAATATTGTAGATTCGTGTTTACGAGACGTACGTGTTTGACGTACGTGGTAGCATATAGTCTTGTTGTACGATGAAGTCGAATGATTTAATAAGCAGTACTCCTGTTTAATAACCATCTCATCTTTGCATTTTTCCTCGGGTAATTTTGCCTTTCGATTTTGATAATACTTTTAGGTATTTTAAAATTTTTATTATTTCGGCGATTCGTATTATTCTGTTTGTATTATTTCACTTTTTGTGTATATTTTGGTTTTAATTTTTTTATATTTATACCATTCAAATAATGTTCTCAGGTTAAAATAGAATTTATTTTAACGTGACTGGTGGTTTTAACCGAGTTTACTTCATTATTTGCTATAAATCTCATAGCGACACAATTCGAAGGCCCATCACGCCAAAGGAAGACCAGGATGGGAATAGATTTACGTTGGCCAATGTGTACTTCGCCACATCATCTTAATCGGATCCTTGCGAGAACTGAGAGCAATCGTATATTATCGTGGCATGTTATTGCTACATTATACCATTAAAATAATTTAATTTTACGTCAAGAATAGACACGTCTGAGCTTCCATAAACTGCAGATGTCATCACAGCCTTTTTTGATTCGCCCTGAAACTCTTTGTAATTTGCATCTAAACTAAAATTTCCGCCCGGCTAGATAATTAAGAAGAGAAAAAGGGAAAGTTTTTCTGTCTACATAAATCTGTTAAGAAATGGAATTTTTGTTTATGACCTCTTTCTGGGCTCCATCAGGTGCTGAGAATGGAAGGTGCCTTTCTGCTCTTGCATGCTCTTGACGAAAGAAATAGGGAAAGATGAGTGAAACCGTGCAAACGGCTTATATACACCCGCGCTCTTGATGGATGCTCTCGCCAAATTTAGTGATCGAATTTGTAAATCACTATCTTTCTTCGGGAGCAAACGTCAGTATTATTTTCTTTTCCCCCTAATAATCGTTAAGAGAGTCAAATTCGTGAATATGGCCGTCTCCTATAAAATATAAGCACGCCCTATGATAAACTATAGTTATTTCTTATCAAACCATAAGAAAAATTTTTACGTGATCCTTAAAAACAGCCTCAGAATTATATTTCAAAATGAACCTTTACCAATTTTGCTTTTTATATGAGCAAAATTTCTTAATGTATTTTTTATTCGAAATTCTATGCGTAAGAGATGTAAGAAATATTATATTTGATCTCGTTCTGTTTAAAGCAAATATAAGTATGTTACTTGCCAAGTGACGCCATTGGGTTTTAAGTAACCTGTAATGAAATTCTACTTATTTGAGACAAATTACAAGTAATTTCCTGACACTCGCTGAGCTATTGGCGGTGTGCCAGATTGCAAATGTTACTCGGAAGAAATTATCTTCATGCCATTAATTGCAGCACCGATAAATTTTACGATGTGCTTTGATGAAAATATTTCTAATTCAGCCTTGTGGCTGAGATAAATTCTTTCATAATTTCCTAAATAAGCCATATTTATATAATACATATTAACAACACACTATAATATAATCAAAGCATTTTAGGATACAAATTTTATATAGCATATATTTACCAATTTTGTCACTTTTTCTTTCAGAATTTTTTACCTGTAGAAGGATGATAACTTCAACAAATCTTTAGCAAAAGAGGATCGTGTACCGTTACAAAGGGCTGTGCGAAACCATAGTCCAGAGGTGGCTTAACCCACCGAATCTCGGACACGTATTCATAAGTTCGAGAGGCGTAAGACTCGCGCAAAATTTACAAATAAAAGTATATACTGCAAACACAGGCTATATTAGAAGCATTCCAGATAGAATGCGTGTCCTATAGCCTCAAGTCACACCGCGCTAACATTTTCAATAGCTAAAAGGTTTTAACGCACCCCTAAAATGAGTCGGATTTCTTTATCCGGAAAAATAAAAGGTACGCTTAAGTATAGCGTCCAAGCGAATTTCTGCATATATTACATATATATAAATTATATTATAGATTTCAAAGCTATACCTACAATATATGAAATTTTAATGCGAATGATTACGAAATATATTTCAGGGTTGCTTTAGCTTTTATAAAAAGGGAGTGAAAAGAAATTTTGTGAATTAATCCGAGGGTTAATCTTTTTCTTTACCCAATAATTATTTTCGGCAAAGTAAAAATATCATAACACAAATTGACCACTAAATCTCGAATGGCTGCAAATAAGGAAAAAATACAAAGGTTTTTGGTTGTACGCGTATGTTCTCGGAAATATACAAAAGATTGTTATTGAAGAATGAAATTTGCACAAGTGTTTCATCACCCGATAAAAATTTCAGAGCGAAATTTAATAGCCGCACACATTCTTCGGTCTTCGACACAAAGGGTAACTTATCATACGGACTTGATTTAGGGAAATACGTTAAAATACAATACGCGTAAACTTGTTTATTTTTCTCTTATTTAGTACTCTGGAGGTAGAGATTCAGCCCGTGGCTTGTGATACTCTGTCGGGGATTTGGACACAAGTCCTGTCGTCTTTTCCACGAATACGATAGGAGACATTTTTTCTCGTTTTTATTGTTTTTTCCGTCGACGCAACTCTTTGATGGTTTTCCGCTCTCTTTGTCCCCGACTTTTATTTTTTATAAAAAAAAATCCCTTCCGAGCCGTTTGTTAAGCGGGGGGTATGCATTTATTTTTAGTCCGTCATTCGGAATGAGGAGGGTGGGGGAGAGTGGAGATTACGTTGCGAAATGGAGAATGGGAAAGGGTGCAGAGGGGAGGGGGAGGAGGAGAGGAAGGCCCTTTGAGGAGAGGACCGCAAAAAACACGATTCTTCATGACCGACCGCTTGTTCTCTCTCTCTCTGACTGTTGCTTTGAGCGGAGAAATGGCTTTATCATTTTTTAAAACCTTTTTCCACCCGTCGTCATTTCGAACGGGCGTTATGATGTATATTACAGCGGAACGCAATTACACGGCGTTAAAAAAAATGAAGGGAAAGGGGGAAATGACTACATTTTTCAAGTTCAGGAGGAACCAACGAATATTCGCGGAAGCTGTGTTGTCCGACGCGATCTCTTTTGAAATCTCTCGTGGTCGATCGTTCCGAACGCCCTTTGTCAAAGAGACGCATTAAATAGGTCGATTATTCTAGCGTAGAACGACTTACTTTGTGGGTTTCAAAATGAGGGGACCTATTTATGACCCGGAAGCGTTTGCTTCGATACACGCCGCTACGTAGTCGCTAAGTAAGGTATTATTATCTTCTGCCGAACCCGTTTTGAGGTCTGAGAAATCGTAATTGTTATAAATAGAATAAAAAAATCAAGAGCAGCAGTAGAGCCTTCGATATTAAGTCTATAGCTTACCTCTCGCCGTTCTCCCTCCTTTCTCATCCCACCCCTCCTATTTCTCCCTAATCTCTCATTCCACCCCTCCTATTTCTCCCTACCCTCTCATTCCACCCCTCAGACCCCCTCCCACTCCTCCGACCCCAACCCCTTTCATCCCACCCCCTCCTTTCCCTCCATTTCCTATCACCCCACCCCTTTCCCTCTCCTCCCCGAGAGAATACACCTACGGTCCTTTTTAGCCTTCTCCCTCACCGCGAACTTCTTCCCGGCGTCCGTGCCGTCCAACTGCCTCTCCAGATAGTCCATCATGTAGAACGCGGGTTTCCAGGGCGCCGGACTTCTCTCCCTGCGAAGGAACCGCGTCACGTCTAGCGCCACGTCGAAGGGCATCTCGTCTCCTAGAGCCAGGTTGAGAGCGTCGTGGACGAGTTTGGCGCGCGTCACCTCCGGGACGGATTCCAGGCCGTTGGGTCCTTCGAGGAAGTTGGCCAGCAGCGCCCAGTTGCGACGGTCGTAGTTGACGAAGAAGAACCCTTTGAGGCGTGCGACAGCGCGCGTGGGAAGAAGAAAGAAAAGACAGATTCTTCAGATTCGTTTCCGTTAAGAGACGAGATGGAGGTTTCTGAGAAGCTTCCATAGTTGAGCGAGTGCGGCCTTGCGGTCTTTCTACGGCGTCCGAACCTTTTGCATCGTGAAAGAAAATAGTGGTTATTGGATCTCATTTGTTACCGGAGACATTTATTAGCCCGGAGTTTAAAGTTTCGTTCACCGAAAGAAGAGTATTATGTAGTGGGGTAATGGAGAATTAGCTCTCGGCCAATCGCTAGCTCTTAGTTGGGCATGTTTACTTTACAACCGAATTCCGAGCTAAGATATGTGAACATTGCGAGATGAGGGACGTCTCTAAGTATCTTTCGGTATTTCGCAACGCTATGCCCTTATTCCTCACCAAAACAAATCAGGGTCGTTCTTCCTTTGAATGGACTGTAATTTGAAGCTTCTAACAAAATATTTTTCGTTCTTTTAGCAATAATAATAGAGTACGCATCACATGTCGAAAATATGTATTTTTAATCTACAGCCAAAAATATCGAGCAATCATTTGTTAACATGATACGATAAGCTAATGCACTCGGATTCTCATAAAAAATAATTTATCTGGAACATAGGTTCTTAAGACTGCTACCTATTGAGGAGTCATTTTCTCTATTTTTGTATTTCCTATTAAATGAGTGATTAATTTCACTACATACGCAGGTTCAATAATTCTGCTTTTGCAAAAAACTAACAGGCGATGAGAATTAAATCGGCGAAAGAAAGAAATGTCAGATTTTTTTAAGCTGAACTTTAGTAAATAAGAACAAACATAAATATCTCGTAAGTGAAAATTTTAAATTAAACCTTTCATTTTCGAAAGGAAATACTGCTTCGGTAGTCATATTCCCTACGGTACTTTTTTATGCATAATTCAGATTAAAATTCCTGCTCTACTTTATATATATATATAGGTATGCTCCGAAAAATTAGTCCGAGTTGTCGCCTCATTACCGAGATACAGGCCGATGAATGTACCGTTGCCCCTGTAGGGCTTGTAACCGCCTTCGCGCTTCTGTCGCTGCTTGTAGTTGCATAGTTGGGACTGCTATGAGCGGTTCGACGTGATTGCACATCTTGATTCCTCGATCAGTAGCTTGTTAGCCTAGCACATGCCACCACGTCTCTGTTGTGTTTGTTTGCATTAGTGCATGAGAGACTTCAGCAATGGATGCGTATACGGTGCAGCAGACGGAAATAGCAGGAAGGCTCAGCGGATGTATCAGGAAGACTTTCCTAATCGTACACTTCCGCACCACAGCACGTTTGCGGCCATAAATCGACGGCTAAGAGAGACTGGATCGTTGAAGGTCAACAGGCATTATTGTAGACGGAGGAGGACTGCCGCAGTCCGCGCTTTGAGGAAGCGGTCTTGGATATGGTTGCTGACGAACTGGCAACCAGCACGCGCCGTGTTGGGCGCTCCATGCATGCATCTCACACCGCCGTATTGCAGATCGTGCATGAGCAGAAGCTACACCCGTATCATCTGCAAAAAATGCAGGCGACGAGCCCAGCAGACTACCCTAGACGACAGGAGTTTACTTAGTTGTTCTTCCAGCGCTGTGCTGCAGAGCCCCGGTTCCCCAGCATCGTGCTCTACAGAGATGAGGCATCCTTCACTCGAGAGAGTATTATCAACAGCCATAATAGACATGTTTGGGCCGAATAAAACCTGCATGCGACAGTCGAACAAGGCCTTCAGCAAAAAGATTTTCCATCAATGTCTGTTGTGGTATTGTTCATGATTTTTTAATAGACCCTACGTACTTCCTGCACGCTTGATAGGACCGGTCTACAGGGATTTTTTGGAGCAGTCATTGCCAGAATTGCTGGAGGATGTGCCCTTAGACGTTCGCCGAAGGATGTGGTTCATACATGACTGAGCCCTAGCAAATTTCAGCATGGATGCACGAGAATACCTTCACGCTGTTTTCCCTGCGCGATGGTCCTGTTTCCTGGCCTGCTCGCTCACCAGACCTAAATCCGCTTGACTTTTTCGTCTGGGGACATCTCATGTGTCCGTCTACGTGACTTCAATAAAGCGAGAAGATGATCTTCTTCTCAGGATCCAGACAGCATGCGACAACAAACGACAGACACCTGGTAATTTCGAGCGAGTGCGACAGTCAATGGTGCGTCGCTGCAGGCTATGCAATGAAGTCGGCGGTCGTCACTTTGAACAGCTTCTGTAGTTTTCATGTTAATGCTGAAAGGCCTGATCATCATCATATCATTGTAACCTTTGCATGATTAAATTTCCCACTCTTGTCCGTTTTCACCATCTAAGTACACTAAGGGACTTCCATTAATTACGTAAGGGATCTTAAGCCACCTTTTGAAACTTCATTCGTACCATTGAAGAAAACGATATTTACCGTTCCATGTTATTTGTACATTAGGACGTAAAGATTGTTCATATCCTGCCCTCTTAGAGTCTGATGTAATTAAATGAACCTAATAACTTCCGGATAATGATCGAGGAATCAAGATGTGCAGTCACGTCGAATTGCGCATAGCAGTCCCAACTATGCAACTACAAGCAGCGACAGAGGCGCGAAGGCGGTTGCAAACCCTACAGGGACAACGGTACATTCATCGGCCTGTATCTCGGTAATGAGGCGACGCAGACAACTCGGACTAATTTTTCGGAGCATACCTCGAACCCACCTACAAGCTCTAGAAGTTTGTCGGTGGAATTTAAATACACCCTGTACACACACACGCACGCACGTACGCAAGCGCGCGCACGCACACACGCACGCACCCGCGCACGCACGCACACACACAGGTCATATGCGACACTATGTTATGATGTGAAGATAAAATATGAAGATGAGATACGAGGAATTAATATAGGTAATGATGATATAATGTACATAGCGTGAAAACTGATAATAATATAATAGTGTTGCTACCACCAAAATGGATAACGCAGCACTAGCAGGCAAGCCTGAATAGTGTTTACTGAACCTCAATGTATTACAAAGGCTTAACTAGAAATTGTATGCATAAATGTCATACTTTATTATTACATTATATTTAGGCATTGTAATATAATTATGTATTGTATTATAATCAGGCACTATATATCCTTCGACAAGGCGAACAATTAACGGAGCGATGGTTGTGTTGTCCATACTTTGCGGTAACCAGCCCCTTCGCGGGACCATCGGTTCCGCTAGCTACAACTCCCATTTGTTACCAGAGGGAAACGCGCCTCATTTATACCAGCCTTTTTACTTTTATTGCTCGCTTCTTGTAAAATTTTCATAGTTAATCTCATTAACTTTAAATTTCTTGGGTGAAACACATAATTCAATACATATCACTTTGAAATGAATTAGATCAGTCCCATATAACAACGTATTAATTGATAGGTAGTTCTTGAGGTGTTATTAATCCACTCCTTTAAAAACACCGTTTAATGGAAAATAGTCTAAAACATGAAATCAGAAACTCATCACATGTCATCATCGAATCAGTCAGTATCTTCCGAATCCTCTATATAGCCTTCATCTCCATTTATCCCATATCGTTTCGGTCCATTGCTCGAAACTTTCCACCCACCTATTTCCTCCGGGTTGACCACTATGAATGAATCCGGACCGGGGAGGTTCGCCTTCGCTTCATCTCCCTCGATCACTATTCGCCTCTCCGACGGTTTCATCCACCTTAAGGGCCTCGTCTCACCGAAGTTCATCTTCTCCTGCGTGGCCATCACTATGGGAACCCACCAAAGGGGTCGTTGGTGGTCGTCGCTTACTCTTTCGTCCGCGTCGAAGGACTCCCTCGACCCCGGTTGCATCGACTTGGTTCGGATGAACATTCTCTGAGGAGAGTAATGGAGTGAAGCAGAGTGAATAAAAGATGATCATCTCAAGATCCTTTTCTTAACTCTATTATTTGGGGGTTTCAGAGTGAAAATTATTAAAATAGGTAAATTTTATCAAACATCTTGCGCAATCACTTAAGAAAAATAATGGTTCGATCCAGTTAAGAGTAATATAAAAAAACTCAAATAGAATCAACAATAGTATTATAAAAATCACAAATAGGCAGGGAATTAATGGCAAAATTAAAAAAAGTTAATCAGTTAATCTTGTACAGCCTTAGTACATCTCATATCATACTTAATTCTATGTAATCTCTATTTCATGTTGTTTTTTTATCGTCTTCTTACGCAGTTTTTCAGGAATGATTTTAGTTAAGAACGTATTTATTTATCGTTATAATAGAAGCCGTTTAGTAAAAATGAAATACTACGCAGAACATGTGCTATATACAATGGTTTACTTGCAGAAAACCAACTCAAAGGTATTTTAATTCGGGATGGAAATTTAAGTACAGAACGGTAAAATTCCAGCAAAAAGAACATTTTGCGGATATATTTTTTGTTTAGTTGCACTAAAATTTATTTCTAATTGAATCATGGAAATCAAAAACCCCGTAAGTCCAGAAAACCATTTTTTCAGGAGACACTAAAAACTGTCAAGGCTAAAATTTAATAGCAATGACAACAATATTTTTTAAATTGTTAAGGTCCCGATGGCAGTAGTTATCCATGGACTTATATGTTTTATGATTTCAACACATGCAACATGTACTCTACATGGCAGTTTCACTGTTTCCTCAGTTTCACCAAAATATTTTCTTAGTTGTTTTTGATTTCCATGATTCAATTGATATTGTTGAAAATTTTATAAAAATACCATTTACAAAAATAGATGCTCACAATATTCTCATAATAAATTGTGATAATTTCCGCCTTATTAAGGGAAATATAACTTCCATACTGTAATGGATACAGCTTCACAGTATACTCGTATACCTATAATAGTGGAGATTTGCAAAATTATGCTACTAATAATAATAATATTAATAATCTGCCTTTGAATCGTTTAATTTTAACTAGGTGAAGAGATACCTATGAGTATCCATTCCATAAAAAGATGCGTAAATTACATTCTTACTATCATTTTGACAGACAGCGAAATGAATTAAAATGCATAAAAATACCATATATCCGTTAAAATTTTATCCCTTCTGTTGACGTTATAACTACCAAAGTCTATCAAAAATGTCTGCTCAGCGAGTTTTCATTGGAGAATTTTTCTTTTCTCCTTTTGCTAGTAAAAAAAATATGCTTAATAAAATGCAAAAATTTTTACATAAAACTTTACGTCTGTGTCTTGCTGTTTTCATCTTATACAGGGATATTCGTATGAAAAACAATATCAATGGGAATTTAAAAAAATTGTCAGCGTTGATTATTTCCCGTCTTACGCAAGTTCCGTCTCTGGCAGTTTATGTGCATTCGATTATGAAACCCAATACTGAATAGAAGAAAATAACCACAGGAATTATTTTCTTCATGAATGAAGATAATTGGAACTACCGAAAGGTCAGAGTTAGAAGACCATTCTACGATCCCGTTTCTTATACTTCAACCTTCGTAAAAGAATTACCGAACTCGACGTAAGGCTAGAATCTATTCGATGAACAGTGTAGTACCAGCAGTGATAAAAGGGTTGCGAAAACAAGGTGCGTATTTCACTAAAAAGCAGCCGTCATCAGTGGTGTCGGCGACTCTTTTGTGGACATATCTCAAATAGGCGTATGGTTCATCAATTGACGTCTACTCACTTGCTCTACGTCTGCAGTACCGGAGGTGTAATCCCTCGTGATGGTGACCACTGGGAAGCGATCCTTATCGATCCACGAGTCTGCGATCGCCTTGACTGTGGCGTCCCCTGGAAGGGTGTGGTCAGCGTGTGACCTCCTCGTCATCGTGTCCCAGAGGTCATCCTGCACGAATGTGCCGAATTGCCTGCCGCGGCCACCGGGGATGAGCCGCGGGGTTGGAGAGAGGGAGAGAGAAAGATATCGGGGAGTTATTTATTTTCTCATGGAATATATGACGTCGTTGTGGATAGTCAACGACGGACTATACGGAAGGAAACTCTCCGAACTGCTAAGGCGACTTGGACACTTTTATCGGCGTTCGTTCGTTTACCTTTCGACGAAGAAGTCTTTCAGCGCAGTTCTGAACGTATCCTCAGTTAACGTGTTGTTGAGCATCCGTATGACCATTTCGCCTGGAAAGAAACTGCTATCGGTCAAGTGGAAATCGAGCAGAATTCCAAACGAGATGCTAAGAAACGAAAACGGTTTCGTCGTTTATGGTTTTTCTTTATCATCATCGCTCACCTTTTTCAGCGGAAACTAGGTCTTTGATGGACATGATGCGGGAATATGGATTGTGCTTGCTGTACTCGTAGTACAGCGAGTAGACCAATGAAGATGGCGATTTTTGGCTGACCGCTTGCTCATTCTTCGCGTAAAGCTGTTGAAAGAGCAGATTTTGATTAATTTTATCACAAGATATAAATAGTATAGCTTTTAAAAGTATGTTTGAAGTGTGCGAGTTTGATCTTTAAATACAGAAATTCATGTGAATAACTATGCATTAATATGTACATATAAATATATATAGTGAAATGCTCACACAGGTGCATTTAAAAAAAAGATGCACTCCATTCAAAACACTCCCATTAATACATTGGTGTAGTTTATAAGGCGTACTCATTCAATCGGAATTTATTTAACTTATCTAAGTTTTTCCAATGTTCAAGTCAAAGTTTATCTGATTAATTGAAACCGTCTTAAATGCAAACAGAAGTCTCCCAGGCTAATAAAGACAATGCGAAGGTTGTCGCTTCCATCTCAAGAAGTGAGACTTTCCCACACGCGTTTCGTACACCAGCAGCATGAATTCATATAGCAATCTTTACTCGCTAAAAGTGGCGTGTTTTCTCTCAAGTCTTCTCGCCGCATCTGGTGCGCACTTCAACGAAACCTGGCCCCTTTAGATCGGACGTTTAGTCTTACCCTGCGATATATCGTCTTTTAATGTGACGCCACGAAAGCTTTAAGCTTCCTTCCGAAGAGTGTAGTGTTTCGTTTCAAGGGCCCTTTGATGTTTATTGTTCTATCAGAGTGGCCCAGAAACACCGAGTTAAAATATTTATGTTTAAGCCTGTAAAACAGACTAGACGAGCTGTGCAAAATATCTATTTATAAATGATCCCCCTTTCCCCCCAACCCTCGGCCATTTCCTTCGGCATTCTCTTACCCTTCCCAAAACGGTGAAATCGCTTCCCTGTGGCTGAATGATGCAGCAGACTATACATTAAAAAAAAAGTTTATATATTGTGGTGAAGAAAAGCGGAAATCATGAAGTACATAGCAGTCTTTAGGAAGAATAAAAGTTCGCAGATGCAGAAAAGATTTTTAAAAACCCGGTGAGAAGTTTTGATCGTGCTGGATACAGCCCCGAAACTCAACACGAATGAAGGCGGAGATGGAACTGAAGCGAACGACCGTCACGGTCAAAGTCGCACGCGCATGCGCACTCGAGGAAGTGTTTCAAAATATCTCTCGATCGGATGGAAAGTTGGCGAGGTAGCGGCGGAAATACGCGCATCGCGGTTTTCTTGGCCGTGAAATCGCGTAGCTATTTTTTCCGAAGCAAAATATCAATTGCGGTAGCAACGGTTCTAAATTATAATTTTCGACACGACATTAGTTGCATCATTAAGATGTGCTTGGGATTTTTTTTTGCGATTTATGTTCATTGTATTCTCATTTAAACTTAAGCAAGTATAAGAGATATTCGTCGTTGGTTAGGTCCTTCAAAACGAGTCGAATCGTTCGTTATTCTAACGAACGTGCCTTAAAAGTCCGGTAAATGTGTAAATGTATTAATAATTACTAATAAATCGCCCGTAATGTAACATGAGTGGTGTATATTGATAATTACAGTATTCACATTTTTACGAATAATGTCACTATAAGCAATCAAGGCGGAAAAAATCTGTCAAGGTTTATCTTTTGCAGCTACCATATACTCCTACATGTACGTATGTGTGCTTTTAATCGTGTCAGCCTCTTAGGATATTATCTTCCTATATCTATCTGGTGCATCTTTTCACGTCGTAGTAATTTCGATCATAAACATTTTTGCGCTGAACATCGTTGATCTTCGTTAAAAATCTCTAAAATGTATCACGGTTAAATGCAGATGAAAGAAATTGGGTCACTATAAACTAACAATGCTATATTAAATATTTTTTAGTTTTCCGATCTAACAAAAAGTTATGAAATATTTTCTGAAAAAGAAATTATAGTTTGAAAATGAAATTTTTCATCATTAGTATCGTGTGCCTTTTACCAAAATATTTTATTATAATCCATAAATGCACAACTATAATTTAAGGTCACTTCATTAATCCTGGAAATCAAATTTAAGAAAAAATACAAAATTTTAAAATTGAATTAAAAATAACGAAACAACTTCGAAAATACGATGTGGCTGATTTGCGTTTACGACTTTGGCACTGGTCTGTGGCAGTACACAGCTTGGCGGTTGTCTTTCCACTAAGTATGTCACAAACCGAACATAATTTTACACATGTCACGAGAGTGCTTTGTTAGTTTTAAGGCTTACATTCCGTCAGAGGTGTCTTCTATTCCTTTTGCTATAAATACTAGCAACTCGTGAATTATCTGCAACATATACTTTTACTTTTCTATTAATTCTATTCACCGAGTTTCAGAAAAGAACGAACGATTTTAAAATTACTTCTTGAAAATGTGATTGCCCGATGGCCATTGTCCAGGCGCAAGTTACTTTTATTTATTTGAAGAAACCCAAAAACAGCACTACAGCCTTTACATTGGGTGTTAAACAACAAAATATAACATTTATAACGATATATTACAATATAACAACAACATAAAACAATATACCATATATGACGTTTTCCCTATGGTATTATGACAAACGAATAAAGACGTTTAGCATAACGACGCATATTATTGCAGCGAATTAACATGGTTATCTGAGGGGTGGATATGAATCATTTGCATATTTTTCCGATGAATAGGCAATAAATATCGTCGTGTTCGTTTTGCTTAGACTCACATGCGATTGACGGTCTCGTCTCACCTCGTCTGCCGCCACGGTAGTCAGGTAGTTGGCGAGTGCCTTGTTGATCCAGGCGTCTGTCCACCAAGCGGGGGTGGCGTAGCCGCCCACCCATTGGTACGCCAACTCGCTGGCCACCCTCGATGCGACCCACTTCTCGGAACCAGCATTGTCCGCCAGCAGGTCGCTCTCCCTGAAATCGTAAAAACGATTGACAATCCACCACCGTAAAATTTCCGCCATGTTGTGCCGCTTTGTAATCTCGGCGCAAAAACATCTTCTCTTTGAAACAGATGTATAGAGGTCTCAAACACGCTGCCTGCCAGTTTTCATTACATTTGTTGATTCTACTTTGAATACATGAAATAGAGTAATTTGGGGACATGAAGCTATTCCAAATTCTTAATATTTAGGAATAGTTTGATTTTTATTTTAAAATGCATACGATTCTGAGGAGATTGTTTGTTTTGACAAAATACTTGGGCTCATTATTATGACATGCTGTCCGTCATATATTACTTAGAAATTTAATTATTTGGTCTATATACAGTTTGCGTTTCGAGATTCCAGCTTTAAAAGTAGACACGGAGATTAATGGCATCTTGTACAGAATTTCGTTCGCACCTGAAGAAGATGAGTCCCCAGTTGTGAGCCGGAACAGGAGCCGAGTAGCCAGGGAGAGCCACGAGGTCCAGCTTAGGGAGCGGGAAGGGCGTGTCGAGGTATGTCTCGAAGAAAGAGAGGATCTTTGGCGCTAGATAAGCCGCCGAATTGGTCTCCGTCTGGCCGACCCCTTGGTTCGCCCACACGCTCACCGTGGCGGTGCCCGGCTGGGGGCGGCGGAACTCGGGGGCGGTGTGGGATGGGGGCGCCCCGGGGCGGCGGCGGTGGTGGCCGCTCTGGGACTGCTCGTCCTGCCGAGGCACGAAGTCCGAGATGAGGATGGCGACGGAGGACGGTGACATTGGGGGAGACTTCTCGAAGTGGTCCCAAAACCAACCGCTCCTCTCCACCCTGCGAAGGGGAAATAAAACGTACATACGTCTGAGCGTTTCATCATCTGTGCCTTATGGCCTATTTAAAATCAACTTTAAATTTACTTGCTTCATCATATACTACATTTATCCCAAAAGTGAGACAAGGTTTTTTTCATTACATTCAGGGTTTAGTAACCTTCGATTTTCTTCGATCGTGTTTTCAATCCTATGCTATCGGTTATTGACAATTACAGTAATCTGTCACCATTAGTGAGGGTATGCTTCGAAAAAATCAAAGCGTGTTTGCAATATGGGATAGGTAAGCCATAGGAATAACACCGACATCGGTATCGATTTAATTTTACTCCAATGGGGTGTAAAAAATCAACATGAAAGACGGCTACGAAAGAACGTCATTAGGAGAGACGAGTGAAATAATCGCTTGGACAGTAACACGAGATGCCAACGTTATTGTCCACCATTTAGCGTTACGATCAGCTGATATATGCTTCTCGTTATGCTTTATTGCAATGCTAAACTTAAGTCTGAGCCATTCTTTTGATCATTAATTTAAAATTTCGCCGTTTCGGGCTTGGGCCATATGCAAGATGTTATCACAAAACTATTAAATATAGGATTTCGCAGCGATTTATATGGACGTTGCGCGTTTGGCGAATCTGTCTGAAGCTTGCTGAGGTTGTAAAATTGTGTTTTTTTTTGCTGTTTACTGGCCACGAATTTAAATGGAGTATAAGTGAAGTTCGATGCTCGAACGGCGAAAATAGACACGAAACGGTTAATCGCAAATGAAAAAAAACCACGAACGACGAGGGAACGAGGGATAATTGTATGATAGAATGTTGAGTGGAAAAGGTACTGCACCATGTGGTTGGTTAAAAATACATTTCATATGATGGAAGTTATTATTAGCATGGGACAATCTTAAATTCGGGATCGTGTTACTTTCAGAAAAATAGTGTATGAATTTGCTCACAGTTGGGTAGCAAAGAGAAAGGTAAAACAAAGCCTACATTTCCATGTCCACTGGTAACAACGATTATTTTTTCCTTTAAAATTTATGGTGTTTTCTTGTGTTTAAGATGTGACTTACACCTTTCATATGTACTCCCTCCAGTTCTTTAATGTAGTAAATATTCTATTTTCACGGAATTTACAAATAGACGTTAAAATGAGATAATTTCTAACCAGCTGTAGCCCTTTAATTGCTGATTTTAGAAAATGGGAGAATTAGGGATATGCTGAGTATTTTACAGAAAATTCATAGCTAAATATTACATTTTATAATAAATTTATCTTTACTTCATACAAAATATTATAGTTTTCTTTGTTAGTCATTTAAAGAATGTTTTACTTTGTGGTATAACCTGTGATTCGTACTATAGGCACGAAAACTTGTAAACATGTTCACAGCAGTTAAAGGTTTAAAAGTTTTGGTATATTATTAGCTCCTGCAGTAACAAATTGTATTAATTTCCTCCATTCTAACAAATGAATCATACGTCATCTTATTGCTTCTTGTTAACTTCATAATTGTAATTATTTTACCTCCGCATTTACGCTTATTGTTTTATCCTTTAATAATCTTTTATTATTTAATACTTTTCTATAGTTTATAAGCATCTGCTGACGACCCGACTGTTTCTATATCTATAGCTATGCATAGCAAGAGTTTACTGTGCATAGCAGTGCTGGGGTGATATGTTTTTGGAGCCTTCATGCAAAATATTTTGAGGCCAATTTGTCGTTGTTATAGGAACGTTTTCAAACTTAAAATACTGTGAGATATGATGCTATTCAGTAGGCTGTTAAATTCCGAATTAATTTAGTGAAATAAATTCTATAATTAAAAAGTGATCAGCTAGGATAGAATTTTTAATTAATATGGGCTGTGGCTAACAATTCCATTTTATTGGCATCTTTTCTCATTTATAAGTTATAAAAACGATAAGAGAAAAGAATGATTTGGATAATCGAAAATTCAGATTATTGGATTCAATAAAAAAGTATGTGTAGTAGAAGATTACCTGTATTTTGAACGATTAATTTGAAAAACACCATCAGCTATACTTGCAGTTAATTTGTAGTTAGAATTTACTACGTAGTAGTAGTGGAAGAAAAGCGACTTAGTAACCTAGGAGAATTTTGTCAGGCTGGAGGAATTTAAAGTACGAGAGGAGGGGGAAGAGACAGGGCCTGCGAGAAAATTGCTTTCAGTTTGATAAATTAGCCAATCACAAAGCTATCTATTTTGCAATAAAAAACATCGAGTAGCGTAATTTATTTTATTATTAAAACCATCAGCAGAAAATTAAGTAGCATGACAATGTTTTGAATTATATCTGTTAGAGGATGAAAATTCTGTGACAATCCACATGAGACTTTTTCTCACGTATCCGAAAAAGTCATTTTTGCCATTAAAATAGGTAGGTGGATAAGAGGGGCAAATGGACTATGTACTTTGTCATCAGAGTCACCGTAGTCCAGGAATATTTTATTTGTTTGTTAGGAAAAAGTTGACCGCTGAAATTAAAGAAACATGCAGGAATTTTACATCTAGTTCCGATAATTGGACTTTCGTATAATCGGCATTCGGATAATCGGAGTTCTTCTGTATTTAGAAATGAAATGTATGGTGATAGAAGAAGGTAATAGAATCAGCCAATAAGTGAAGATGCTAAGTTGAATAGCATTCGGTGCAAACGTTAAAAAATAACGTCAATTTTTCGAGCTTTGTATTTCTACTATTACGCAGCGATGCACGTCCTTTCAAAGAATACGTGCAATTTGGATTGAATACCTCGAAGGATACAGAATGAAATATGTACCAATTTAAAAAATCATTGACCGCTGCCCATATGAGGGTTACATAAATTTAAGGATTAAAAATAAAACTCAATTGAAGAAAATTTCAACGATATACCTTCACTTACGGGAGTTACGTAGTCCAGTTTTTATAACATTATTTTCTCATACTATAAAAAAATAATTTTTAATCTCTGGTGTCCTTGTGCGTCGAGTTTGTATGAAGCACCGTATGTGGTCAGTGTCTAATTCGAGTCTAATTTGGAGGATGTAGTAAAACGGTACAAATAGCGGGGAACATTATTACAAAACCTTTATACATGTGTTGAAATTACGGAGTACACGAAATTGTGGATAAATCCGTTTAGTCTTTAATCATGCACCTATCTGCTGACAGATGAATGATGACGTACGGTAAAGTTCATATACCGCTGCGTGCACAGCTAGAGTCAGTTTTCAGGTTTCAAGGAAAACAAAGCATCTGGATCGCACTCATTTGTCTTAAAAGGCTACTCACATGATTTCAGTCGTCCTAACGGGCATGTTGGAAAGAGCTGACAGATGACGCGGCCTCGCCACGCTGATTTCGAACGTGGCCTTCATCGAGGGTTCGTCGAAGCACGGGAAGACCTGTCGCGCGTTGGCTGGGCTGAGCTGCGTAGCCGCGAACCATCTGGCGGGAGAAGGAATTAACGCTGATTAGTACGGACAGGATAATAGTGCCCTACATTCCAAAGGGAATTATCAAGCTCGCCTCATGGCTGAGATCAAATTGACGGACTGTGTTTCCAATAACAATAGAAATATTTGGAAAATCATACGCAGATTTCGACTGCAAATCAGTCACCATCAGTGGTTTCATAATTTGCTATCGGCGATCCATCAATTGACAGCTACTTCATAGTTGATATACGCATTTGATTTTCCAGACATTTTAATGGTTATTGCAGAGACATGGTTTAGCAGCTATTGCCGTAGAGCGAGACTCCGTCAATTAATAGAAATGTTTATTTAATTTAAAAAAAAATCGGATAGGCACTTGTATTTGTTTTAGGCTGCCACTAACCTTTCTCCCATTTTAACATGGAGAACAACCGTCTAGGTTTCAACAAATTCAAAAACTTTTTATTCTCGTTTAGAAGAAAGGGAACACAATATGTAAAATCTGTCTTAACGAAATAATTTTTCTGAATAAAGTGAAAATCAACCTTGATTAATCACGCTTTATCATGCTGCATTCTGATAAATATATTTTTTCAAACAGTAACCCTTATAGGCCCAAAGATCAAAGTGACTTCAATGTAATTATATGTCAAGAAATTGCCGTTTTTATTTTTTTAAAAGTAATTTCTGAATGTCTTATGACAGTACCAGAAAAATGAGACCTGAAAAGGTTCAGTCCGATTTAGAAAGAAAATACGAAGAGATAAATCTGTTTTCCATTTTAAACGATTTGGAAGATGGAGTAAATTTAAAAAGGGACTGACCTCTTTTCCTTCGCTTTCTGGTCGACGTAAAAATCTCTGAAGAATCCTTCGAGGCGACTGCCGCCTCCTCTGGTGTGCGTTCCATAAAAGCTCATGTGCACTTCATATCGGTTCCCTGCCTCCAGGTAGGCACCTCCAGCTCCTGGACTTAGCCTTATTGTATAGAACTCGTGCTCTTTGTCGTATTCCTGAAATCGGGCCTGGATGCGCGGTAAAACGTCAAATAAAAAAGAATTACAAATTCATCTAGTCCAATGGTTATCAAACTGGTGGGCAGATCAGGGGGACACGAAAAAGAGTTCACACTGTATTTACTGTTGTCTTATATGTCACAATCGTGAGACCTACAATATTCAGTCGCCGAATTCTAGCTCTCAAGTGGCTAGGGCGTATCATTTGCCAGATATATGACATATAAGGGGGCGTAAGCAGGGCCGGATTAAGAGACCCATGTGCCCCACTCTCAGCGCGTTTAAGGCCCCACCGAAATCGTCAATTTTTTAAAAAGTAACATTTTGCAAGATTTTTTTATCTGAGCGGCAACACTTGAAAAGGGTTTCGGCAAGACGGGGTAGACCCAGCCCACTTTGGGCCCCCTTGTCCTCGCGTGTTTTGCATACCGCCTAATCCGGCCCTGTAAACAAGTAAGCTAGAAGAAATCCAATTCTCAGGGATGCGTGCTTCGGCAACGGCCATACCACGATGAAAACACCGGTTCTCGTCCGATCACCGAAGTTAAGCATCGTAGGGCCCGGATAGTACTTGGATGGGTGACCGCCTGGGAACACCGGGTGCCGTTGTCAATTTTGCAAAATTTTCTCTCGTGTTTGGCGGATTCTATCGGAACGATTTATATTTTTCCGACTTACGTCATTTTCATTTTCTTTCCTTGAGTGAATTTTGTCTAGCTTGATCCGAAAAGCGTGCATTCGATTTAAAAATCGACCTAATTTAGTATTGGGAAATTTTATATTCTTTTAAATAAAAATTATGGTTATCAAACCTTTCTGGTGACGTTTAAAAGTTAAAAAAAATTGGTAATAAGCTCCGTTGAAACCCGTTATTCGGCCCACCGTGAACCGAAATTTTTAATGTGTAAATAAAGGTTGCACACTCATTTAATATAATATTTCAAAGAAGCTGATGCTTTGCAGTATTTCAACAATTTGAGGAAAATAGAAGAAAGAACAGCTCGATGAACAGGAAAAATTATAATATGGGAGTCAGGAGCGTAATTTAACAATTCTATCCACGATTAAGAGAACTATGGGCCCCAAGCACAACACATTTAAGGTTCCACTCAAATCGTAAATTTGTAACAAGTAACAGCTATTGTAAGGTTTGTGATCTGTGTGGCAGCACTTTGAAAGGGCGAGATGGGACACGGTCGGCCCGCAGTGGGCCATCTTTTCCTCTGGGCCCCACGCACTTGCGTGTTTTGCGTACCGCTTAATCCGGCCCTGGGCGTAAGGACATTTTTCTTAGTTGAAAACCGCTGATTTAGTCTATGCTGATTAAACGAAAAGTGTTTTTGAATGAAAAAATATCGTTACGACATATGGCGGTGGCACTGTTAGCTTCATGAATGGATAATCACGTAAAAGAGAAATGCGCCGCAGACATGTGTCACATAGTTTTATCGGCGATGAGATCGCTCCATACCAACGTCCAATATGGTTGTTGCATTTACAGAGACATTGCATAGACACAGGAAAATATGCAATACTTAGCTGAGAAGGTTCGCACAGGTTGAAATGACGGAGAAAACATTATCTCAACGGACGAACCTTTAGTATTATAAGGAAAATCGACGAAAATATGGAATGAATAATTTTGATGGCGAGATAACCGACAAATATGGAAAATATGTCCTCCTTGGGAAGTTTCTCAATCGGAGCCAACTGATTTTATTTATTCTCCGCCATCATATCTTACGCATGTATTCGACAATTTAGGATCCCTGAAGGCCCAGACGTCGTACAGAAGAACACTATATATTCTTGAGTCCAAGAATACTGCTCTGCTATACACGGCATTTTCGAGAAGTTTCTTTGAAAACGATTCAAACTATAACCTGTAGCTACTACAAAAAGCAATTATGCTTTTTAAAAAGATAATTCTTCTCGATATCATGAGTTAGCCCTTTTATCGAGCGTACAATTAAAAATTTCCGTCTTATCGCCGTAATTCGCTTAGGACATAAAGTGAAGGATCTTTTGACGATAATAAATTTATATCCTTATGCTTTTACACCCTTCACAACACATATTAATACGCGGACTCGACCAACTACCTGCAAGTAAACGAAAGCGTATAAAAATTGTTAGGCGAAAGAAAGACTTGCTTGAAAGACAACGGGAAGCGATGTTATCAAATTACATAATATAAAACGCTTATTCTGTCACTTAGCCACTCTATCTGTAACACTTTTATGAGAAAACAAATCGAAATTAGTTTCATTTTCTTGGAGAAATTGAACTCAAACCCGGACACACTGTAAAGCATGTATCATTGCCACACAGTTATAAAGACTTTCCGGATTTCAAAATTTAAATTTATAGCCCTTTTTAAATGGGATTTTTCGGCTAGTTTATATTTCCGAAAGTTTGTGTGTCCCATTATGCACGCCAAAACTAGGAGACCTAAAACAACCAAATTTGCAACGGTTCTTACTTACGTCATAGCTTGGTAAATGGTGGGAAATATAGAAACAGGTGAAAAAATCAGTTATGACTGGGAATCGAACCCGGGTGAATGGTGAAGGTTGGGTCAACCGGGATTAGGCAGTACCGCCAGTGTAGGAGTTTGATATTTTTCCATAAGATGACACGTAAACATCGATTGCTTGGCATTCAGGATTTGATTCTTTTGTAAATTTAAATTATTTAAAATGAAGATACGAACTCAGGAGAAAAACATGTATTAAGCTGAAAGAATCAATTTTATATTTTTTAAAGGCAGAATTCGAATCTAAGCCGATTTAGCGTAAAATTTAGTTTTTAATCATGAAAAAGTATTTTTATTTGTTTGTAACAACGTAAAATGCTAAATGCCATAGCAACGAACGAGATAAATGCTTTTAAATCGGAACTGATCTCACATGCTATACCGTTGGGCAATTGTACGTAGCAACATAAAGAGTTAGAAGTGGACTAAATCTAATATCTACTCGCATCAGAAAGAAAAACTAAGAGCATAGTCTACTATCAAGCATTGTTTAATGAATCAACGGCTTTCAATGTTCATTTTAATTAAGAATCCTCAAATTTTTTTCTAAAACTTAGATTTTTATAAATTAAAATATGAAAAAATTTCTCAGATAAAAATTTTCAAACATAGAAATAATTTTTCATTCATAATAATTGTCTTCATTTACAGCCATGTCGATTTAAAAACGCAACCCCGAGAAACGCCGAGTAAGTATCATATAAAGCGAATTTGATGGTGAACTGCTAAATAGGCGAATAAAATATCACGAATGAAAGAAGCGACCAACTGCGTAGGGAACGACCGATCTTAACTAGAAGAGTGAGGTAATGAAAAGGTGGATCATGATCTAATGTCGGAACAAGAAGAGGTGGGGGGGGAGGGAAATGGGGACTCGTCCTGACCTGGAAGTCCGATGTGATATTATTATTGCTTCCGACTACTTTGGTGACGCTGACGCTCGTCGGTTCCACTTCGAGCTTCCGAGCGTGGAGGATGATGGTGTCCGTAGAGGTGGAAACGGTGAACCCGATCCAAACCCTTCCGTGGAAGGCCGTGTCCTCTAAAGACGGTCTAAGGTGCAGGCGGTAAGAGAAGGGAGTGACGGTGGTTGGCAGGCGAGGGTCATCCGCCCTCTGGTTGGACGCCCTGAAGTCCACGCTCCTCCTCTGACGCTTTGGAATCTGTTTGCAGCCGAGAGTGCATCTGGAACGAGCAGAACTCGGTTCAAAGAAACGGGATGGGAACGATAAAAGAATTACCTGCGAAAGATTAAAGAAATTTTCGTAGAATATCATGAATATTTTTCGTTTGGATTTTATTATAAAAAACCCAGATATTTTTTTCCAATGAGTTTTTAGGGGAAGTTTAACAAACGTACTTCATAAAATGCATCGAAATCTTAAAATGAGTATTTGTTGCAGTTAGCTATCTGCAAGATACTCTCTTTAGGTAGAATTCATGCAAGTTGTGATATATGAGTTTCTTATGAATGTTTTTTGAAAAGCTACTTTCTTCATTATTATGAAATGTATTTAGTAATTGCAATTATAAAGCAATAGTTATGCCGCTACTGTAGTGGGAATTTTAATTTATTGAAGATCTCTTGTAAAATGTGTCGTACTTACAGGTTTATAATGATACATATCAGAATAATTGCGGATTTAATTATTTCTTTGATTTTTACTTTCTCATATACGAAGTATATCGAGTTGACTCGGAAATTATTTTTTTGTCTTTTTGTAGTTGAGCCTTATTGCTGGATTTTTAAAAAGCCATTGCGCTTCGACTTTATTGATTTTCAGAAGCCTCAAAACAACTGCCATTTTGAAAACGAATTTTATTTTTGTTGTCATCGGCATCCATTAATAGCAACGGGTAGCGTCTACAATATTTAAAGATATTTTTCCGGAAGAAATTAATTTTAAAATATGATTGCCACAAAAGCAGAGCTGGGAAGTTCAGGTTTGGTTCCGAGCGTTCCGGTTCCGAGCGTTCCGGTTCCGACCTTAAATTTTCCAACTCGTTCCCTTCCGGGTTCGGTTCCGAGTGATCAAAAGAAGGAACGGTTAGGATCGGGTTCCAGAACCGTTCCTAGTTCTAAAAAAATGTATTTTTTATTGATAACATTTTGAACCGTTCCTTGTTCCGGATCCTGAACTTTCCTAGCCCTAAACAAAAGTGATAATTTATATAACGATTAGCATTGGTCATTACTAATTTAAAATATATAGTCGCCTTTATGGTACGTCGTTAAAAGTTGAAGGCAGATATAAGAGGAAAGCTAAGAAATAAGCGATGAAACAAGACGCTGACATATTTTAAAAGTTCATTTTAGCTATCGATTCCGGACACAGATTTCTATTAGGTTTCGGGCGAGATGAACTTTAGCTACCCCCTGATCCCTAGATTCCACCCAGCTGTAGTTCTTGACCGTACTTATATCCATCACTGGTTGCATCTACTGACGATTTATCAGCTGATACAGGGGCAATATGTTTATCTTTTATCCCACCTTTCAGTATTAGATACTGACAGTCCGCGCCTACTGCCGCTGCTGTTTTCAAATTAATGCTTTTTACAACGAATGCAGTGATATAATTTTGTAATTTAAAAAGTGCAAAACTGCTGTATATTAACATTTAAATTAATTAGTTTTCGCAAATTACGAAGTTTAAAACTATATCAGAAACGTTTCAAGCATAACCACGAAAAGAACAATAAAATCAGCTTGACTTATATAAGTAAATATCAGAGTTTTTATTTCTATCTTTGTCGAAAGCATACATTCTATCTCATACCATTCTGTAAATAAGGATACCAGACAAAACCTCTTGGTGTGGCATACATGCATTAAGTTGCCGATCCCTGCTCTAACGCGTGTACGTTGATATCCCTAATTGCGTGATGGAAATATTTGTTAAGTGTTTTGGGGAAAATTTTAAAATAAATGCCTTCAAAGCTAAGTGAGACTGTATGTATTCCAGGTGATAATTTACACGGTAGATGATTATTTACACGGTAACCAATTTGCACAATTTTAATGCTTGCATCCTTATCTGAAAAATATAACTGTCTCAGTTTATAGAACACATTCAATTCGGATTGAGATATATCAACATTATTACGAGATAAAAACTGAATCTGCTAAAAATAATGAAAGAAAAATAATTCAAAGAATAAAATATCTAGATTTACCCAAAATAAAATAAAAAATGTGTCCAAGTGAATAAAAATGTTTCTCATTAGCAATTATAAAATGAAATATTTATTTTTTAAAGGATTTTAGTCAGTAGGGTATGTGGAAGTTTTCACATGGCCATCGCGGCCAGATGGAAAATCAATGGTGGAAATCTGCGTGTTTTTTACACCCCAAAGTATAATTAAAACAAGATTACTACCTTAAAATCACATAAAAACTTAATTACCCTATTAAATGGCTAAAAGGAGTAAGAAATATAATCAGATGTCTTTTAAAAAATTGTAATAAAACTTTAAAGATTTATTTTCTCGTAAATCGTATTACGTAAATAATAATAGCAGCAAACTAAAATGCGCCATCCTTCATCGTAAATTATTCATTTCTTTTCACTTACAAATGCTGTATGTATACGTAAGAAAAATAAACGTATTATTTTAATTTTTTGGAAGATAATCCATTTCCTTACTATATACTATATGTTCACGAAAGTAAATTAAACGTATTTATAAATTTATAGCAGTTCTAGTTTACTTAATTTTCATTTGTTTACTTTGGCCAAAAAACTAGAAAAACTTTCTAAGTTCAATTTGAATTACGATTTGATTTTCTTGAAAAAAGCTACTCCTTCGCTAAAAATGTAACAAAGAGGGTAAGAAGTATTCTATTTGGCTAGCTCTACAAATTTTGTTTGAAGACTTATTTGGTGTGTATAATATTTTACGAGATATTCTTT
The DNA here is from genome assembly GCA_036926305.1 of Uropetala carovei. NCBI lineage: Eukaryota > Metazoa > Arthropoda > Insecta > Odonata > Petaluridae > Uropetala > Uropetala carovei. The sequence continues at coordinate 12,027,853 of JAXCHB010000143.1, read as the reverse complement.
TCTTGTGAAGTGGCATACCTGATTTTGTTTTTTGAACTGTTTACATAATTTTCTTATTTTATTTGCCCTAAAGTCCTAAATACCGAATTTCATGAAAAATTCCACTAGCACTGGTGATAAAAATTTTTACTACATCGCACACAAATGTTGAAAACATTTTTTTGGTGCTTTAATAATATCCGATAACATTTTTGTACCGTCTGTTAACAAAAAACTATTCTCCATTATTCTCATTATTCGTCGAATTCGTGAAATGCCACGAGATGTTGTGCGGCAGACTGTGCAAAATATTATGTCAAACCAATTGCCGAGTCCGCGGACGTTTCATATAATGCCCAACTAATTATTTACGTTCGTTGTAATAATGCTGAAAAGGGTATTAATGATCAAATTCTGGCAAGCAAAAATTTATCAGGTAATGCAGATCGAGAGGAAATTCGTAACAACATCAACAAATTTATAAAAGTCGAATCAGATCTACGTTGGGAATGCTGTATAAATATATCTACGGATGGAGCTGCACCGCAATGGCCGGGCGCAAGAGTGATCTTGCTACTCGTACTCGCGCAATAAATCCGAAATTAATTTGGCAACGCTGCATTGTCCATAAACAAACCTTGATCGCAAAATAGACGAGTCCTCAGTTGCACGAAAAAATTAATAATGCCTTAAAAGTGGCAAACTTTATTCAGTCACGTGAATTGGATCCTCATCTCTTTAAAATGATGTCTGATGAGTTGAGATCAGCTCATACGCAGTTGCCATTGCTCTCTTAAGTTCGACGGTTGTCACGGGGCGAGTATTAACGCATCTCTTTGAATTGATGAGCAAAGGTATATATTATTTTTCAGAGATGAAATGTGATTTAACAGTTTGTTTTGTAAATTCAACAGAGAATCATCGAGCTCGTCTTATGGATGAAAAATTCAAGAACAAGCACTTGAAAAGTACTTTTCTCAGGTATCTCCGATGGTCACAACGTTTCGGATACAAAGCAGCCGTATTCAGTGGTAGTTCAACGAAAGGGTTCTTTTATAACCTACTATACTTCTAAAAAGAATCTTTTTTCGGTGAATTACCACTGAAGACTTCTGCTTCGTAGCCCTAATGCGCATCTAGTTCTTTATAACCTTGTTGTAGCTATTGAAGATAACTGAGATAAGAACTTTGCGTTGTGCTTGTTTTGAGTTTTTTTCAGCCATAAGACGAGCTCGATAATTCCCTCTTGAATTTGAGAGATTACTTAAAAATTTCATCAAATAATCTAAATGTGAAATCAACAAATTACAGCACGTTTATTTTGTTTACTCTCAATTTGGTAAATTTGGTGAGTCTTAAAACATGATCCCTTGCAGGCATTAGATGATTTCGTTCGGGCAGTTACCACCTTGAAACGAACTTTGACCTTCATCCTTCATTCAATCGTATTCAACCCTCCTCGATGGCGTAACCTTTCGATGTTGTAGGCGTAATCCGCGGTAATTTATTTTTGGGGGGTGCAGAAATATCAACGATAATTTTTTTAAATTCAACACTCATATGTCGTTAAAAAAGGCGTTATAAACATAGTCGAATCTTCATAACTTATTATCCTAAATCACAGATTAATGCTGAATTGAGGAAAAAAATTATTACTCCGTGTAATTTCATGTATCCTTTGGAAAGTCTACATGTGATCCCAGCGTTAAGATTGTCCCCGGTAGAAAAACACTGTCTTGGGCAACCCTCCAAGCGTTATCTATATAAATAAAATTGTAACCTCTGTCTGCACATTTGTTTTTTTGTTGGGGTTTTACTTTTTTTGTGTGTTTTGCATCACAAGAAAACGTTTGAACCTGTTTGCAGAATTGTTGTCTGTCTGTTTGTTTGTTACCGCATCACGCAAAAACGGCCGGTCGAATTTTTATGAAACTTGCAGCGTATCTTTAGACTGATCCAGATTAAAATATAGGCTATGTGGTGTATCTAAAAAAAAATTTTAAGTGGGAGTTTGGGGGGCATCGATTTGGTTTTTCGAAGATATCTCTCGAGTAAATTAACTTAGGAAGTTCAAATTTGATATTTGTCACTTGCAATACAAGTACAAGATCAATCTCCTATATATTTATGAAAGTTTGTTTGTTTGTGCATCTGTATATTTCCACACCTTTAAATCTAGAATAATTAAACTTTCAACAAATACTTTCTTCACAAATAGGAAGGTCGTAACTACTTTTTAATCCCAAATGGTTTATATTAATTGCACAAAAAGCAAAATAACTTTGTATGCTAATGCATTGCCATCTAGAGAAGAGTCAGAAAGAACGGGACAGTTGTTTTCGAACTGTTCTGCTGCCTAAATTGTTCAATAAAATAACTGTTCTCATAAACTTCCTGTTCTCAAAGAACAGATAACTCTACATCTTATACACAGTGAGAAAGGTGGGAAACGATTACTTCCTTATCCGTAATTGGACGGCGGGTACTGATTAAACTACGCGTATTTTCCCAAGTCCTACTATTGATTTGAATCAAATTTGGTACGATTGTGGAGGGCTCCCAGAAATAATTCATACGTGGTTTTTGTTTCTCTCTGCCCATTTTATTCAAAACGGCAGTTGAGTGAATTCTTAAATACCATGTATCATCTAGAATTCCGATCGGATTTGAACCAAATTTCCCCGGGCAACGTCAGGAATTTCTGCTAGTCAATGGATAAATTGACCATGAAAAGGCTAGGAAAACGTAGTAATTCACTGATGGCAGATTCTAAAAAAGATCCGTTTTTTAATGGGTATTGAGGCAACTGATTGTACGAACACATTTCAGCCATAAGGTGAACTTTATAATTCTTTCCTGAAATTATCAAAGGAGCTGACATTTGGAATAATGATTACGTCGACAGATTATTCACATTTAGTCTGCCACTTTAATTTGAAAAATGTTTATATTTATTATGGATAGGATGAATATAATGCCTAAAATAAATTAAATTGTAGGGAAGCATTTTGACTATAACAGATAAAGTCTATTTATTCCTTCGAGTGAAGAAGGCTTTATGTAATTTTACTGTCGCCTAACTTCCTTTAAATCATTCACATTTTGGAAAGAATGTTAATTCCTACCGTCTAGACGGTTACTTCAGCATTTGGACAGAAATGGAGTTGAAGATGGAGGCACACGAGTCAAGCATCCGACCTTAATCCTTTATAAGGCACAGACCCTTGCCATCGGAGAAAGTTCGAGTTGAGATCTTTTAAGAAGTACCACATTTTCAATTACTGCGCGATAACCGTAACATTTTGGAGTGCAGAATTTTTACTTACATTGTTTTTGGGTGCAAATAATAAAATGTTCCTTTTTAAAATGGCTATGGTATACCCACTACTACTTTATAAAAGGTTAAAGGATAGGACGCCTGTTACACGAACAATGCAGTATGGATTGGAAGCACGACCGTTGAACAGCTGAAATTTTCCCCGCTTGACCCCTGTGTTGAATTTTCATAAAACACTCCGACGTCTTCATTATTTAGGTTTAGTCAGACACACCTCGACTTTGTTTATTGCCCTATTCAACCCTTTTCACTTGACTTTCGGGTCTTCGAGAAATAAATCGCTCTCTCAATTTTATCTCGGAATGTTTGCGGAAACGGCATTAATTTACGGTATCAAACTTTGAACAAAACAACCTTCAAAACGTCCGGCTGCCGAGGAAAACACTGGTCACTGATAACGTTGCTTACGTCACTCGAATGAAATACGGGAAATTTAGGAATCGTTTTCAGTTTTATTCGAGAGTAATTAGCTTCGAATTAGTCGTCACTATCAATCCTAAATTATATTTAATCATCCTTCCGTCGCCACTTTTATTTTAACACGCACACAAAACGTTCAAAATAGTAAGAGATGTTGCACATGAATGCAATGTTTTATAAAAGTATACCGTGTTACTAATAGAGAAATAATCGGTCATCTTTCGAAGGATTGCTTTACCGTGATTCGACGTCGCTCAGACAGGATGCCAGCAGGACGAGGGTGATCAGCCCCCTCAGTCTGAGAAGGCTTTTCCTCTCCATGGCCCTTCTTCCCCCTCCGCCAATTCACTCCCGCCTCCTCACGTTCACTGTCTGTCGAGCCTCCGCTATAACGAGATGAAGGCCGTCAGTCACAAATCACTCCTAAGTTCACGAGGAGGGAAAATAACTCTGGCATAAATACATATTTTCATGGTGGCTCGACGGAAATTAAAGACTCCTCAGGAGACTTTAATTTCTGCCCAATAAATTGTATACTTATAATGTGACCATGATTATTTATCAAGTGATTTCCGCGAGAGTCAATCACCTTCGTACATAACTCACGCCCAATATCCATTTAGGGATATTTCTAGGGTGCTCGGAAAATAACTGATGCACGCACGCGTTCGCATCACGCATAAAACACGAGACCGTTTCAGTCGAAATACAACTTAAGTAACGTCAACGGTTAACCTGATTAACGATTCTGGAACTTACTATCGTCAATATTTATGACTTAAACTCAAGAGAATGGGACGGAAAATAGAAATCGGAGGGTCGTTAATTCAACCATTGCTCTCACGATAAAAAAAATTTGGGGTTTATAATCGGTTTCGAAATCGACTTCCGTTCCTATTTTCGCACAATGAGACGGCTGGAATCAAAGGGAGACAGAACTCTGGCGCTGTCCCAGGAAAATCTCAGGGTGCGTGAAAGCAGACCAAAATGCCATAAGGGAAAGAAGTAAGGTAGAAAGGAGAGAGGAAGCGAAACCTTTGTTTGAGAACTGTTTTTACCAGCAAATTACGCCTCAAAAAATTAAAAGGGTAGACCTCTGTAGTAATTGTAAAAATAACTCCACGCGATAATAGAGCATTTTGTAAATCGCTATGTGAAACTTTGAGTTAGTGGAAAATCGGATCTAAGAATCGTCGTGGCCGTCGTTTTAATTTTGGTAAAATGTAATCGGGTGTTCCTGTTAGGTAAATCCTTTCACTTCGAAAGGAGAAAAAGTCCGGTCTTGACCGGGTATCGACTTTATTCTCTCTACCATTAAGATACAGAAGAGGTACTACACTTTTCATTCTGTTTCTCGTAGGTTGTGAGGTAACCTCGAGACTCGGATGATCGGTCAGTTAACGCTATAATCCCTGAAGTGATAAAAAAATAACGCATAATTGTGAAAGAGCGGCCAGAGCGCGCGCGCGCGCGCGCACACACACACGCACGCACGCACACACACACACAGGCACGCACGCACGCACACACACATATATACATATACATATTATATCACCAACTTTTGGTCATTGTTTGTTTTGCATTATTCAATTGATAAGCAAGTACAACAGCAAATATTAAATTAACTTATCTCCTCTAAGCTCGCGGGTTCGAATCCTGTCGATGGCATGGTTGTATGCAACCGTATTTGTTATCGTTATTAAGGAGACAATTACCTAGTCAACATAATTAAGAATAAATAAATGAATAAATATTTATGCGCGCATGACTGACTCCAAATAAATATTATATTACTATTAGGATTAGTTTGTTATGGGCACTTCAAACTAGAAGTCGAGAGAAATAGATGATGCAAACAATTTTTCATAAAAATTATGCAAAAGTTTTGAAAAAATGAAATACTCGAATCGAAACTTTCAGACTTCAACCCTTAATGTAAAAATATTCCCATTCATCCACTTAACTCAAGAGCATCCTAAAAATACTATTTGCCAAAAAACGAGATGACATGCAATCGCTTTTTGAGACGTGCGTTTTTCCACGAAGTCGAGCGGAAATAGTTCTTGTTCAGGCGAGAGAGTGAAATGAATGCGCGAGTGCTTAGAGGGAAAGGTAGTAAAACGAATCAGATCTTATCTGCCGCGCGCATTCCGATTTTCTTTAAATGGTTGCTCGTTCGCAGGCGAACGGCAAACATTGCATTATTCGCTGTTGGTATCAAGCGTTGCCCCCCTCCGTGTTTGTCCTTCCGAGAACTCTCTTTCTCGCTCATTTCCCAACGTGTGATGAGAGGGAGCACAAGCCTAGGAGACGTTACGTTGCTTAGTGATGCGGCCGATCAAGTATCAGGCGGTCGAGGGAAGTAGCCAGAACCAAAAGGGTTTATCGATTCGTGGCGTATTCAGCGGCCCAGCGGTCCAGCTTCGATGCTTAATCTCTCGCTTGAACACTCGCACGAAATACCAGGAATTTCAGGGAAAGAACGAAAAAGGACTTACTTAAGAATTCTGGGTAAATATTTAAATTTGACTCCGTAAAAAATGCCGTCTCTGACCTTTGATATAACTTTTTAAAAAGTAATTAAGGGGTACGTCTCTAGTAAATGTTATAAAAATACTTAGCGTAAGTTTTTTCTGCTGCATATAACTGCTTCATATAACTGTGAATTATTATGTAATTGGAAAGTTAATTTACAGTCAAGCGCGTTTGCAGGAATTGTTCTTAATTTATAAATGATTTTTTGTCCCAATTTTTGTCTTATGATGCAACTGTACCTAAAATTCCGTGTTTGCGTTATTTATTTAAAAATTTAAATTATGTACTTGAGTAGCTTTAATTTAATAAGCATCCATTACTATCCATCCACTAAATCCATCACTATCTACAAACGTGATTAATCAGTTCCATGATAGTGTGTGCTTTTGGAGTATATAACCAATAAGTTTTAACTTTGGAACGCTATCTACAGGGTAAACTTTAGCGCATAATTATATACATTAGGATTCTGAAGTAAATATTTCTTAATATTTTTTATGTTCTCTATGGTCTGTACTTAAGGAAAAGAAAATAAGTTGCGTATCTTAATAATGTCATTGGAAAAAACTGTAGACTAATCATAGTAATACACCAGCAAAAAAACGTAAGTTGTGTTCTTCTCGTAAATATTTCCTTGGCTTGTCATGTTAATTTGATAGCTTTGCTCTTTGTTAGTATTATTAATTCTGTTAGTATTTATGCTAAGTTTTCTTTCTAAGAATATATGCAAAACATATGACTTATCTAGGTCCTTGATCTTATGTTTCCCTAACGATCCCCGTTTGGTTAAGCGTAACTATGAATGAATCAAGTATAACTACAAGCTGAGCGAGATGACCGTAAAATTCTTTGAGATGAATCTGTCCTCCGCCATTTCGGATATCTTGAACTTTAGTTCTTCTGCGGACCTCCATTTCAAGGGCCCAGGGATGTCGCGGCGGCGCTCCTTCTTCTGCTGGTGCTGCCCCTTCCCAGAGTCCGACCCCAAGTAAGCCCTTACGTCTGCCCGGAGGAATCGCGCGATGGCATCGTCTGGCCGGAGACGCACGCAGATCCCGGAGTCGCCTTGCGAGTCTCCTCGACACCTCTCTGCCTCTCCGAGGACCGCGGTCTCGTCACGCGCACTTGCGTGTCCGACGGAGAGGACTCCTCCGCTCGCTGGGAGCCATCCCTCCCTCCTCCTTGCGTGCACCTGCATCCCACGTACGACGACGCTGACAAATGTCCACCTCCCTTTAAGAACCTGAGCGAGGGACCTGTTTGCGCCCACGTGGGCGGCTCGGGGTCGTGGGATCGAGCGATCAACACGTGCTTCCTCTCGGGCACTTCTAAGAGCATCCTAGACCTCGACGAGAAGAGTTTCGACGCCGCCCTACATTATATCCGCGCAAAACTTTGGTCTGACGAAATATGGCTGGCTTCCTTCCTGAAAGGAGCGAGAACGCGAACGAGGTCCGTCTGGTTAGACGGCCGGCGGAACAAAGCACTTACTCCTATCGTCAGGAAGCTGCCGGGAGATTTTGAGCGTATGGGCGTGCGGTGGGCCGAACTATCCAACGCCACCGTCCCTTGGGCCGCGGGCGAACCTTCACTGTCACCTGAGAAGCAGTGCCTAGCGATGGAGGTGCCTCGCGTAGGTCCTCCGTCTCTGCGGATGGAGCCGTGCTATTCCAGCCGCCCAGCCGCCTGCGTGTTCGTACCGCCTAGCGTCGATTCTCCTCTTCTCACCCGTCTAGCTTGTCCGGAGGGCTACCTAACTTCCCTATACCAGGGCGAACAGCATCGCTGCTTCCGCATCGTCAGGGAGGGAGAAGAAGAAAATTCAGACACGGAGGGCCGTTCACTTTCGCCGGCAGACAGGTGTTCCGCCTCCGGAGACACACTGATGCGCTTGTCATCGGCCCACGTCAACGCGCTCTTCGTGGAGATGGCGAAGGCGAAAGGCCTCGGGAAAGACGAAAGATGCATCATTGGTCTCCACAGAAAAGGGAAGAAGTTCGTTTGGAGAGGGGATAGCGACGACGAAGAAGAGGTAAACTACGTGAATTGGTACGCAGGGGCCGATTTTGAGGCCGGGGAGATTGGGGCGGCACGAGGAGACGGTAGCTGGGATTTGGTCCCCTGTCGTGAGACGTTGTCCGTGGGATGCGTCGCTTGCGAGCGACCAGCTCAAGTCCCACCTCGAGCCCGCTTGACACTTCGCCTTCATCCCCCAAGCGGTCGTCTTCTCCTCAGCGTGTACTCGGGGGAAGGCCTTTGGAGGTACGGCGGATCGGAACCGGTGGCCTGCTTCTCCGACGGCCATTTCGGCCTCGCCCGCAGACTCGAACTGGGACCTCCAGTGCGCGACGGCAGGTGGTCGCAGTATAATCTGCGCGGTCTACAACCCGAACTGCACCCTGGTCTGGACTTGACCGAATTGCACAAGACGGTCTTCGTTCTGCCCATCACGACGGGTGAGGTGGCTCGCTACTGGTGCGAGGCCCGGCGTGTGGTCGGTCTTCGACCTCTCTCGACGGACAAAGTTTGGAACGCGAACATGGAGAAGGGAAACTTCGTTTTCTCTCTCGCCTTGGAAGCGGTCGGCGTTTGTTCCGGCGACCACGGCGTGCGAGATTGCGAACCCACATTTGGCAGCAAGCATTACGAAGTGGCCGTCGACCTCAGGCAACGCATGCGCCTCAGACAGGGCTCCATCAAACCGGTGCGCATTCTGTCTGTGACGAACGGCAACCTGTGTCTTCTATTGCACGTGTCGATCAAAACCCGACTATCAGAAAATGAAACGACGAGCGAATCAGTGCTGGAACACGGCACCTATCTGCGCCTCATGGCTCTGGTATCGAACACGGTGAAGAAATCTGGCGGGAAATACGAGTTCCTTTGGCTACGTAGCACCCGCGGGTGCATACAGTCTTATAGTTTTATTAGAATCGCCACGAGTCTGACCGAACTCCATTGGGATGCCTGTCCTCTGGGATATTCGGCCGTTTCCAGGGAGATCTGCCTCCAAGCTCCCAACGGTAGCGTGCCCATCATACGCACCTGTCGCGGCGACTACATGTTCGGCGGCATATGGGACCCACCCTCAGGCGTCTGTTCTGACGAAGACCCTCCCGAACTCACCCGGGCTATACACGCCCTCATGATAGAAGCGAGGTCTGGTGGGAACGCCAGCGCCGCGGTGAGGAAGGCATGGGAACTAAGCTCGGACCCTTCGGTTCTCTCCTCCGCGGACATACACTTCCTGGCAATGACGATGCGAGGTGTAGCGGCTTCGGCCGCCACCCTTAGGGCGGACGCCGATTTGGGAATCGTGACCAGCGTGGTAGATCACATCATGAGAGCTAAGCGCGAAAACGTCGCTCTTTCCCAACGTCTCATGAACTCGACCAACGTGCTTTTGGACGCGATCGACGACATATTCGGAGAGATGATCTTGGGAGAGGGAAGTGTGGAGGGGGAGGATGGAAGCACCCACGTTGAAGACGGTGTCCTTCGGATAGGGGGAGTATATGCGGCCGTGACATCTCAAGTGGCCGTGCAGGTATCCGACGTCAGCAGCGGGAACAACGTCACCGGAGTGGCCCTGGTCAGGAGATCAGCTACGTCCCATTACGCTCTAGGACGAAAAAGCGAAGCGGATGACTCTGAAGCAGATTCTTCAGGCTTTAAGCGATATTCTCTCCTTCCTCTCACATCCGAGCAGCCTCTGGAATCATTGTTTGATCTGCAACCGGAGGTGGCGGTCCTGCTACCCATCGAGATGCTTCCCGGAGGCGACTCATACGTCACAGGAGACGGAAACGCCTCTGCGTCCACCCGCGTTGTCACCACGCTCTTCTTCAGCGATCTCCCATTCAGGCCGGCGGAGGGCGGGTCGGTGGTATCGCTAGATTCGGACGAGGATGAAGAAGATGACCACGAACAGGATGACGATGATGACGACGATGATGACGACGAGGTGTACGGAGAGCAGGTGAACAGCCGTGTCATCAACATTTGGACCCCAGGACTGGGACCTGATCTTCCTGCCCCCGTGCCCATACTCTTCCGTCCGCTCCTTCCCGTACAGGCCGGGGCGGGCCGCCAGTGCGCCCACTGGGACTTCTCGGCGAGCTCGTGGGGCGGCGGTTGGGCGAGCGACGGGTGTTTCTTCGCAGGCACAATTTCCACCGGAATGGACGTATGTATCTGCACTCACCTGACCCACTTCGCGGAGCTACTCTTTCCCTTGCCGCCGTACGAGGACGGCGTGCACCCTCAACCTTCTGCCGTCGTTCTAGACGTGATCAGCATCCTGGGATGCGGGCTCTCCCTTGCAGGCGTAGCTGGAATCGTCGCCACGGCGCTCGTATTCCGAAGGTGGCGTCACCGTCTGGGTTCAAAAGTCCTGCTTCACCTGACTGGTGCTATCGGGTTGGAGATGACGTTGTTCCTGGCTATTAACGCCTCGAGTTTCTCCGACGATAACTTCGCGTGGTGCTTGACCCTTGGTTGCGGGCTACATTACTCCATAATAGCCACCTTCTGCTGGATGCTCGTGGCGGCTTTGCTGCAATACTTGCGTTTTGTACGTATACTTGGAGACTACAGACCGCCACGCTTTCTCCTCAAGGCGTCGGTTTTCGCATGGGGATTCCCCTTGATACCTGTGATCCTCGTGATGTCCATAGATGAATCTCCGTACGGAGTGGACTTGACCTCGTCCAACTCCTCGCTTCCCTCTTCCGACAGGTTTTTCTGCTATCCCACCGAGCTCTCTCTCTCGCTCGGTGTGGTGCTTCCCGTTGTCCTCATCATCATAGCCAACACCTGCGTCTACGTGCTAATCCTCAGGAGCATTCTAGCCTCTTCGGCTCTCGTCAGAAACACCGCGCCCTCCTCTTACGGCACTTCGTCGACCTCACCCAATGGGGTCATCACCAAAGCAACCGGTCGTTCCAAGAACGACGAGAAGGAGCAGTACCGTATGGCCGTCCGTCACCTCCGATTGGCTTTCCTTCTCTTCTTCCTTCTCGGACTTAGTTGGATCTTCGACATTTTCGCGAGGATATCGAAAATGTCGTTGTTTTATTATCTATTCTGTGCGACAGCCACCATACAAGGATTCGTCCTATTCCTTTTCTACGTCGTCAGTGATCCGAACACGAGACAACTTTGGGTGATCAAACTGGACGAAGTTATGAAGCCCTGCAGGTCACATTTCAGGGGAATCCCTTCTTCTCCTTGCTGCAGAAGGACATCCGCAGACGACGACCCCAGCTGCGGGTCTTCCGCAATGGATGTGACCTGCTACCAGAGCAGCAGAACGTCTTCGCTTTCGTGTTAGATGTCGGTACTTCGAAAACAATCACCGACAGCCTTCAAAATTATTATTAAAGGGGTATATTGTGATTCCATGCAGGCATATGTCGTTGAAGGAATCCAACACGTAAATAGCTTTAACTGGATAGAATTTCAACCACCATTAAGATATTTTTTCTGATACCAAAAAATCACGTGTTCTGATTTTATCATTATAATAACACCTAATACATATATGCCCTACGCTTTCCCTGGAATTGTAAATAAAATTCCACCACAATTATTTATCAAAAATGTCTTTTTTATATTTTAAGTGCAATACTACCTGAATATTTTTAATAAATGCTATTTAATAAAATTTATTTAAATTTTCAAACGAAACAGGAATTTTAATTTGAAGACAGGACCCGTTTAAGATATTAACTGCAGGAGACCAACTCACTGTATACCAACATCAAATTACGGAGACGAATATACAAATTTGAGAAGTAATTGAGAAATTGGAACAGATTTCCGATGAAGACGGCCTTCCGATATCATTAAGAGAGACGCGATTGGATTCGAGAAGATTAATACTCCTCGAACGTATTAGCTTACCGATTAATCCGGCCGAAGGAGTGCTGTCAAAGTGGTCGTCGGTTACTCTCGTATCGACGAAACTCTTAGAAGAAAAACGGTATCACGCTCTAATTCCCTGCTGCATTCATCCAATCACTTTATCACATCCACTCCCGAAAGGAGCTGCAGCCAACACTGTACACGTTCGCTGATGCTGCCGCTCTATCTCCTTCTCCCTCCCTCCCTTCCCTCTCTCCCTCGCTAATCTTTCTCCTCCTCTCTCAACCCTCCTAATCTCCCGTCCCTCCCCCTCAACCCCTTTCCCTCCCTCACCCACGCACATATCCCTCGACGATTTCGTAGTAAAGGGGACGTGCGTCGATGCGTGTTCCAATGGAGGGGTCGCCGGAGGATGCCATCGCCCCTTCTCCAAAACCCTTTTACACCGCAGATCAAACTCTTCCAATGACGTCGGAAACTTTTTTTTTTCTCGCCTCGGATCCCCGTCCCACGTCCACACCTTGCAAATTGGGTCCTCGTCTATGCGTGTCATCGTGTCATCTCCGTCGCCTCTCGTCTCACACCATCGCGCCCCGTCCCTCTTCGGTCCCTATCTCCCTATCCCTACTTGCTGTACAGATACTAACTACTCTCCAATTCCTCCCCGTCATTCCACCCCATCCCTCTCTCCTCCCGGGGACACCCTTCCCCTCTTTCCCACAGCGCTTCGGCTGATGGGATAATGGTTCAACATCGCCCGCTTCCCACTCACGGGTCCTGTTGGCGTTGTTACCAAGCTTACCACCCCTGCCTCCTCCTCCCATCCTATCTCCCCCATCCCCCAACCTACCCACTCATGCTCCCGGGCGAGTACCGACACCAATGCCGCCACCAACGTGCCCGTCACCACGCCACCGACCATAAGCCGCGTCTTCCTGCTTCTCGAGGCCCTCCACCTCCTTTCGATACGCAGCGCGACTGTCATTCGTTTGCCCTCGGAGTGCGCCGCGGGAAAAAGAGGATGTTGGCGGTGAGGTTCGGCCCCCGCCTGTCTTATTATTCGCGTTCTTTTGCGGGATATTCGTCACCAAACACAAGAACGTGCGAGAAATCGTGAGAGGAGGATGATTTGGGTGAAAAGATGAGGGCGAACCACAACCACAAGGGAATGGTAGAAATCGTTATCAAGCGATGGTTAAAAATGCTGTTTGCGTTATTCATGTTTCTCTACGCATACTAGGATGGTGTTTTTCTAAGTATGGGTCGCGGAACATTATAAGCTTGGTCGCTATGTTCGTCCGAAAAATGGGACTGCTCGTTTTTTACAGAGCTAAAATATATGAAAACACGCAGGAAATCAGACTTCGAGGTAAATCTGTATCTTATTAAAACTTTGTGAAAATTCTTGTCCGAGGATTTTATTTTTCGGTGGTTGCAGGGGTTTACGCTCTATCATTGGTTTGCAAGATAAATAATGTGAAAAATAACCGTCCTAGAGCTCTATTTTGCGCAAAGTTTGCTGCATGTTTTTAAAATGCGGAGATTTGTATGATGAAGTAAAGGAAGTAACTTAAGAACTTTATCTTATTTTGAGCGATTATATTCGAGATTTTTAATTAACTCCATGAAAATCCAGCATGAAAAATCTCAAGACCGCTCCCGGCGTATCTTCTAAAATGCGAATTAAAATGCAAATGAAAAAGAAATATTGTGTGGGTAGAGTACAAACAGTGGGAAGTTAATGCTACCAACTACGGATAAGGGAAAAATTTTCGATATTTTTTATTTGTGCTGTTGCGATACCATACTAATTCATAACACGCGTAAGGCATAAATATTTGGAAATCGCATTTCACCAGATTCATACGTTGAGTTGTTAATTGACTACTGTTTTAATATTTAAGGGTCTAGATGCCGTCTTCCAGTTTACCACTAAAAATCAAAGCTTACTTTTGAAAATGTAATATAAGTTTGTATAAAAGTATTATTTTACCTAATTAATATGTTCTTAAATACCGAAGTCTTGAATGAAATTCTTTTCTTTCCTTTCAACACGCATAGGAAATGATATATAGGGGAAGTTGATTTACTGTATTCGGTGAATGGTAATGCTCACTGATATAATACAATATTTCATTCACCAGAGAGCTCGTCGTATGGCTGAAAATTTTTCAGTAGATTCTATATCTAGGTTTGTTGTATTACCACCGAAGACGGCTGTTTTGTAGCCGAAATGCTCATCTTGTTTTTCATAACTTTGTTGCGGCTTTTGTAGCCAGGGTGCTTCGCTGCATCCTGTGACGTAGAATGACTACACTCAATCAAATTCAGATTCTCTCTGTCCTTAAGATTGTTACATTACGAGGATTTGTTCACGATCCATTCCCGAGCTCACGTGTATCGTGCTTGCTCGCACTGAAAAGGCTTATTTTTTCTCGTCTAGTCGTTTTTTCCCTCCTTGAACCAATATCTTATGTGCCAAGAATGAAAAATGTTTCCGCTGGAACATATTTTTGTTTTTAACGTGGAAGTCAACGGGGACAAAATCACGATCTTTCAACGAATTTTCCTTTAAAAGAACGTTTTTCAGGAAAGCATGTCGTTCGTCGAAAGAGAGTTGCCTGTGTAAGTAATGCGCACAACGGAAGTAATAGGCTAATTCGATTTGCTGTCAAATACCTCTTTCGTAGGAAAAATTTCTATTTAATTTAGGCTTTATCATCTTTTTCCCACCCCCTTCTGCTACAAGACATGCCGTCACCGTAAAGCGACGAATTCATTTTTGAGTTGGTCGGCCAATTGAGGAACTATAAACGATGGAAAACATCGATTACTTCAATGAGGGCTAAACCTTGACCCACTTGCAAAACGAGGAAAAAGAGAGAGAGAGAGGGAGGGGGGGAGGGCAAGGGAGATAGGGGAGAGGGAGGATGGAGATGTTTCCTCCGCTCGAGTCTCCTTTATTGAAAGCGTATGAAAGCGCCCCAATTAACCCCCTTGTTTTTTATAGGATCCTCATTTTAAAGGTTGGTAGCTTGATAGAGAAAAAACGGAGAGACTAAGGAACCAGAAGTGTTACAATTGCCTATACGACGCATTTTCTCGAAAATTTGTTGCTCGGGGTGTTTCAGAAGAATCATTCTGTCGCAGTAACATTTAAATTTCAATCGGAAATTAATTCTCACAGATGTGTTATTTCGAAATAGAAAGACGCAGTTACGTGTATGTTACCAGAATGAGTCAAGGTTTTCGTCCTGAAATATGCTTTCTCTGAATTCCATAGATAGCATCGCAGAAAAGGCGTTTGACATGTCGGTATTCACTTACATCGCCGTTTTATGAACTCTGGCATGATATAGCGGTCGTATAAGATAGTTTCTATGAAATCTTAAGATTGAGGAAAATTTGATGAGAATAACAAAGCTCTTATGGATATGCGAAACAAGTGAGTGAAGAATTACACATCGAATTACCTAAGGAGTTTTTTTTCCCGTCTGATATAGTATTTCCGCTGAAGTACAGAATCGCAGATGCGATGTATTGTTGGTTGCCTACATTATTAGCAAAATGTACCTTTTTTAGCGATTTCTTCTGATTACTCCGCAGCAGCTGACCCTAAATCTACTAAATTTATATTATATATAGCTCTAATATAAATCTATCCCGTTTTTTTAGATTGAACTTACGTCACTTTTGAGGTATTTTGTAAATGGTCAGGCAGGCGAACCGATGAACCGAATACCAATGGCGGAACTTTAAATTGGGGGCCCCTAAGCAAAACATTTTTGGGCTCCCCCCTCAGTTCATCTAAAAAAAAGTCATTAACACTTTGGATGCCATGAGAGGCACTGGTGTATTCATACTTTTGTTCCAGTAGAGCCGTAAGAAGCACGCGTATTACTCAGTCATAGTTAGTCTTAGTATAATTCAATACTTTCAATTGTTATTGTTTTCAGAATTTGTTTTTAAACAAATGTTTGTTACTACTTGGCGTCTAAATCTCTCTAAGTTAATTATATGTTTATTGAAATAATTGAAAAATAAATAATATTTTTTGTACTATTTGGGGGCACACCTAAGTGTTCCTTTGCCTGCTTAGGACAAGCTCTGCGGCTGCCGAATACATAAGCGCAGTGGCGTAGCAAACTTATGGGGCCCCCGTGCAAAATTCGATTTTGGGGCCCCTCTCATGAATTTTATCATGATATCATAGGTTTGATATAAGATGTCAGGGGCATTTGGGGCCCCACTTTGGCTGAGGGCCCCAGTGCATTGCACCGGTCTGCTACGTGTACCTACGCCACGCCTCTGCAAAAACGTTTAAAATGGATTATGAAAATTGATCTAATCGGGGAATATTTTGCTTACACTACCTTAAACTACGATATTTCTTTCTAAATTGGGTATATCTCTCTTAAAAATACACGGGTATCAACAGACAAAAATTAACTCTGTATCGAAAAATGCATTCTTTCTTTCAGAGGTGCGAGAAATAAAAAATAACTTTCCATGTACCTAATTAATGAAAGCGCTGCAATTGAAATTTACACAAAGGATTTAGAACTGTACGCCGGAGATAGGAGAGAACAGGAGATCTGCGAAGCCGAGCACGCGCGCGCGCGCGCGTGCTGACTTGCGAAAACAACATCACGGTTCGCTTATCAAGCATGAAGTCTTAACAGGATTGAGGCTCACGCGGGAGCACGCACGGAAGCGCGGCGAACGAACGCGAGATTCAAAAAGTCGGCAATCTTCGGTTCAGAAGATCAAAGCCTTTTGATTATCGGTCATCAAATCGCTGCGCGCAAGCGTGCGTGCGTGAACGCCTGTTCCTCCTCCTACAACCCTTTGAGGATTAAACAAACAGAGAAGCAGAGGTTGGCGGAGGAGTGAGTGCGTTTGTCAACCGGCTTAGGATAATCCCTCGTCTGATCAAGCTGCGGGAAAGGGATTTGAATCTTTCTCAAGATATGTTTTTGCGACAGTTCGAGGGAAATACGATCATTTATGCATTGTTCCAATATTTGTTCGCCATTCTAGGAGTTTCCGCTTCGGAGCGTTTAAATACGAAAAATAGCAAAGCTAGCTATCGTTAAAAATAAATACATTAGCATAAATAATATCCGCACCAATTAATAATAATCTCTTTTTCCCTTTCTGCGGAATAAAAAACATGCAATTTTAATGTATTTCCGTTTTTTCAAAACGTGAATTTTCTGGTATTCATTTTTTCATGCCCAACAGCTGCGTTTTAAATATTCTCTTTGAAAGCTCCACGATGTTTTTTGGAGGGATTATCGGATATAGAGGAGCAGCATCCGTGCGTAAAACAAGTCCTCTTGTTTTACCTTTTTTCCCGGATCGGCGAAACGGCAATGATTTGTGACTTTATTTCATCTGTTATTTTTTTAAAGATCACGTTTATTTCAAATATATGTTGCTGTGTTACAATAGAATGTATGGACATTTATTTGTGCATTAAATAATACAACATCGGGGAAAATATTATTTTACATTTATAGTTACACAATAGAATTTGGACATCAATAAAAACAACATCACACACATTCAACAACGGCAAGGTGCTTTAGCGTGCAGAACAGTGCACGAATTGCAATATTTAGCGACAAGAAGTGAAAGTATTGTTACACTTTGCACAGATTTTTAATCTAAGTCTTCGAAAATAAAACGTAACGAGGTGACCTCAACTGTCGGTCGAGGCGCCAGTCAGATGTCACAGGCTTGATAATTGGATACGTTACATTAAAGCTTTGGAATGTTGGTTGTCCGCGCAGGTGGGTTTCGGACCCGAGACGTCGCGAAAAAGGAACGTTTCATGGTTTTCGCATGTGCGCGGTTTCGAGGATGGTGCTGCTGTCGGTACGGAAGTGACGTCATGAGCCGTGAACCCACCTCCCGCATGTCACCCTTCGGTGAAGTGGTCCGTTAAAAGCGCCGAGTGAATCGGGCGCAAAATATAATTCGCTCTCATCACTCCCCTCAATTCCCTTTCAGTCGGAAGGGCATTTTACAAATATAGGTACTAAATAAAAACAAGTGTTTAAAAATTCGGTTTTGGTGTTGCCAAGGAGACAAAAAATTCAAAATTAAAAGGTTGACTTTTTTAATGGTTATAAATATCTTTGAATATATTTAAGGATAAAATAACAACATTAAGCATTTATGTTTATTTATAATGAGGATAAATTTGTATTAAAAGTAACAGCCTCCCTGCAAGTTTCCATTAAGTTATATGTTTGAAGAATAGTTTCTTTCGCTCTGTTGAAATATGAAATGTTTAATGAACAAATGATATGGGACGTAATATCGCAGAGTGACGGAGTGGATGATCACAATAATGACTATTTTCAGAAGTAATCGCGTCGTTCGGAAAGCAAAGGAGAATGACGAATATGAAATTCATAAATTATGCTTTGGTGAGGAACCTTCTTAAAAAAATATCTATGCGAATGCGATGAGATATTTTGATTTTGCATGAACGTTAAGTAGCATAAAAATATCCCACGCACATAATGCTTTGATTTTATCCGACAAATGAAACGGATTCGATAAAATTTTCCATACAACGACGGATATAGCACCACGAAAAAATTGATAAACTCGTGCGGATAATGAAAGATTTTGACCAACTCGTATCATATTTCACTCTTTTGGCGTGCAAAGATCGCGACATTTTTATTTTTCGATGATCGAATGAATATAAAATATACAGCAGTCCATCAGAAACTCTTAATAAGTTTCAATCACACATCGCTTTAAATTCGTTTCACTGAAGACGAGAGACGGCTTATTTTTTAGTCTTCATATCGGACCCGTGTGGAAGAGCATGACTTTCGCGGGTTTATCAAATCCTTTGGAATCCTCCGAAAGCGTTAAAATATTACATTCGATGCTAACGAATCCCTTTACAAAAGAATAACCACTTTCGATTCTCACAACTGCTCTCTTCCCTTTTGATGTATAACAAGAGGAGACATTCGTGTCCCCTCGCACCCTTCCCCCGGACCTCCGACCCTTTAGGTCATCTGTTTTGGCGTGACCTGCCCTTCCAGCCAAGCGGACACCTCGGCGAGATTTCTCTCCTGCCACGTCACCTTGTCTTCCAGGCTCTCCTGTGCCTGGTCCAAATCCTGATTTGCGAATCGGAACTTCCGGGCATTCCTCTTGCGGAAATCCTTAACCTAAAAGGAGAGAAAAATAGATTGTTCGATCGATAAAGTCGATTAAAAAAAGTGGATGCTGTCGAAGTATACCGGAAAACATCTTTAACGAATGAAAATGCATAAAAAAGTAACGGATTCATAAAATCGAAAAATTATCTGGTCGCAAGCAATTGAAAACCATCTTCATCCTTCGACATAGCTTTGACGTTTTATTTTGCATAACTTGTGAATAACTCCAATAACTTTCTTTTCCACGTTATCAACCAGTTTTGTCGCCCACCTGTAATTATGTGTATATTTTCAATGAACTCCGTTAACTGTTAATATGATATTTACTGAAAGAATTTTTATGGTGAAGAATGGTAAAGAGTAAGATTTTCAGGAGGTCATAGGTTTTTCTTTTCTGAGAAAAATATGAGACCAAGTGGATGCGTGTAATGACATTCTCTAAATGACTAACAAATAGCTCTCACAACATAATATCACAAAAATCTTGCGTGAAATTTTTGCAAGAAAAAATAGTTGCTCCTCATATCAATCTGTACATCATGGATTCCATAAAAGAGTCAAACTATATCTACATGTAGATAGATATAAACTTGTTATGAAAATAAAAATATCCAAGAACGCAGTCTTATCTGTACTAACGGGAGAAGAACCATAAACAGAGATGTTGGAATATTTAATAAGCCTAAGCAAAAAGTAAATCATCGCAAATTAAACAACGAATTTATATTCGAGTTCCTTGACTGCCTTCAACATGGCCAAATTATGTTGTTGATAAATTAGAAAAAGGGCCATAGGTAAATCTTGAAAGATTTTTTAATGAATCAAGAAATTAAAGTGCAAATAAAACAAAAGAGAGAACAACAATCGGTATATTCGATCGAAGGTGATTTATTTCCTCCGAGAGTCTAAATGTAGTAAAAGGAGTTTATTAAGGTAAATATTTATTTATAACTACTCATGTAATAGTTGCAGAAGTTAAATAATTATTTGTAATATATGACAAGCACCTAATAGAATATACGGTACCATTGAAGGTAATAAGAAATCGTATGTTACTGTGAGTAGAGATTTCGAGTCTCTTCAATAGGAAAAAGCAATAATTGTTTTTTTTTCAGTCCCAAGTGACATCATCTGAACAATTTTCAGAACTATAACAGCATGCGAGTAGAACTAAATGCGTCTATACCCATAGGCTGCCCCTATTTTTATGTTAGTTTGAGTTTTGAAAATATGGCTACAACTCTTATCAGTGCTCGTGACAATGGGAGATTCTTGGATGCTGTAGTTGATATGAACCTGTTGTTTATCCAGGAAAATTTTTAATAACTAGATAATATTCTGTAGAAGTCTCTTTGTTAACTAAGGGATGCAGTAGTGGACACAAATAAATGAATTTTATGGAAATATTAAACTTAAGAGAAGGCTATAAGAGAAAGAATCATTCAATGTGACAATTTCATTGTAGTAGTATTAAGTACAATGAAAACTACTTAGTTGCTTTAGGGAAGTAAAAATCCTCTCTGGAATGAAAAGGTTATGTTAATCACTTTTTCCTTTTTATACATAGATATCTCGTACATTTGAACGGGTTATAGATATACCATGCAGTCTGCAGAAAACCAGACTGAAATTGGTTATATGATCATTGGGAAAGATGAAACAATATCTAGAAAGTTTTTTTTACAACTTTACATTTTTCAGCTAAATAATCTTGAAAATAAGGAGAAAAAACTAATTGTACGTGCATAATAGAATTTTCGACAAATCTAGAGGAATGGAAATAAACAGCAAAACGTTTAGAATCAACATTAGAAAAACTTCGCATTAGTTGAAATTCGATTTTTTCTGAAGTAGCATTCCATGGATAATTTGAATATAACCATTTATAATAATACCGTTAGTTATTGTTAATACTTGATTACTAATTACCTCTAGGAGATCCTGAGACGAGCTTAGTCCAGATAAACCGCACTTCACTAATTCACCGAGAAGAATAGCCGAACCTCCGTACCTGAAAAATTGATTGTATTAAGATCCCTGTCTGTCATTCAACATATTAAATTGAAGCTACAACGCCTAGAAACGTTATAATAAGCGTGATAGTAATGATAGACTTGTAATTTCCAGTAAAAAGAGAATTACTCGACTGGTTTAGCCTTTGACAGCATTTACAGAAAATGGTCATGAATGCCTTTTTAACACCTTGGATTTAAGTTAAAATATCCATTTATTTTTGCCCAAAGTACCTCAGCCAAGACTAGCTATCAACACTTCACTGTATAACGTAATGTTTTGGCTAATGAAGACATTGTAATAAATATATTAAACGAAAAAATCAAATTTCAGAACACATATATGTACACAGTAAAACCCCACTAATTTGGACCCCCTGTAATTCGGACTGGCTTCTGTAGGTGAAGCGGGAAGTGAAGAAGAAATTAAAGAAGCTGCTTCGTTACTCTTATTAAATTTTCATTATGAAACGGCAATACAATAGAAAATTTCCGATTTCTTCAAGAAAGACAATACAATTGGGGAGGGACAGTCTACATCTGATTTAATTTGTAGTTATAACGTTTAACACATTAATTAAAGTTTAGTGTTCATAAAATCGTATTCTTTGTGCTATATTTGATTTGAATTCTAGGTATTCAATTTTGTTTAAGCAATAAAGTACCGCATTTTCTATTAGAAACAGTGAGGTACTGTAACCGTTTTTCGTAATAATAAATCAGATATGATATGTGAATAACCTTCGTATGACAAAGTGTGATTATTAACATACGTTGCTGGACTGTGAATAAATATGCTTGTTTTGTGAACTACGATTTGAAAATACTTAATTATGTTCTATAATTCGGACTTTTTAACTATTAATTCGGACTGCCCATTCCCCCTATTAGTCCGAATTAGTGAGGTTTTACTATATTTACATTGCCTTTGCGCAATATTCGAAGGAGTTGAATAAAAACGTATGAAAATTTGATATCCTTTAATTAGTTTAGTAGCTCAGGATACAAAAATTTCAAAATATTTCCGGTTGGTTTCAATCCATTATTCTTTGCTTTCACACTAACCTCCTGTGTAGCTCGTCCCAGTTGTTCCTCATGTACTGGAAGAGTAAGCTCGCAGCCACGGGGTTCCTCGAGATCGAACGAAGGACTATGTGGACGTCTTGTAGTCTCACGACCCTGTCTTCTTCTTTCGTCTCAAGGGTCTCGGCGAGGAGCCTGATTGAGCGGAAGGGTTTACGGGCAGAGGCGAGGTGGTGGTGATGGTAAATAAAGAAAAACGATTGTAGAACAAACGAGATAAAGGTATTATCTATCGTATTACGTAGTGGTCTTTGTTATAACAAAAAATGATAATTATAAAAGAAAATCGATCAAAGACCTAAGTATACTGTGCAACTACAGTATAACCATATATACAAGAAACCTAGGAATTCGTCAAATTTCTCAATTTAGGATTATATTGATAAAGAACAACGTTTTATTATGCGAAAACCAAGAAAATAAATCCAGACGTTTACAATTCTTGAAGGTAAGAATTTTTATCGCAAACTAATTTTGGATAAGCGGCATACGTCGGGTATGAATATTTTTTACTTTGGCGTCTGAAAATTGTCAAAAAATGTCAAAATACCTTACTTGGAAAACATATAAAACCGCTTATAATCCACTTAAATTGACGAAAACAGCGTAATAAAACCGAAGAGCGTAAAATGTTATGAATTAAGTCAATGAAATTATTTTATACAGAAAATGAAATGAGATTCTCTTCTAATAATTTCAGACCAATGAGTTACCTTCAACGATGACTAAGTAATTTTGTTGGAGTGTTATGAAAGCATAATATGAGCAATTCAATTCAATTATCTGATCGATTAAAAATCCCCAAAAATTGGCAGAATGTGACCATTTTTAAAAAAAAGTAAGATATCCTCGCTAAAGTAAGAGATAGAATCACGTTTTCTTAAAAACTTTCAGGGTTCTGGTTTGCCTTACTATTTGGAGGGGAGGACGTTGGAACATAGATCCTCATTAGACCTTCCCATCTATGGAAACTTCGCTCCCGTAACTTTAGTAGTTTGGCTACATTACCATATCAAAATTTTGAATTTTCCGAATTTGAAGTCACCTAGGAAGAAAGCTGTGAACTACTAGAAAAATCCGATCGGTTTAAAATTAATAGAGTGATAAGAGTTATCCAATTAAGAAATAGTTAACGATAATAACAAAAACGTTGATTGATCACAGACAGACGGACAAGACAGGGTGGCCAGATTAGCACGTTTTTTTCTTTTAAGAAAACACACAAAAACCAGGAGCGTCCTATAAGGTGAAATCCTCTTTTAAATATATATATATATATTTAAGAAAAGATACTCCGTTTTTACTCGTTGCTCCCTAACTGTCTCAAATAAGAAGATCGCACTTACATGCTCACTATCCACGGCTCCCTGGAGCAGGCGAGGGCGGGCAGCATGACCTCAGCGGCGGATGAGTCGTTGGTGGCCGCCTTGAACCTCTCCCACAAGAAATTCCACTCATCCTTTCCTCCCATCTTGATCGCTGTGCAGTATACGGTCTTTCTGTCGTCCAAGGGTACCCTTTTATACGCAGGAAAAACCGAGGGAGATTAGAAAACTATTGCAAAAATTACGCGCGTCACAATTCGAGCTCAATGCTACCAGCACCAAAGCTCTTTTCCATTTGAAGGCGGCGAATATCGTAATTGACAAGTTTTATAGCTTTTTTAAATGTATAAACTTCATGAAAAACATTATAAATTTGGTAGCTATCTCTGTTTTAAAATTTTAACTTAAAATAAATGATTCCTTTGTTAATTAATTTCATTAACTTTATCCCTAAATCTCTTATTTGAAATGCATATTATTATGATAAATGAATTAAGAAAAATTATTAGACAGAATTTAAATCCTATTATCTCCTTATAAAAATGTTGATATGTGATTAAAATTGTACAAATTATGATGTCCATCGACAAATAATGTGTATCAAGTGAAGAGTATAGAATTTATAATTCATAATACATTAGTTTAATATTAGTAAAGAGTTGTTGAGAAGTGTAAATAGAAATTATTACCTCTTTTCAAAATATTTATTAGCAAGTACATCCTGCTCAATAAGAAAAATTGCGGGTGTTATTTGCTTTCCTTTCCTCACGTTAAATGAAATCGTTAAATTATGATGCATCAGTTTGTTAAAGAAGAGAGGAGGTTACATGTTGATTCTTACGGGTTGTTTTCTTCTGGTTTCGAAGAATTCATCCATTTGTTGTAAAGTTTTTTAGATCTCGCAATACAATCCGCGTTGCCTAGGTGACAGGCCCATCTCATGGTCATGGAGCGAAGAAGTTTATCGCTTGCTGAGGTCAAATCCTTCTTCTCCTGGAGTGACATGAATATCGGCTCCAAAAGCTTCAGGATGTATCGCTGTTGGAAACAAAATTGCAGAGTCGAAGCAATTTATATATGTCCGTCGCGAAATTTTAATGTGGCAGTACAAGATAAAATGTGAAAAGTTATTAACCGTATCATAATGACGGTGATTTGCAATGAATATTTATTAGTATGAAATAAAAATTAAGAAATAATTTGTACTAAAGCATATACATAAAATATATCCATTTTAATTGTCTCTTTTCTTTAAATATTGACCAAGCTAAATTAATAACATTAAGATATTTAGCTTATATAAGAGACAATTATCACAAAGCAATTAGAGTTTAAACAAAAATTTCATTCATGGCAATTTTATATGCGCTATTTATCCATTTAATATTAGATATGTATAAATAAAATTAGCTTCATTTGAGAATGTGATCTTTTATGAAAGTTGCAAAACAAATAAAATATTATTTCACCTTTTTGACGACAGATATATCGCTCATTTTATTTATTATCCGAAACAGAATTTTTCGACGATTCTAAAAACTTTTAGCGATTCTATCAACTTCTACATTGCGTCTCCTTCCAAAATAGTTTCCCCTAATGGAGTCTTTGCGGAAATAAAAATCCCTCTCCTACTGTCTAACTCAACCAAGGTCGCGAAACTTATTCTTTGCGTCCAACTAGAGATCGAAAGCTAAGTGAATTGTTACACAATGACATATTAAAAGAGGGGACACGTCCGCGGAAGCAGAACGCAAATAAAAATTTCTTGCAAGTATAAAACCTCTGCGAGCGCTTTCGATTTTAACCCGTCGTCCGACCTTATGAAGGCCTCTCGGGCCAATTATTATTCGACACTTTATGCGCCTTAAAAAAAATCATGGCGAGACAAATTGCTGATATCATTCATGAGGCAAGTGCTGACGCGAGGTGATAACCGAATTATCGTCGTTACTTTAATGGAAGAGAGTCGAGGAAGAATATGAGCGAAGGTCGCTTAACACCGGTGAGAACGGGCGTCCGCTGGTTACACCCACCTGTAGCAGTCCGTAGTGTTTGGTGTGCAAGAGGATGTCGTCGAGAAGCTGGAAGGAACCGAGGGCCGCCGTCCATGGCACCAGTCGCCCCTCTCGAGAAAGGTACCTCGTGACGCCTAAGGCCGTGGTGTAGTTGAGTCGACCTCCGTATGCAAGGGAGAACGCGTCGTCGATTATTTGCGCCCTCGTTACGTCTGGCAGCGGATTCAAGTTCTCTTTGTTTGGATTTTTAGCGCCTTCTTCTGAATCGCCCATCAAGGCGTCCGTCAAGAGACGCCAATTCCGTTCGTCGTAATTCACGTGATAGAAACCTGCGGAAGATGCGAGGAGGGATCGTTAAAGCATGCGGGAGATTGTGGATGGCCGCATCCAATGGTCGGAAAGAATAATGTATAACGGAGAAATTATCTTAGATTTTCTGAAAATCGTTCATCATCTTATCCAGTGGAATATTCAGAGATATTGCGATACTTCATTCCTCATCATAACTAGGGCCCCTGAGGGGGGGGGGCAGGAGGGCCATTTGGTCCGGAACTCAAGTTCAAAAATATCCAAATTTGCATTTGAATGGATTCGCAATTCTTAAATCAACTGTAGAACTGCACAAAAATTAGATTCTTCCTCAATAATTGGTAAAGTGACTTGGAAAAGGCTAGGGTAACATCTTATAGATAAACAAATACACAAATTACATGTCGCTGTTTTTAGTTAATGATTGCTCTATTTTGATTTCATGTCTTTTTATTTTTATTATAGCCAGAGGCCTCTAAAATGTGGAAGTGGCCTGGTCCTCTCTGAACCTCTGATAAGGCTTGATCATTTCCTTCAAATTACTACTACAAATTACTACTTTTTCTCAAAATACCTCAAGTAATCACATGAAGTTTTCAAGAAATGGTTTTTCACGCATTTCTATGAATTTCTTTTACTATTCAATGCGTTATCATAACAACTGAATAAAAATGAAGCAAAAGGATCTAATTATCCTCCACAATTATTTTTACAGTTCTATCTCACTGCGCTCGGAACTACACGCTCGGTTCATAATTTGTTTCAGTCTCTGTGATTCAAGGACGGAGATAACTTCAACAAAAAAATCCAATTTTATATCTGTCCTTTATACACTTGTCGACGTTTACGGCTATCGCTGCACAGCAGATATTTTTTCAATTTACCTGATAGTATGCAAATAAAAATATATAAAAAACTTTTTAAAATTATACTCTTTTTGCAAAGCGCACTGAAAAATATAAAATAAATTTTTGGGTTCAAGAAAATATCTTGATATTAAGGAAAATTTTCATTTTATATGATCATGAATCTCATTAAAAAGAGGTGTGGCATACGTTCATTAAATTATTCACTGCCATATAAATAGACTAAATTATTGCTTAATCAATCGTATTTGTACACTCGCGACTTTCCATATGGCGGCCCTTCGCTTCGGCATCTGGGGCGATCATCCCTCTTGCCTCAGTACTGTTTTTTCAAAATTAATTTTTAGCGCAAATCAAATTATAGCTAGAAATAAAAATTGTATTTACAGGGCTTTTTTCAGAGGGACAAAGTAAAATAACACCGTATTTTACTTGAGCTGTATATTTAGTGGCCTTGATATAGTCTTTTTTATCGGCAATGAGCTCATTGTAAAAGTGCTGTTTATGGGCTACTTATAACTTAATAAATATCTACATCGTCCTGTCTCCATTAGCACACATATGAAAGGGAGTGTTTTAGAAGTGCATAGAGCACTGGTTTCAAATATATTTTTTTCGTCCGGCGCACTTTCAAAGATAAAAAGGGTTTCGCTTCACCGCCATCTTGAATACAAGATTGCATATTTACACAATAAAAAAAAATGAAAACGTTTTGGTGCGCTCGTTTGTGGGTAATACATCGTTATCAATTTATTTGAGTATATATTACAGCCCAAAAGGTTCATGAACATACCCAAAAAGTTCTTCAACATACTCAAAAACATCGATTTAATTACTTAACGCTTTCCGTGGCACCTCTAACAATCGGCTGCGGCACCCAGTTTGGTAACCACTGGTTTAGAAGATATAAGGGCGTGGCTGGGTGAAGGGAGATTAAGAAAGGAGGGAGAGAGCGAGGGGATGGGGTGGACCTGTCCTCTCGCTGTACCTGTCTCCTGCAAGTTGAACAAGACCCAAACGTCTTTGGTAGGAAGGGTCCCCGCGGGAAGGTCCTTGTCCCCTTCGCCGCTCAGAAGCCAAAATCGTGGGCTCGTGTTGTGGAACGCCCTCTCGGCGGCAGTCGTGTAGGTCACCGGGACGTGCCACTTCTCCTTGGGAGGGGGCATCGCGTCTTCCTCCGAACCCGCTCCCTTCTTGCCTCTCTGCTTCAGGAGGAACCGTTCCTATGGGAACAGAAGCGCGAGGGATTTGTCACTCTCTCTCTCTCTCTCCCCTTCCTTTAATTATCCCTCATCCCCCAACATCATCATGCGGCATTTCCGATCCGGAAATTCCTCCTTGAGAATAGAGGATTTTCGCCTTCCCAACTGACATTGAAACATTAAGCCCTCTTCTTGTACCAGCATCCCAACGGACGTGATCGCCTCCAAGAGACGAGTTTAGGAATTTTAAGCGCTTAATTTAAATGTCGTGACGTGTCGGGTAATTTTTGAGAGATGTACTGGGAGCAATTTTAAATGCACAATAAGCAAAACTGTTCGGATGTTGTGAAGGGTACATTTTAACGACTGCGAACTGTAACTCTTGGTAGAGTTTGTTGTAAAAATTATGACTAATTATGTATACGTTTCATATGAGAGATGAGGACGAGAAATTAAATTAATGCGGTCAACTTGAAAATTGATACTTTTCAATGAGATTTATTCTCTGAATTAATCAATAAAATTTTATTTTTTGAAGAAAATACCTTCAAGAGGCATAATTAAAGCGTCATAATCTGTATATATCATACACAAGCTTTTTTAAACCTATGATCCGTGGACTAATTATAAAATATATAATATAACTGTGTTTCTCTATCTTCCGAAAGTCTTCTTCATCGCAAACGTTGAGAACTGAAATAAAAAATCCAGAAGTTTCCTGTTTCTTACAATTCATCCATTTCTAATCTCATAATGGATTATTAGTAATTATCAGTGTATTAGCTCTGTTTCCGTATTTGAAAACCTATTAAAATTAAAGCAGTCCAAAGAATTAGCTCGTTGACCACTCCTAGTTTGTATTATAATGTTATACATATATTAAAGTTCAGCTTTTAACCTTTGCGTTCGTTTGATCGGGACATTAATGAATTTTTCATAAGTGATGGTAAATAGGTCCGTCATCGAGTTGCTTTATTCTACGCCACTCGTGGATTTCTAATATCCATGTTACCACGCCAAGGTATATTCTTGAATTCTCATTCGGATGCTTACATCGCTCCGGACCTGACGCACTCTTCTCTTGGCACATTGCCCCTCTGTTTACCATTGTCGAGTGCTAGTAATGACGCAATTCACCCAATATTTTAAACAGATTGTGGGATGCCATCATAAATTTACTAGTCATTAAATTTACTTGACGTTGTTCTAAGGTCACGGATAATTTCAACTTTGATCTCATCCTACATTACCCTAGCGCAGAGGCGTACCTTGGAGATATGGCGCCAATTGCAAAATTTTAGGAAACACCTTTGTTATGTAGAATATAATTTTTCTGCGTTTGAATAAAGAACAACAGCGTTTTTATTATAAATAAATCAAAGTTTGAATATTAAAATAATATTTATTTATGAGAAAACTAAATTTTCGCACTTTTTGTGGGAACGTTTGGCGCCTATTTCGTCTCTTGCAACGTTAACGTAGCAAAAACATCGTTTTGGTTAATAATTTTACCTTTCCGATGCTAAAATCATGTCTCTGGTGGATCTTTCAAATGTTAAGAAAGATGGCCACCGAAACTTCTCCCAAACTTAAATGACGTTGTTGTTAATTACCTCAATCGCCCAAATTTTCGCTGAAGATGTGGAAATTAGTGATAGATGTATGTCTTAATTAATATTTTGCACTAATTTTAAAAAATAAAAAACTAAGTTATGGAAAAATGTTATGATGGTATCTAATGGGCATTGGGTCAAGTAACGAGATAAAAATGTAAAATACGATCGTCTGAAGGACCTGAGAGCAAATATAATCTGTGTTAAAGGGCCTCATTCAAGAGCGATTTTGTGCCACTCCAGCACACTTAACTATCAAATTATAATGATAAGAGTTAATCTGAATACCTATTAATACAAATCACAACATAAAATAAAACATGCATGATGGTTTGAGTAAAAAATCTAATGCTCAGGGTTTTATAGCGCGGTGTTTTTCTGTCTTTTTGTCTCGCGAACCACTATAAGATAGCACAGACCCCTTTGATACCTAAAAAATAAAATCTCCTTAGCAGAGCTTTAATTAAATAGATATAAAAAGTAATAGCCGATGATCTTTTCCTACGTTTCTCTCTCTCTCTCTCTGCAACAAATGCTCCCATTTATGGGATAATCATTGCACCCAGTTAATTATTTATGAAAACTGCAAAAAGGATATGTTACAAAAACAAAGCAGCAAGAGATGAGAGGGCGTATTGAAGAGGAATATAAAGGTATGATGTAAGCGGAATAGGGATTATAAATATACGAAGAAAAACCGCATATTGTTTCAGAAAATGTGAATTCTAACCATGAGGCTGCGTGTTTAAATTGAGCGCTAGAAATGTTTTCAACTCTGTTTGCGTTGTAAAAGATCACGCACGACTCCCTGAGGAGAGAGAGAGAGTGCAGTAACTTCCTTCTCTCTATGCCAGTGATTTTCAAAGTGCGGTCCGTGGACCACTGGTGGACAGCGATAGTTCTCCAGGTGATCCGCGGGCTGGTCCAAAATGCACGTTAAAGATACACAACGCCGAGGCCATACCAGAACCATAATGTCCAACACTCGCGTGGCGTATTAAAATACTGATAAGGATAAATATAATTTTTTAAATTAATTCGTTTGCGTAGCTCACCTGACTAGTCTTCACGCAATTAATGTTGACCAAAACAAATTCAATTAATACCTCTAAAAATTAACTAAATTATCCACCGCGTAAAATCTCAGTGGATACAACGAAATGTCCTAACAACTGTTCTTACACCCCTCCTTTGTTTGGAGCAATCAAAAATTTTTACTCTATTAAAGTTAATTTTGAAAATTTTCAACCATAGGACGATAATTATCTGTTGAATTTCACCACATGCTTTCGTTTTCTTACCTGCGATATCCTGGCCGATCCGTCCTCGTAGTTCCTTGTAACAGTGACCACAGGGAATCCCTCTTGAAGCGTCCACGTGTCCATTACGTCTTTAACGCTGAGGCCAGGAGGGAGGATTTTTGAGTCGTTGGCGGCGCTCATAGCTTCTTGGGTGAGCGCCTCCCAGAGGTCGTCTTGTTCTGCGTTGGCATACGACCTAAGTTATCAGGAAGAGAAAGGATCAGAGATGGAAGTTAGGAAGACCTCGATGCAATGTAGGAAAATTCAATCGGGAGAGGTCGAAGATTCGGAGGATTGACGGTGGCACTGCGAAAACTCTCACGCGTATCTGTACGGGGGATAATTAATCTCCCCGACGTCACGAAACACTGAAATCCAAAGCATGGCTGCTCTAATGTAAGCGGGGAAAGCGTAATAAGGTAAATAAAAAGCAATGTTTTTGTGGTTGTTTCGTCTGCGTCGAGTCGATAAAAAAAATTTTGTTGGGGCTCTTTAATTTATTGAGTCGAGATTTTTTTAAAAATTGAAAAGCCGTAGGTACACTCCTTAACTGTAAAATTGAAATTTTATTTACAATAGCCAATAGAAATATACCGAGATATACAACTAACTAATCTTACTTAATAATAGTATAGAACGGAAAGTGCGTTTTTGAGAGAAAAATGCGTTTTATGTTATGAGTTTTTCTTGAAATCTTATGTGGTAACAGTTTGCTGACAAATGTTTGACATTCTTTCGAAAGGGCCCGTGTTTTGGTTGCTCACCATTTAACGAGGTATTTATTGAGGCCTCTTCTAAAAATCTCCTCTCCCAGAGTATGGTTCAACATTCGGACGAGACAGGATCCTGGAAACGATAAAGCATTTTCACTTCAGCTTTAAAAAAACATTCAGATGTACTCGGAAATTTATAATACTCATGTTTAATCCATTTCGGGGTGCACAAGGTGACATATTTCTTAAGCGAGCGTTAACTACTTTACTGTTTATAACAGTGGTGCCAACTTCCGCCTTTAACCTGGCATGTTTAAATATATATCGCAGAATGATTTTGAATCGTCCAGTACAATTATAGCTTCTTTGGGCACGCTTACGTTTTAGTTACAAATAAAACATTAGTTTATATTAATTAGACGCCTATTCAAAGATTAAAGGTGACGCACATTAACGTCCGCATATCTACCGGTTGTCCAACTCCGGTTTAGCGCGTTATTTTTATGCAAAAGATATTTTAAGGTAATAATGGATTGACAGCAATATATTTTTGTTTTCTAAAAATCATAAGTTACCTAGTTGGAAGCCACTTTGGGAAACATTTTCAAAATTACTAGGATTTCAGTCAGATACATCTCGTTATTCGTCTTTGCAACTTTGCACCCAAGCACTTGAAGAATACATATGCTACATAACCAAGTGCACTTCTTACCAATAAGTCAGAGGGCACTTGGTTAAATCTTTAAGGGTAAAAATAGCGGAACGTTATTAAACATTGTGAACCTCAGTTGATACTCAAATAGGTCATTAATACCAAAGTAGCACTGGCTAACTAATATTTTTCATACTCAAAGTGCTTAACGTTACCGTAATTTTTACTTTCGTTAATTATAAGTTTAGGTCTAAAATTGAACTCTCATCATACACAAATAACATTATCTAAGCGAATACACATAACTTTTATAGTTGTGTATTGTCTACAGCAGGGGTGCTCAGACTTTACAAGCTTGGGAGCTACTTATCATTTTCCGTCCATTTTTCACAAAAATTCTTTCGAGCAGGCGAGCAGAAAAGTTTCATAGATCTACCTAAAACGAGCTGGCGATCGACGTATTGAGCACCCCTGGTCTATAGTAATAATTTCTAACTATTTTTAAGCGATCCGTAGACTAAGGATAACTCGTTATACTGAAATCTCAATCTAAACAGGTGCTTTAATGCTATAAAAACCAAATTAGAGGGTAGGAGCAACTATTGTAAAATATTATTCGTTAAAGGAAGATTAATTGTTCCAAAAATAGTTGTGTTTTAAGATGTACTCGGTGACTGGCGATATAAATAAGATGGAGTTTGAACTTAAACTTTTGTATATAAAATTAAAACTGACATGGGTCAGCAAAACTCGGACGCTCATAAACAAGAAGGTTTCTAATGAACCATCTGTCGGTGGGACTAGAATCATCACCTTTGCCGTACGACACGGAGTCAAACATTTGTGCGATGGCGGCGCTGTCTGCGGTGCTGGAGTTGCCAGGGGAGACGGCGTGCGTCGATCGGAGGCTGTCCAGAGACAAAGTGGTCTGTAGCTCCTCAGTCACGAACCTGTCCAGCATTCCCCAATCAGGCTCCACCTATAAGAATTAGAATTTGTTGGTGCAAATACAGCCAATCGTTCGTCTTATCAATTTTTTCCGTCTATGGGTATTTTTCGTAAGAAGGCATACCTTATTTAACTGGTCTTTTATAGAGTGAAATTTAAACTGCTAATATTTTTAAAAAATCAGCATTACGTAATGCATAAGGTGTGAAATTTTAATTATAGGCTATATTTGGAAATGGCATTGGCGAAGCTCTGGATTATTTTATTAAAAAGTCATCCCAAAATATTTAGTTATGATTTTTTAATATATCATAGGGAGACGAAGATAATATGTATTCGCCAAGTCTTGATCACGACGCTGTTTTATTACGTAAAGGAAAATAATATTCATCGGGGTTCGTTATAATGAGAAAATTTGGAATTTAAAAGTTAAATAAAAAATTTTAACTGTGAGATGGGTTGAAAATGAAATACGGAGGCGACCGGTACTCTATTGAGTAATTTGCTGCTGTGGTAAGGAAGATAGAAAACTGCGTATTTCTCCTATACAACCCATTATTTACTTTTAAATTCGAGCCCAACCCAATTTTATCCAGGTAAAAATGAAGAAGAGAAAGCGGGAGATCCCGCGGAATATACAATAATAGTCATAAATGATTCTTGAAACTTTTCGATTTAATCTGCCACTGCTATGAAACTTGGGATACTTACTAAGCAATCTTATATCACAATTTTAGAATAAGATTTGAATGAAATTAAAAGCCAGGAAAACAAAAATCGAGAATTAAAAAAAAATTAATATTGAAGAATAGCCGCCTGAAAGTTTGTCTAATTTATATTTATAATACCGATGAAATATAAATAATATACTATTAATCAAACGTTTATTTCTATTCTTTAATATCGACACCAGAGATTTTATAAATGCAATATTCGCAATAACGACAATGTGTTTAAGCGACATTATCTCGTGCAAATCTTTATGTGCGATTCTTGCTAGATAAGAATCTGATATTAGGATAGGCGCCGGTTCTTCGAGTACTCACGTAGTCTGTCCCTATGTACTCCACGTACGTGGCGAATCCCTCATTGAGCCAAAGGTCTTTCCACCACTTCATCGTCACCAGGTTTCCGAACCATTGGTGAGCCAGCTCGTGCGTCACGGTCAGCGCCACATCCACCTTGTGGGACGTGCTGTCCTTATCCGGATCGTAGAGAAGTACGGACTCTCTGCGCGACATTACACGGGAGTTAGAAAGAGAGAAACATTTATTGCCTCGTGAAACAGATCAACAAATGAAATACATGCAAAATATCAATTTTATTCCAGTAAACAGCGTCTCCGATATGCATAATACATATTGATAGCTTCATTTAACATTAACGAAGTTTGTTTTTATCATTTGGAGGACATTCTCTACGCTAATTTTTCTTCCAATTGAATATTTTGGTATAATCATATCAAATTTTCATTTATATCCTATTTGAAAATCCTCTTGGTAATAAATATGCAAACTTATGTTTAATTATGAAAACATCATAACTTTATAAAATACCTGCAATTATGTAGTATATATATATATATATATATATATATACATACATACACACACAGGGTCATCCATTTATCACGCAACCCATCACATAACTGTGTGTAGTGAAGTAAATATGCCAACAGTGTTATTACATTGTTGTTGTAGCGATTTACAGGACTTTGAAATGCAATTAAATATTTAGATAAACTAGTGGGTAGCGTTTTAAATGGATGACCCTGTATACACACACACACGCACACACACGCACGCGCATGCACGCGCATGCACGCGCATGCACGCGCACGCACGCACACATAATTCTACAAAGTATTTTTCTTTTTTTACTGCTCTTGATGTAATCATAATTTATTTAACTGTTGTAAACGTAATGAAAAGGTTTACCAATAAGTATCTTATGAGTTTATGCTCATAAAAAGATATTTATTGCACCTGTATGTGATAAGACCCCAGTTTTCCATGGCGCCGGCGCCAAAATCAGGGACGGCGACCATCTCCATCTTTGTCATCGGATATTTCACTCCAAAATAAGTCTCGTAGTATTCGAGGACACTCTTCCCGAGTTTGAGGGCGTATTCCGAAGCGTTGGAGAAACCGGGACGGGCCCAAATCGAGAAAGATGTGGTGTTATCCATTTTTACTGCATTTGGCCTGAAAGAAATCAGTTGCTATGGTTACTTGAAGGCTCAAATAGGAATGCATTTTAAGACTGAATAACTTTAGATGCATACATTAAAACGAACTCAAGAAAATAGTCGAAGAAAAGCGCAACGAAATGTGTATGGATAATGGTACTTGTTTAAATGCACGACGATAAGAAAGAGAAGCATTAGACTCCGTCCAGCACAGAAAGGATGAAAATTCAAGTTCAGTTTATTATACTCTTCCGATAACTTACTCTGAGGATTTATTAGTGGTAAGGAACGCGGTCTCCTGCATCGACGTCTTATCCGGAGAGACAAGGAATGCCAGCAAGTAGGTGGACATGGGAGGTGATGGCTCGTAGTGGTCCCAGATCCATCCAAGCGGCCCATTGGAGCTGAGGAAGGAAAATACACAAGTTCAAATTCGGCGAATGAGAAATACACGCATATCTGCTGGTTTGGCGGCTCCTCGACTTCTGCCAAATCCGTTCGGTAAACACAGAAACGTAAGTAATTGTTATGACTTCTTTTAGAGTGGTTCCAGATTCACGCTCAAGTAGTTGGCTCGTTACGTATTTCCTAGGTTTTTAAGAGAGACTCAGAGAGGGATTATTTTAACGCACTCGCTATTTCAACCGCGCAAGGCAGAGCGGGAGAATGAAGAGAAAAAACAGAGCCAAAATTAACTCTCTCATTATAGCGCGCGCCACTTAGGGAGGACGCGGACAATCTGCAAAGTTACAAAACTTCAGCATTGTGTACGGCATAAAGTGTGCGAATTTTAAGTAGGAGCATTTGTGGAAACTAGAATGTAAAACTCAAGCCGGAGATCAAAGAAAAACTTCATCGAGTGAAAAATTATTTAAAAGTAACTGGCCTTATAAATTTAATAAGCTGTAAAATACATTTTCGTTGCACGAAGAATATCTTCCCTTAGTGTAGGACAGAGCTTCCCAAACTGTTTTGCGCGGAACCCAAGGGTTCCGCATAAGCTTCAAAGGGTTCCGTGATAAATAGAGGAAGAGACTTGATACGTTCTTGATTCTCTTATTTACTGCAAGAAACATGAGCTTCACGTGTAAACCGTATATTGTAAGATAATCTATGCATATAAAAATTATGATGATTGTAAAGTTAAGTTTATTGCGGTTTGACTTTTCACCTCTTAGTGTTTCTCGAGAAAAAATATTTGAATATAAGGTTCCGTGGTTTCATAAAGATTGGGAATCTCTGGTGTAGGATATATTAAAAAGTATTTTAAGAGCTTTGATTAACTTTTAGGTGTTTTGAAAGTTCTGCCTTTATCTAAAAAAACTTTTTTTCTCCGATTAACGAAATTTTTATACGTTATGTTTAACGCAGAGAATAAGCAAGTGAGCCTTCTAACCCAAATGTCGCGGGTTCGAATCCCGCTTCGGGCATGGATGTTGTGATGTATGTTGATTTTCTCTAGCAGAATTTGACGGTGCAAAATGACCTTAGCTGTCGACGCACCTAAAAACCTAATTACTACCAAGAAGCAAGTGGGTCGCTCAAAATGAATTTAGAAACGATTACGCCACCAATTAACGATTACGTAACGTGAGGATGCGGTGAATCCGCGATCGCTAAGGAGGAGCTCGCGTGAAAATAATCGCGTTAACAATTCTAGCCAGAAATTAAAAGAGAGAACTGCGTATCAATTGCAGCCATCGTTGAGATTGCGGGCGATTTGCAGCAAGAGAATAAAATCTCGAAATAAAAGGCACGAAAGTTATGTTTACCGGATGTTATTTCCAGAAAAGTAGATTTATAGGCGTCGATTAAAATTCGCTATGAGATAACTCGTAGACCAACACGGTGATTTCGGCACTCGACCCTGAAATCTTAGGTTCCTTCGCTAAATCCACCAAACATTTTAAACCCCTCCCTCTCTATTTTCTCTCTCTCTCTCTTACAAATCGGCGCTAAGAAAGTGGGCCGGCTGCTGACTGCTTTCCACATTCCATACGCCTGTGAAACAATCGCTGACAGGTTATGACGAAAAAGAAACGCGGAAACAGGTCCAACTCTCCTAATGCCACTCGTTTAAGAAGTGTTAATCGTTGCGATATTTTAAAAATTAACGGGTAACCACACGATCATCCTCCATCGCATGAAGGGATTATGTCAAATATCTAATGCGCATACTCGTCATATCCCACAGGGATCTGATGAAAACGATGAGAAATTTGCTCTCGCTCGGTATTATCCAAGATTAATAGAAACGTCTGACTTTTTGCAAGCATGTTTAAATGTAATGGTAGACTATAACTGCGATTAGGCATCTTTAGAAATGCAAAAACAGAACATATAAAGTGGAAAATTTCTGTAAAATGTCAATACTCGATTAATCGTAGAGAGCATTGCTGTTGGAGCGAAGAAAGAAGAGCGTATGCAATCGAAAAATTTCATGACGTCCTTTAAAAGAACGCGTTCGTTTTATTCATTCATTAGTGTTGCGCAAAATTGTTTTAGCTATGCTAGCAAAATATTTATGTCACGCGTTTCGTGATACTTAGTGGACGAAGCCTGAATAATTGAAAAGCCTCTCCAACGAGTTTCGTCGCCATGGAAGCGCCACAGACTCATTTCTCATGCAAGAGGACGCGAGCCTCATTAGAAGGTTACGCTTTTCGTGAGGTTTAGCAGTAGCGAGCTAAACTCCAAAAGATATGAACTATTATTTCAACGAACAAACTTTAGTAATAAACTCGTGAGAGTAGTGGTGAATTTCTGCAACGGGTTAGATAAAAAAACTCGCTTAAATCAGAAACAGTTTTTTAATATTATCTTACGAATATTTTGGCAAATCAATAAATGGAAAATATGGCACATATTACTTTTGATAGAGGTAGCAATGTTATAGATATGTCCCGAGAATAAAACTTCCAATAAATGAAGTGCAAGGCACAGTATATCCTACTGCAGAATAAAAAATCCTGTCTTTTAATATTGCTTATGATAAAGTAAAACCATTCAGTATGGCTTTATTTCTAAGAACGATGAATATTAAATTCAGCGCAGTAAGGTTCGAATATTAGTGGAGCCCGTCTATCGACATCTTCCTTGGTCTGATTAAAATTGGCACTACCGTATCAGTGGAAGGGACCGTATGGCATTGTGATCTTTTGTATATATGGCCATCGCTTCTTGCTTTTCTCATTGCAAAATGTTTATTATTGATCACACTTCTTAATTAAATAACTACCGTGGGCAAAATGACAATTATTATAATCAGTTTCTAACATCTTGTCGATAGAAAATTCACTGCCTCCGTCAGTGTTGTTTGTGTCTTTTCGGATTTTCGGTTGTTTTCCTCTCTCTCTCTCCTTTCGTCATTCGCTGATCCCATCGGGTCATCGTCACCATTTTATTCTCTCTTCTGTCGACCATGCCCTCATCAGATCACATATCTCTTTTTCTCGGGAGCCGCAAGAAGCTTTCGTTTCCATTAATCTAAATCGCATTCTATTCGTTGTACCACAGTCTGTCTTCCTTGATTATCCATTTCCGTTAAATCACCCCTTAATCTTTGTGTTCAAATCCTTGCAAGACACTGTATAGCGTGTTATGAGCCTAATATGTTACAAGGATTTTTATGGTCTTCTCCACCGTTTCATTGTGTAACGGCGTATTATCTCTATTTTCCAGGTGTTTCCGGAGAACTTGAAAAGCCGTTAAATAAGTTTACGCTAGATGTCATCATTGCCTTTTCACATCGTGTCCGCTACGCTTCCAATGTACTTCTTGTAGCGAAGTATCACGAACAATTTACCATTTTCTCTTATTTTGCTGAATTTAATTTAACGTTTAGTCCAGGGGTCGGTAAACCGCGGCTCCTGAGCCGCATACGGCTAATTAAGGTCTTTCGTGTGGCTCCCGAC
The DNA here is from genome assembly GCA_036926305.1 of Uropetala carovei. Lineage (NCBI taxonomy): Eukaryota > Metazoa > Arthropoda > Insecta > Odonata > Petaluridae > Uropetala > Uropetala carovei. The sequence goes on along the minus strand of JAXCHB010000143.1, from coordinate 11,988,380 downwards.
AGCAACTCTCTCGGCTAAAATACCTAAAACCTCCCTGAACAAAATTATATTTCAATGAATAGAAATTCCATAATAAAAGTTTATACCTTTTAAAACTTTAAAAAAAATTAAAGAAACGTTTCTTTTAAAGAGATAATCTCAAAAAAGCAAAACACCGGCAAGGTAAGGGGGCGGACGATTTTCCCTAAAAACACTCGTTGGTTTTCCAACGAGTGCGGCTCTTCTTTATGCTGCGTGTTATACATAATCTGTAAAAGTGAGTGACTCTTCTTGCGAAAAAGGTTGTCGACCCCTGATTTTAGTCAATAGTTGAAAACTGTACAAGATGTTTGCATTGGCATGTTTTTCAGTGAAAGCAGAAGTGAAGGGTGCATTGCAATTTGCGTTCAAGATACCTTGTACGCATGCATTTGCGGAAGTAAATGGAAGATTGGGTGTCTGTCAGTGCGCGTTAATAAATCACGCGATATGGAGGGAGGGAGGGGATGCAATCAACTTTGCGTGTAAATTTAATTAGGATAATTTCGATCGGAAGACTCGAGAAATTCTACCTTCACTTTCATTGAACTATTTGGAGTTAAAAAAAGCTCTTCAAGTCAATGCACCCTTTCTCGAAAAATTTTCGCGTTTATTTCCATTTCGGTAGGAAATAAAACAGCACATTTCCCACTACCTCCAAATCATTTCCCCAGATTCTAAACGGTGTTTAACGGTAAATTCTGAATATGCATTTAAAACGTTAAGTTTAATATTATCTCTCTAAAATCAAATCTCCGGCTACGAAAAGGAGCAATAATATAGACAAATGATATTCGGTAACTTGCTTTTTCTTAATTGTTCTTCGATTCAAGTGGATATACAAACATTAGATCTTCCTCTCTCATATTCAGACATTTTCTGCCGTCGCTTTTCCGTATTTACGGGGAATATGAAATTAAAATAGACGTAAACAAACATACATCATGTTATCTTGCTGAAGAAAGGTAACCGAATGAAAGGTTATCTCTTGCGTTAGTCAATTTCCGTGTTGTATGAGGTCTTTAGCGTCATTGGACGAGTATTCGTCGGCCCTTTCTTATTCCTTTCAGCTCATCCTTGCGCCATTATCATCAGTGAGTTTTTTTCCTTCGCGCATACATATATGTCCATTCCTACTCTTCTGTAATCATCCTCTGAACAAAAGGAAGAAACGCGATTCCTCGGACATCACGCTTCACACGTATTCCAACGGCCCAAAAGAAAACACTTTTCTCGGCCATGTTTCGATCAAGTAACCACTTCAACCCATTTAACCCTTTCAGCTCACATTTTTATCGTCTTTGTCGTCCCGTTTGCATTATTGAAGTCAAACTGACATACGAACTAAGGTTGCTGCCGTATATCATCAGACTCCGTCTGAGAAATATAAGGCGTAACCTAATCACAATTTGCGAAGGTTTCATTCTATGATTGTGATTTACAGACAAAGGATCAATTACATAAATTTTCGTAGATGCCTAATAAAATTAAAATGGAGTAATTTTAAGAGCGTTCTCTATAAGAACTTTCGCCTCACAACAGCCTCCTGAGGGTCTAAATTATTAAAAATTTGTTTGGCTACCGAAATTCGTCTTATGGCAGAAAACAAATTCAAGAATTAAGCACTTGAGTATCAAAACTTTTTTAAATTAGAACTTATCTTAGATGTCTCCTATAGTCATAACAAGGTTATAAAAACAGATGCGCAACGAGTTTTTTTTAGAATGTAATCACCACTGTAATGTAATGTAATGTAATCACCACTGAATTTAAGTCGAAATGCGCATCTGGTTTTCCATAAATTTGTTATGGCCAGGGGCGGATCCAGAAACTTCTCAAGGGGGGGAGGGGTGGCGATCGCCCCTCCACCTATCGAATCCGCCCCTGCCAACTGCCCTATACATAATTTGAAAATCCCTACCCCTATACCCCTATCAGAATCCTTCTTTCCCTTGCTATACAGACCTAATCTGCGGCGTATAATTGAGGATTTTTGCGCGGAATGAATTTAAGAAAGCACCCAGTGGAGTGCAATGGGGTTATCCAAGGAGGGAGCGATCGCCCTCATCGCCCCCCTCCCCCGTGGATCCGCCCCTGGTTATGGCTATTGGAGATACCTAAGTTAAGTACTTGTATTTTTCAATATTTAATACCTAGGTCGTTAATTCTTGATTTGAGGATGGATAACTTTGTTTACGCGAGCGGAAGAATAAAGGAAGTTTTTCTCATTCTCCCTTCATTGGTTATAAACAGGAGTTAAAGAGAGAGAGAGAGAGCGAAAAGGAGGGGGCTACTATCATGACGCGAGCGTCGTTGCATCTCCTCGCAAACATCTCCGCCTTTAGATTAAATGGTGTTCTTTTGCGACTGCCATTCATCCGCCACAGGGGTCTTTCATACTCACACGGGCTCGCTGGTCTGTATCCTCATGTTGGACAGCGAGAATCCATTGGGAGTGTGGGCGAGGCTGACCAGGAAGCGCGCCTTGAGGGCGGGCTCGTCGAAGCAAGGGAAGGCAGCGCGGGCATAGGTCGATTCGAACTGCGTCACGGCAATCCACCTGCGGATAAAGAGGAATGTGAGGAAGGACTGGAAAAGGGAAGCGAGGAAGGCACTCGTTTGCCATCCTAATCGGATGAGATAAAGTCAAGGAAATTTGTTTCCTATACCACGCAGAGGGGAGCTTTAATTAGACGCAAAGAGCTCGTTTGGGCAAAACGAGGATATCGTATATTCTGAGTGTATCTTATAAACGTTTCAGGCGACAAATATCATGACCAAAACAACGGGACCCACTTAGGGAGATGGTAACAAATGAAAACTTTTTTAGGTTGTCAATTATAACTACTTTCAGACACATTGTCAACGATAAAGCATAACCGTAATTAATGTTGCGTTTCCATTAAAATTCTATTCAAATTTATGCGCCAAAAGAAAAAGAAACGAGGATATATTTTACTTTCAGCCTTAATAAAATTGATTTTATGAAGAAATAATCAAGAAGATAAACGTTTAAGATTTTTGCAGTATTTATTATATGTATGTATTTGCATAATATAATCATTACATATTAAGAAATTTTGTAAACTGACCATTTGTGTTACATTAAAAGTTCGTGATCATCTTCCCTGAATCCTGCACGGATTAAACTGTAACTAAAAATCTAAGTTGAAAAGGAAATTTTCACGTTTCACTCGTGAAAACCGGGATGCATATTATAATTAGAAAATTACAGTAACTTACGTAAGCAAATTACGTGGTTCTTGTAATTATGGTAAGAGGTTTGGATGAGAATGACAGAGGGTTTGGATGAGAAAAATGAAGTATTGCAAAAGAGTGAGAGAGGAGGGAGATAGGATGGGAGGAAAGGGATAAGGGAAATGCGAAGTAGGAAAAGGAAGAAAGAGGAGAGGAAGGGTAGACAGAGAGGGAGAGATGAGGAGAGAGAGAGAGGTGTGAGAAGAAGGGAGAGAGCGGTACCACGCGCGGGATCACAGGTGGTGTCTGTTGACTGCAAGTTGGGAGAGAGGGAGCTAGAAGGAAAGAGAAAGAGGGATGTGACGCAGTAAACATTTCCTCCTCTCTACTCTCCATCCTCCTTTTTTAGTATCTCCTCGACCGATAAGAAGGGTTTTGCGCACGGCGAGCGCAGGCATTAACTGGAGTGTGACGCCGTCGGGAAAAGGGAGTTATATAGTTGACTTCCGAAACGAAAGCCACCAAAGGTTTTCGCTCTCTGAGTTTTCTTTCTCTATTCGCTGCTGTTTGTTTAAGAAATAAGAACGCATCGCCGAGAGATATAAATCTTTTTTAGCGCGTTGAGTCGCAGACGATTTCACAAGCTTTTTTCCATCTCGCTCGCAAATAGGCAAAAAAACGTGCGAATCACGCGTTATTAATACATTTGTTACAGTTTACTCATCTCGGAGCTTAAGAGGCATTTAATGATACGGAAGGCGCCATTTCCGAGTAGACATATATCCTCGACGAGCGTAGAGATTGAGAATCTCAGAACGTTTTCATCGATACTTAAAGTAAACGCAGAGCTCCTTCGCGCAGTAAATTTATTCGGCCATGTTTATACGATTTGTTTTAGAAGGCGATTTTCATTGTTTATGTTGATCATAAATTTTAAAATACCTTTTTAAAGAAAGGTTTCAACGTAACAACGTGATGCTAACGTTGTTGCGTTTGGACCTAGGTCTTGTTTTCTTAAATAAAGTGGAATTTTTTAAAGTGACTTGTTTTATTTCATTAAAATTCCACGAAATTAAGGCTTCTGCAATAAATCGAATTTTAAAGTATTTATTTAAATATTTCCTTTAACATATCCAGGTTTTCTGAGCTTTTTTTTCCATTTACGTTTTATTCGAATAAAGTACTTTCGCCTGTCGCAACGAATACCGTGTTTCACACGCGTATTTACAAGTGGATCGACATTGGCGCACTCACCTCTTTTCTCCCGTCACAGAATCCTTGAAGTTGCTCTTGTAGTAACCGTAAAGGTTGTCCTTAAGCGTGCCCACGAACGGTATCACGAGCGTGTAGTTGTGGCCGCCGACAACACCGTCTCCCCCGAGCAGGATGGTGTAGAATTCGCTCGCGTTCTCGTAGGTGTGGCCCCGAACAGGGATCACTTCGTTATGGTTCGCAGTGGTGTTGACCACCTCGCAGCCGTAGTCGTCATATTGCGATTCGGTTGACGTTCTGATTGAATGTTAAAAACAAGTCGGAGAGATAACATTTTGCAGATTATATAAACTTTAATATTGTATTAGACTGGCGAAATAGTTGGGCATTATAAATACGTATGTGACATAAATAAAATTATATATTTAGCAACAATTCTTGTGATGAGGTAAAATGCAGAACGATTATTGATGGAAATATTAATACCCCCGCTAATTAAAACTATTCGTCCGGGAAGGAGCAGTTTATGATTAGATCGATTTAGTCATGTCAGTTTTGTAATTTTTTATGGCTCGTGACTGCCGCAAGATCGGCTGTAAAAACATTTGTAATTGATCCCATATACTTAAAAGAGCAGAAAGACATTGGCTTCTGCCCACTTGTCCCTTGGCATTGTTAAACATGGCCCACGCTCTGTGGATTCTGACGTAACAACTTGAGTAACTCGGAACAGTATTGTTCTTCTCGTCAAATCTTAATGGACGGCCATCAAAGAGCCGCCAAGGTCTCTCTCCATTCATAACTTCTACGCGCGATTTTATTGCAACATTGCGCAGGCAGCACTTTTGGGCTGTACCGTTATGAATATACATATAAAAAGCATCACATTAGAGTATCACGACAGCAAGAGAAAGCACCTGACATTACCAGTATAGAATAAATCATAATACTGAAGATGTGCCAAGGGACTTTACAAGATGAACTATAGATAGATGGACTTGAGATATCATAAGATTCATTGTAGAAACGGGATGTTTTATATAAATAGAATAATATGTCAAATTGAATTTTAAGGTCATCGAAAGATTATACAATTTATATCAGAAGAATCGAGTGCAATAATCCGTACAAGAGAATGTCAAATAAAATTTCCAAATACGAAAATGAGAATTAAAGGTAAATAAGTTTTTGGTAATTTGAAAGGTGAGAAGTTTGCAAAATGATAACTAAAAAATTATGCTGGTTGTCTAATGAACTACCGGAGTAAGCAGGAAATCGAAAGGAACGCGGTCCATAAAAATGATTAAATAAACGTCGCCGTAACTGCGCCTTTATAAAAATGAATGTATGGGCTTTCAGCTCAAAAGTTGGCGCGGTGTTAAAGAGAAAAAGAGAGAACAGCTGCGAGGGAAGCAAAATTTATAATTTTTCATTAAGTAGACAAACTTCCGTCTTCTTGCTCCTTATTTATGTCTAAATTGCATCCAGTTTGAAAATCTTTCTTGGCAATCCTCCGTGCCTTTGCAGACGTATCTGCCGAGAATATTAGGGCGAGGCGTCGCGGCGGTTGAGATGGGCGTGCAGGGCGAGTATTATATGGAATGGGTACGGCGGAGTGGCGGGATAAAAACGGCGCTTACTTCCTGACGACGACGCCTCCGTCCGTGACGTTCAAGTTGTCCGCTGCGTGCAGAGTGATGGAGTGGCGGTCCTTGACATCGCTCGCGACGAACACGTCGATCAACACACGGCCCTCGAATGTGAAGTTTCCCTCGAAGTAGGTGATCAGACAGACGCGGTATCGATACGGAGAGATCCCAGCGGGCAATCGCCGCCCGGCGCTCTCTATCGCTCCGGAGACTGGGGAGTTAGTGCTCGCTGAAGTCTCCTTCGATGCGAAGATTGGGAAAAGGGAGAGAGAGAAAGAAAATCTTGATAGTAGAAAATATTGGACAAAAATTCGCAGTTATATATTTAATTACGAAAAATTACTTGAGCATTTTTTTTGTAGTGCAGTCGTAATAGTGGAAATATTTTTGGCGTCCCATTTGAGGGGCAAAGCACTTCTCCGTTGAAATAATTATAACTTAATAAAAAAATTGCAAACTGCCTTGCCCTCTTCTCGCATTTTTGCTGAAAATTCGCAGCAGGACGCTGGATGTCCCTCGCTATTCGACTATCTGTTGGTACATACTATAAGGGACGAAATGTTCAATTTCGGAATGCATACATTGCACGTGGATTCAGTCGAAAATGAAAAAATTGACAGTTGCCTATTTAAAATGTTCTCTAAAACAAAAACTTTTTATAGTTGTCATAATCAAAATAATGATAATGTTATTTATCCTGGTTTTTGTAGAAAATCAGTATCTTAGAAGTAAAATTTTATGTACAATGTTTTCGAAATCCAAATGCGTGACTCTACTTATAAAAAGGTCAAATGATACAGAAGCGGACTCAATTAAAAATCCGTCCTCATTGGCAACTTACTGACCGTTGATTTTAGGAACGTAAAACAGCCTAATGAGCGAGATGATTATTTTGAATACGATCGTCGAACGGAATAATCATTTTTAATGGGGCGAATACACACGAGTTTCGCAGAACGACGGCTTCAGATAAAACCAATAAGGGACGTCTGCACTTCTTTTATAAAAGCAGACATAGTTCCTCGCACCTCTTTTACGGAAGGACGCGAAACACGAAAATTATGTTTATAATTGGGTCTATTCTGTTCACGGGATATGTAGCAAAAATCTTATATATGCTATAAATAAATAAACCTCTCATCATTTGATTTATCGCTTTGACACTTCAGTTGTTGCAGTTTCTACAAAGCTTTTTTTTTAAATATTAGTCAATTCCATAATATCGAAAAATTATTTTAAATTATTTTTTATTCTCTGCAGTAAGAACCTTTTCTCCTGATTTTTAGTTTTTCCCAATAAGAAAATAATTAATAAAATGTACGATTTACTTGTACATACAATTTTTCCTCAAAATATTACACTTAGTTTATTTTTCGGTTTTTATTAGAACACAAATCATCAAAGGCAGGTACGTGATTATATACTATGATAAATTGGGTCATCAAGTGCAACATAACTGCCAATAATGACAGGGGATAGTGATGAGGTAGTTTTCTCTTTCTTTCCACATCGCAGTACTTAATCCGCCCAAATCTACCCAATTACTCCTGCAGATTTCTTGGTCATTGGCCCCAGCAATATAATTTTTTTCTGCTCTATATCCTACTGAAAGTACTGCTGGCTACTTCCAAAATCACAAGTGGGAGCTGAGGAATTTTCTTTTGAAAAACAGCCACCTAAGAGGGACGAATCTCGAACATTTGGAGTGGGAATCAATCACGCGAGTTACTATGTCATCAATGAATTTTTAAAGGATAAAATGTGTTAAACATGCAGAACTTCAAGTGTCCATAATTTTCCTTTGCAAATCGTGTGAGAAAATTTCCACGGGTTACCGAATAGCTCGATTGACAGCCCTTCCCACTTTTCTGTCTGAATTCGACGTCTGAGAGAGAGAGACTGGTAGTTATCCTAATTTCGCCCACCTTCCCTCTTACCTGCTCTTCCAGAGACAGCGATGAGACGTATTCGCCCCGAGGGCAGGGCGCCAGGTAATACACCAGCAACGCCGCGACCACGGCCGTCGCCACCGCCAGCAAAAACAGGAGCACCGCCTTTCCGTGTGACACGAAGCACCCTCCTCCTCTCCCGTATTTTATGTTCGGATAGTCCTCGGTGATGAACTCCGCCCTGCTTCCTGTGACTGACATCTGCGAGGAATTCATCCCTGTCCCTCAACGCCGCCGACGCCCTCGGATCTGCCTCCGACGCCGCCTTTGCTGGTGCTGCGCGATGTAGAAAGCAAGAATGAGAGGGGCCCTCGTGGCTGACAGGTGGCTGCGGCCTGAGAGGAGAGGCGGGGAAGGACGGAGAGAAGGGGAGGAGGAGGAAAAGGGAGGAAGGAGGAGGAGGAGGGAGAGAAGACCCCGTTGAAGGAGAAAGCGCTCTTTACGTTCCTTTTCGCCGCGAAAAAATGTATGGCCACGTAGTCCGGGCGAGCCGAATTCCTCCACGTCACAGATTTATGACGGAGCCCGGGCGAATGTGATCTCGCGCCGCACTCCCAATCGGCCATTCATTCCGGATCGGCGCAACTTGAGGTCATTCGCGCAAGAGACGCTTTACGGAGTTTGATGCCTTCGGAAATCTCTCCACAGTCGCCGTCGTTCATTCGGAGTAATCGCGAGTTCTTCATCCCCACAACGGGTACGATTGACGAGTTTAATGAAGCAATTAACTCTCCTCAATCCAAGGCTATTACAACACGATTTCCGACCAAAACATCCTCAACATTCTTTAACGATGAGTTGTTTAAATTCACACGCCTTCCAAGAAAGTTCTCTTTTACTTATCGTCATCAACATGATATTCGGAATTGTCAACGGTCACATGACGCACGGAATCCTGGTTATTTCAATAGTAATAATTTCCTACGAATGTTTAAATCATGGAATATTATCACGTATCTTCCGTAGAATCCGTATTACTCAGAGTGTCATATTGGATAAACCTTATTCTTTTACCCAGGTATAAAAAATTACGATCGTACATCATTGACACTAAAGGTCAAATGTTTTAAAAACGAATCTTCGCTCTGTGATTAGTCTCATTTCATGTTAATACCTCTTAAATGAAAATGTACATATTTTCATCACAAAGAATCCGACGGTGTGTAGAAACCTTTACTTTAAAATACTGATTCATACAACTTTTTAATTTGCGACTTAAATGATGCACACGAACAGTAAGTCAAGTTCAATGTTTTATGTTTATATGGGCAATTTACGCGAATAAAAACGTGGAGAAGCCACGGGATCGAAGCGATTCATCTATGTGGCTAGGTGAAGAATCTGAATATCTGTTTCGCAATTCCTTCCTTCATTCCTCCTCCGCGCTCCCTCTTTCCCACTCCCTCTACTATCTCCTTTTCCTATCATCCATAACCAAAGATTACAAAATAAATATTCAGTGGTTTCTCAAATCACTCGCTGGATTCAGACTGGAGCTAGTGGTAACCGGATAGAACTTCTCTTTTAGGAATAAATTTCCCATCGGTATTCACTTTTATGAAATTAAAATTGCCGAGATGTGTCGAGTATTTATTCGACTGAGGTCTCCTTTGAATGAAACATTAGGTTGATATCCCAGCTCGTAACAACGGTGTTGGTGTGGGATCAGTTGTGTTGTGGAAGTGTTCGTGACTGGAATTCTGAGTCTTCTAGCAACGGCTGCTAAGTTATGGTGATTTCCTTAGGAATTGTGAACCATGACCTTTGCTGAAAATAAGGACTAGTAAGTCAAAGTATAAAACTTGCCTCGAACCGAGATCCGAAACCATAGAATATGAAACGAACACGAAAAAAAAATTTTATTTAGATATTTAAATCCACGGCAAAAAACGGATATTTCGTGTTTTCCTTCGGATGCATTATGGTATTTAAAAATAATTGTATTTAGTTCACAATTTATAGCATTATTTCTCTTAGTTTTCAAAATATGTGATTATGCATATCCTATTTATTTTTCTTCAACATGAATGAATAAATAATTGATCCTTTAAATATTTTGCATAAAGATATTTAAGGTGGAAGCGAAATGAATTGATTGAAACCGTTATAATGTCGATTTTCTGATAGATACTAGAATTAAACCGAAATTCGGAATAAAAACTGGAGCGAAAAATAATTTTCGGTGTCTTGCTGTAAATGGATAATTCGTAGAGAGGTGATACCAATATATTTTGACGTAGTCTCAGCCGTCTGATGCTGGATTACTACCCAAAACGTTTTTAACAGCGCTCTATCTCTTCCAAATTGGACCTGAAAACGACCTCATTTCTTCCATCAATCTTCATTCGGAACTCATTCTGCGCTCTTTCTAGGCTTTTGGCATCAAGTCTTGAGCTAAAGATTTATCCTTCATTTGGCTCTATCACAGAGCATTGACATACATTACCTTAGATCTTCTTCGCGTCTTTTTTACTTTATTAAAACCTTATTCATGTTCATTTGATTCAGTTTTGAGACGTATAGTTGATTAAAAATTTTTGAGAGCACTTCTTCATTCATAATGAGGAAAAACTTGCATCTGCAATGCCTATGGTTTAATTACTTCAGTTATAAGGCCATAGAAAACTAACATAATCTGAATTCAAGAACGGACACTTAAAAATACTTGTCTCGGTTATCTCCAACAGCCACAACAAGTTTATAAAAATCAGATGCGCATTTTTGCTACAAGTCAGCCGCCTTCAGTGGAAATTCACCGAAAAAAGATTCTAAACGGTGAATTACTACTAAAGACAGCTGTTTTTTTAAGCCGAAATGCGCATATGGATTTTTATAACCTTGTTGTGGCTACTGGAGATACTCGAGGAAAGCATTTTTTAAGTGCTCGTTCTTAAATTTCTTTCAGCTATAATACGAGCTCGATAATTCCTTGTTGAATAATATGAATCATTTTAGAAAATTCAGTTTAATTCAATCTCCGGCAACGCGAGCCGCCGCGCAGTGACGTGAAACCCATCTCTTCCATTGCCGCGTTGAAGACTCCTTACACCAGCTGCTGGTGTCAATCGCGAGAAGGACGACCTCCTCGAGACCCACTCCGCGCTCGCGCGACATACGCACGCCCTCACGCATCCTGGGAGCGAGGGCAAAAAAATAAAATGAGAGAGAGAGAGATAGAGAGGCCTCATACCACTTTCTTCTCGGGGAGCGTCCTCGTCGGTTTCCCTCGGATTGCGTCAAAGCGCGTCGGCCGACGAATGCGTGCGTAAATCATCAATTCAAAAAAGGGGGATGAGAGAACTTGCGTATTCCTTAGCGTCACTTTTTCTAGGAAAAATCGATGGAAATCAATCGCGCAATGAAGCAACGATTCAAGAGGTAAACACGAGTAGGTGTTGAATGCAGTCAGAAAAAGGAAATGGCGGTTGATGAGTCGATGGGGTTTAAAGAGATCGGTGATGTACTTTCTCTACTCCTTTCTCTCTCTCTCTCTCTCTCTCTCTCTCTCTCTCTCTCTCTCTCTTTAAAACTGACGAATGCGTCGCGTGCGGCGAGGTGCGGACGGTGCGAAGCGGAGGTTACGCCGCCGCCCATCTGTGCTTTACCACACGGATGCTATGATACTCTCTGTCGCGTGGGCAACCCCCAGGGCGGCACCCGTTGTCAGCAGAGAATTTTTTTTATGACGACTCGAATGCATATGCGTTTCCAACGGTTGCTGCTGCCTCTCCCATGCCCGTTTTCAAAACAGGATCAAGTTGGTAGACACTTTGTTTATTAAAGCGAACATTTTTGCGCGAAAGTATTAAATATAGGTGGTGATTTTAGCCGATGTAAATGTTACAGGTCGAGAATTTGGTAAGAGATGTACTCCTCGATGCTACTATTTCATCTGTTGCACGCATACTGTTGCGAAATACAGTTATTTGTTAGCTTAAAAACGTGTTATCGCAATCAGTCTATTTGTATAAGAAAATTTTATATTCTGTAATTTTCTTATATTTATCAATACACTCAAAGTGCTAATCATGTAATATATATATATAATGGAGAAGGCAAAGAAGTACGAGAAAAAATTATTAACTTTTAATGCAGTTTTAAATTCATATATTTATATAAAAAATATAACTAATTATACACACAAATAACAAATACACAAATTGGAATATTAAACTAACTAATAATGTTACATTTTTAGCTTGAGTGTAATTAATATATAAGTTTCCAAAACTGCTTGAGTTACTCTCGCGAAGGAATAGTCGATAGAAAGTTTCCTATGGAGTATTCGGAAGACTTTATCCATAAAATCAAAAAACCGTAAAAGAATCACACACGAAAAAACTCAAGAAATATTTATAACTGTAGTAATGTTTCCTACTACCCTTTTGGCTCACTGAAGTCAAGACTAGTATGAAAATTTCAAAGCATAATTTACTCTCCATTACATAATATGTACTGGAGAATTAGCACTTCGGGCGAAATTAAGTTTAAACAAGTCTCTTTTCGGAAAAGTTAAACCACGCGGAATTTTCTACTACGTAATACTAATTATTGGATATCGGTATCCTCATGAGAAATGCGATAAACGTATGAGATAAAATTTTCGAACGAATTCGGTGGTAATTACGAAATGATATCACGGCACGTGTTCGTTTTCATAAAAAATAAAGCTCAGAAATATAGGTCATTATTGATATTAAAAAAATGTAAAAACAAAACAAGATGCTGGATTTGTGCCACAATGTCCACTTTCTCTTCTGCGGACCCAAGTTTCAAATTCGTTGAATGATGATTACGCAGATCCTAGACAAAAAAACACCAGACCAAAGGAGGAAAATTATCGGAATCTACCGTCTCGTAGTGGACGGAGAGGGAAATACAGAGGACGTGCCATCCGTCCCAACACTCTCGAGTTCGTGGGTTCATACCCCCGCGGATGTTCTACGACGTGCCCATCGACACAGGTCTGTCGCACGCCGCACTCGACCCTTCCAACGAGAGCTATAAAAGGATCGGAGTGAAAGAAAGAGGCACGAGCGAGAAATCAATCATCGATTCACCGCGCGTGCGATCGTAAAGGATAAATGCAGTCCCCCGCTCCTCATGCCCAACCCCTCCTCCACACATTGTCAACTCGGCTCCTTCCTCCCCTTCTCCCTTCCAATAGTCACCGCCGTGCGCGACACGCGTCAGGAAGGGTGTTTGGCCATTGAGAAAGAGGAAACACTCCAACCGTGGACGACTCCTTTTGCGCCACCGGGAGTTGAAGAGAGAAAATAGAGAGAGAGAGAGAGAAAGATTACCTAGTTGGGCAAGAAGAGGGAGAAGGAAAAGGGTTGACAAGAGCGACATGAGATGGAAGAGGGGGAGAAAGAGTGGAAGGGGGAGAGGGAAGAAGAGGATGGGAGGAAAAGAGAGATGAGATAATTCGTGATTGAAAATTATACATTGAGAAATAGAGGGATAGGCCCTCTTTTTTATTTGAGGGTTATATTTAGTCAAACATGTCCATTCTTATATACAACCCTGACCGACACAAACATCCATGTCCTAGGCGGGATTCGAACCCGTGAAGTTATTGAAAAGGTTAGCCGGAAGGAAAGTCAAGAGTTTTTACGCGTATATTCAGCTGTTATTTGGAATGAAAGAAATGATGAAAATTCTGTATTAAGGGGAAGGATTGACGTGGTTAGCGTGTTTGACTCCATTTATTAGGGTTTCGGGTCCGACTCATATAGAGGGCGTGGCTGTATGTGATCGTCTTTTTTGTCGTTATTACGCTAATTGTAACGACTGTGCATGATCTGGTTAAAATAAAATAATATAAAAACGAATGAGCGAACCAGTGTCGGAAAAATATATCGCAACGTTTTAATTATATTTGAGTTCAATGAATGTGAAGGAAATACAGATGACATAAATATAAAGATAACTCGTTATGCGCTTTAATTCTTGTAGGATGGGAGCTTTATGTAGAAAAAGAGTTAATCTAAACCTTTAAGATCCTATGATGGGCCAGCATAAGTAGTTTTTTTTACCGACTGTTTTTTTAGAAGCAGATTGAGGAGCAATTTGTAGTTTTGAAAAACTGTCTCATGGTTTTCACAATTATATAATCAGTCCCTATAATGGAAATTGATACTTAGAATTGCCTCTTTATAACTATAATTTTAACGAATGTCTGTATTTAAAATAATTACTGCCTTCGCAACTGTGGAGCATGTGATGTCCAAAATTCTGGGAAATATCTGCCGCTGGCCGCATAAATTAATTAGATACATAAATTACCGAAATTGGCTTACCAGATTTTCCTCAACACATCCTAACATCTTGTTTTGATATTTTTTTTGGGGCAGTCACTGAATTGCACGACATGTTATTTAAAACTTATGATTAGAAGTAAAAAATATATTCATATGGCGTGTCTGAATGAGTTAGGCTTTGTTTTGAAATAGATATGCAGAAAAAATATTATCAAAAAATTGAATTTGAAAGGAAAAAAGAAGGGAAAGAGAGAAAGTTGGGAGAAAATATGAAAATGGAGGAGAGATTCGCGCAGCGCAGTCCTTCTGTCTGAATTCTGCGGTTTTTCTCTCTACTCCAAGCAAACTGCTGGGACGCCTCATTGCATCTGAGCACGCCGATGTCTCTTTAATTTCTCTCATCTTCCGTGACAGTGTACTCGAGTAACAGCACGCCTCGCCGTGCGAAAAATGACGGGCAATCCCTCGTGCCAGTGGTACGCGTGCGACGAATCGTTTTCAACTTCACGACAGCTAACGACGCAGCAAATTCAGTTTCCAACAACGTTGGTTCGTCTTTCATAATTAGTTATAAGGTAAATATAGGAATTCTCCAATTGTCGTTACATATAGTTAAAATTGTGAATATAAACTTTGTTGCGAGCCACAAAGTTAAATTTTATGGGTGTGTCTGCGCCCATGTAGGCATAGCAAAAAGGAATCGATCGGAATTTATTAATATGATTTTTTTATCATACTGGATACGTGGTATCTAAAAGAAATAAACAGCAAATGATAGTTGCAAGGTAGCCTTTCATAATGATGGTTCTTAAACACAGTTACTTTTTTAAATCTACGATTGTTGAATTCCCATATAAAAGCAGACGCTTTATAGTAAAAATGCGCATCTGGTTTTCCAAACCGTTATAAAGATATCACAGTTATCTCGACGAGTTGAATTTCAGCCTTATAGCGGGCTTAATCCTTAATACTGCGAGGTTAAAACGTTTGCACAAATAAATGTTTTTGAGGTGTTATAAAGCTACTTTAAGCGACCATTAAGTCATCTATTAAGTCTATGTTATATGGATTTAGCGGCGATTCTTTCCCTAAAACATTTAAGACTCAGGATTGTTCAAGCAATTATCTGTTTATAAATGAAAAAAATCTCTTTGGATTTCACGCTTTAATCATTTCTTCTCATGAATCAGCGTGCGAGTATTAATACCCCGATGACAATTATAAATTATGATCCGAATCATCGTCGTCATCAGCAGCTTCACCTCTCCCATTCTCACTCATACTCGCTAAGCGCCTCTCTCTCTCTCCCCCTCTCTCTCCCCCATTCCTCTTGTTTTCTCCGAAGGTGTGTTCACTTGCTCGAACGCTTTCAAGAACTCGCTTTTCCTCTTCTCCTCCCTTTCAGCTTCCTTCGTAGGTGTTTCTCCTCCTCGTCGGCCCGAACGTACAAACACATTAATCTAATGTTGTAATATGTTTTCGCGATGCTTTCCTCAAAAGCGGGACGGGGCCGAAGAGGTTTTTCTAAATGGACTTTCTTGCGGGTCACGAGTGGTTTGCAAAAGTGAAGTGAAAGTAAAAAGTGACAAAATATGGGAAAATGGGCAGTGAAAGAGTCACTCAATGTTGGTCGGTGGGTCAGCGGCGAGAAACGTGTTAAGAAGCGAGTTTGTTAACCAGTCGTAGCTTAATGGAAAGGCGCAAAACCACGGTTTACGAGTGAAATGAGAACGACAACCATAAGCTTTTAATGTGATATCCAGCCTCATGCTTTTATTCGGACATATTATTCGTGAATTTAACGAAGCTCGTATTATGGCTAGAAACATACTAAAAATAGCACTTACAAATAAAAAGTTTTAAAGTACATTTTCATAGCTAACGGAGATATCTGGAATGGGTGCGTTTTTGTTTCAACCTAAATTTTTTATTTTACTTTATTTTCTTATTTTTTATTTTATATTATATGTCAACAAATTGGAAAATTCCGAAACGGCTTTTCACGAAATGTTCCTGCAAAACGTCAACTGAACCACCTCCAATGCTTTTAATAAAGATTTACGCAGAAAATATAAAACGTCATCAGAAGAAGACGGGATACAACCGTTCGGAGAAGCTTTGAACTTCTTCCTATTCATATAGAGATATTTTTTAGATAGGCTATGTTTGCAGGGAGTTGGGAAAACGAGACAATGGACATCATATGGACCATTCCGTCGAATAGGGATGGGATATCTCCTCGCGAGAGAATCCCTTTCGATGCGAAGTCAATATTTTGATTCTCGTTCTAGGGCACGGCGCCAGCGCGCCCTCTTTCTCTCGGCGATGGAAGTGACGTCATCTCCCGTCTGCGGAGGCAGGTCAAGGGTAGGACGAAGAGATGTAAAGGGGGAGAAGAATAGGTAATGACTGGGCTGAGAAGAATGAGTGGGAAGGGAAACCGATGGGAGGAAACGGGAAGTCTCCTTTCATTTGGTCATCTGGCGAGTTCGACTCTTCATAAGGCTTAAGGACCCATAAGACAATTAACGATTCGCTGTTCGATAATTAATACGTGTCGCGACTCGTGGATGTTACGGCATTATCGATCGTCTATTGTCTCGCTAATATGGACGTTCAAAATTATTCGTGATGGACGTTTAATAAAGCGTTTTATAGCCGACGGATGTTATGCAACTTCACTTTTTAATTCTAAGGACGTCATCGTTTGAATCGAGCGACACGCTTGGCGGGTAATTGGCGCAGTTTCAGTAATGTATAACTGAGGAATTCTTCTTCGGAGAGTTTAAAGGAGGAACGGTCGGAATTGAGGCCGATTTTAAGTCGGCAATTTCTATTTGAGCACCATAATTTTATATATGTATGTATATGTATGTGTGTGTGTATATATATACACAAGGCCGCCGAGAGCCAGAACGGGCCCAGGAGAAAACAACTTCTGCCCTCCCCCTCCCCTCCGAGAAATATTTTTTAAATTACAAAACAAAAGGATTGTGAATTCCTGCAACACATATAAAACGTATGGTCAATATTCTTCAGCGAATTTAAAAAAAATATAAATTGTGATTTTCTACTTCGGTTTTTAACTAAATGAATATGTCACATCTAATTGTAAGCTATAATAAATTTACTTAATTACTGGCCCAGATACACTTAAATGTTGGTAATTGTTATTTAAAGAAAACTATTGAAATCAAATACAGATTTTGAATTCCCGAAAATCTTTTGGGGGGAAAACCTATAAGTATGTCCAGTTACGGGTCCCAACTCATTGCTCCGAATAACTGATTTCATCATTGCGTTTTGCTGTAATGAATTGCACCTGTGTATTACAAAATACGTATTATGATAGGAAAATCTTGTGACCAGTCCATCTCGGGCCCTGGGGAGTTCTCCCCGTCCTCTCGGTGGTCCTGTATATACATGTATATAATGCTTGTGTAACGGACACCTCGCGAATCTAAATTACGGAAATTCAAGACGATTCGTGCGGTCGCTGACCTTGTTCGTTTTGATACAGGAGCACCCATTGACATCCGCGTAAAAGCGCGTAAATCCTCGGCGGGTGCAATATCCGACTTATCCCCTCTGACGCGTCACCAAAGGGAAATTGGCGAGTGCCACACACACACTCTCTATCTATCTATACCACTCTTGCCCTTCTTTCTTTCGTCACATTTTCTCCTCTCCTACCTCTTTCTTCCTTCGTGTCCATTTTCCCTTTCCTTCCCTTTCTGGACGCTAGAGCAGGTGTACTCGTCATTACCAAAGAATGCCTTTCCCCCTCTAATTCCTCTCTTCCTTCCTCTCTCTCTCTATTTGAGTCGAGGACGCCGTGAGCGATGACTGTGGGTGACGCGGAGACCCATCTCGTGCCTCGCAATTTGCATTGTTTCGCGTTGGAGGTCCAAAGAGAGGATCGTGACTGCGTCACGCGCGAGCGATTATCAAAGCGAGCACGCCCGAGGCGAATTTCCCTGCGCGCTAAGGTGAGAGAAAGCACGCGTAGCTCATCTTACCGCAGACGAAGGGATTAGGTTTTTTATGGCCTCGTCTAGTCAAAACAAACAATTGTCAGCGGCTTATTCACGGATATTTTCTATCTTTACGGTAGGTATCAGCTTTTTATTATTATTTGTTGAAAGCGTTTGCTAGGAGACGGATGAATGGAAATTGTACGCTAATTACATTAAGTGAGACAACACTTCTGCATGTGCATTCTAGCGTGTGATTTCACATTTTGGCTTTCTCAGCTATCAGAAAATTGGTTCTGCGTCAAACCTGCGCAAATTGCGAAGTTTTCCCTCTAATTAGCGGAGAATACCATAGTGGGCAAGTAGCTTTTAATAGATTAAAGTAACAAGGAACTATGTAAAATTTTCATTTATCGAAAGAAAAATTATCCATGTTTCTTTCAGTAAGGCTGAATTTCCGCTTATAAGTTAAATTATTATTCGCCTCTTTTTCAAGATTCTGATTGAAAGACGAACAAGATCAGCATTTTATGTAATCTTGTACTCCGAACAATTTTTCACCAGTTTATTGTGTATCGGAAGGAAGTTTTCAGGTGAAGAAATATTTGACATTGAATAGAGACTTTTACATATTAAAGTGACTGAAGCAAGACCACGATGACTGCGGTAATAACAGGTAGAGAGAAATGACGGAGGAAAGGATCGACACTGTTCTACAAGTTGATTTTGCATCCTAGTCATGGAATAAATATTTTCATCTAGATAGGGAGATATGTATCGGAATATAATCTATTTATTCGAGAAAATGTTCTATGGAGTATAAAACCTTTTATTTTTAAAGTTATTTTTTAATAGGATTAAATACCTCCGTTAAGTGATAAAGCTTCAGAGAAATCGTGTTTGCAAATTTTATTTTTTATAACCCGAACTGTTCAAAGATTTCGCATTCTAAATTTTACATTGGCTTCAAGGTAGGCTTTGTGGACTCGTGCAAAATATCACCTTGAGCAGTAACGGAACATTATGTTAGCGCGTGCTGTCGCATTAGAAAAAGAGGTCGTTCTGTTTAGATATGATTATCTCCGTGTTCCATCGTCTGCTAGCACCATTCTTTCTTTTAACCGGATTTGGGACAATTGCGCTTTCCGAAAAATTTTAGTTTAGACCGTTTCCCAATTGATAGCTTCATACTGCCACAGAATCAAAATCAATTTCAAAATATTAACACAGTGCTTCCCAATCATTCCTTTGATTTAGATGGAGGCGCAAGGATCTTCGTTACAGAGTACACTATTCCACTGACCCAGTAGATGTGTCCATATGGAATTTTTATTCTACTTTATCTTTAAAGACTCCTAAAGCAACAAAATGAAAAACAAATATTTACACAAATCCTTCGTCGATGTGATGGAATTTTTTCCAACTTTCTGATGAATGTCGGGGGAGAGATCCGTGGAGTAAGATGTGGCATGGCATAGGGAAGCACAGCATAACTATTTCCATGTTTCTGTCGCATCGTATTTTAAATACATAGATTTATTAAATATGTTTGACTGAAAAATATCCATGGAAATCCATATTACTGAATACGACATGTTACGCTGTTAGTTTTAAAAAGGTGAGGTATAAGGAGTATACGAAAATATATCGTGAATCTCATAAGTGCTTGTGGTGTGAGAAAAAATGTAAAATTTTATGTATAATAAGCTTTTTAATAAACCTCTCACAAACAGAGAGAAATATCGAACGCCTGAAACAATCGCCGAACATTGTTACGAATGCGCCATGAGAAGGTCTTTTGGGATAATTTACTAAATAGAGCACTTTATTTAAACACCATGAGATCTTCCGTAAGTTTTTTTTAAAAGAGTCTGGGCCTTAGTTTTAGTAAGAAAATGTATTCTTGCAAAGGTGTGAAATTTTTCCTCATTCGGAAAATAGCTCCCGTAACCTTATGCAATTGTTTTCCCAATAGCTTCTCGCTTGACAATTTATTTGTCTACCTGTTTCACGCACGACAATGAGGAAAAAGTACTTCGCAACATCTGAAATGAGTCACTCGATTTTGTTTTCCATGCGCAGTCATGATGCACCGGCGCAGAACATGAAGGTCTTCGAGACATTTCACCTGGTTAAGAAATGTGCGAACGCTAAGGGAATTAAACGGTCTGTTAAAGAGACCGAGTAATTCCTCTTAGATAGACTTGCGTTTCCTCTCTCATTTATTCCCCTATTCAACTAGGACATTGAATTATTTACGTATATGAAGTTATCTTGAAAAAGAAACAATTCTTATGTTCTCGATGTTTCGTTTTATTCAAATTTTAATTAAAATCGAATCTGAGTGCCAAATGAGTAAGAGGATAGAATTCGATAGCAGTAAAACGGTAATAAAAAGTAGTACATATTACTTGGATGTTTTTAACGGGCATGTTTGCTATGTCAGTTTCGTGCAATGAAATTATTACGTTTCTGTATTATTTTAAGCGGTAGAAATTCCGTGAAATTTATGCACTCCATATGCCAACAGGATTTATGGAACGAGCAGTACATGTCTTTTCACCGTCTTATGTTGCATGCACAGTAGTTCTGCGTCCGGAAGGACCAATTACATTAAAGACCGTCGCTTCAAATTAAGGCAGCTGTTTCCAAACTTTACAAAGTCGTGTCCCTCCACCGTTCACCTAAGAAAACTATGCCATGTTCAATCACAATCCGTAAAAATAACTAATGGACCTAAAGTAGCCATCTCAAGAATAACATGGATTAAGATTATAGTGGTTAAACAGATTTAATAATATCAAATACTTTGAGCCCTCCACCCAACCTATCCACCGCATCCTACAGTTTGGAAACCATTGAACTAAGGCAACAAGTTTCGGCACTCCATAAATTCAGTTCTTAATAAGCGAACATATCCCATTATAATTTCGGACAACTGAAACGGGTAAAATACGTGGCGTTAAGAAGAATACGTAGTGATATTAATAGATTCGGAATAGAATTTAAAAAACGAACATCGTCTGTTTGACGACTCGCTTCTGCGTTATGACTAAACTTGTAATATGATTCCGTAAAAGGTTTTTCTTCAACACTCATAAAAATGTCTTCACCAGATAATATTCGAAGCGTAAGGAAGACATGCAAAAAAGCAGTGTGAATCGATCGAAGAGTACCCGACATTTAAGACGTGCCATTGTGAGTAATGTCAAGGTCATCGGAGTATTCGAGCGAAATGCCGACTGCAAACCAACAGAGGCAGAAAGCAGATTTAATGCAACGATGAAATAGGGAAGACATCCTACTAATGGAACGGGGAAACCAAGCAAATGGCATTTGGGAAATAGGGAAACACCCGGGAAATAAATAGAAATGAGCTGAAAATAAAGGATATGATACAGTGGACACGAAATGTTTCTCTCGAAAAAAATATTGCGGTAAAACCGCGATAAAGTCGTAAACATGATATACTTACAATTAGAGTATATCACTGTAGCATCTTAACTCGAGTATAATAAATGTGTTATGTAGAAAGAAATTATATTTTGAATAATATACTAATAATATAGTGATTGAACAACAGCGGAAGGAAGGGGAATGAGTAAATCGGAATACACGGTAGAAAAAATAGAATATACGCCGTGGAATGAAAAACTTAATTCGTGGAACCAGTTCCTTTCGGAAGTAAGGAAATTTGACGTAAGACCGATATGGAAAATTGTTAGCTGACGCGATAAGGAAATACGTATATTTATATTTAGACAGGAAGGAAAACAAAATCGTGTTAATATGTACAGGAAAAGTAGAAGAATATATAGCAATGTTTGACGATGCCGGTTTTTATTTTTGTAACCGAACTATTAAAATAAAACGTAGAATTCGTGGGTAAAAATGAAAGGAAAGAAAAAAGGATTGCTCCTAAATTTTTAGTACTCATAGAGAATTTTTCAGACGGAAGTTTATACTATAGCATAAAAAAGGATTGGCACATTTAAAAATCAGTGTAAACTACCCACAATATATTTAAAACAAAGGTTGATAATAAGTAATGCAATATAAATCCTGCTTTTGCGATATGTACGTAAGAGTTTTTCGGGTTAATTCCTATTCAGAACGTAAATGATACGTATATTTAAGGAATAATGCAGGTAGAGGAAATGCCTTAAATTATAGACGTCGTTTATTTTTATCTCATTACGTTTTACTGTTATTTGAGAATACAAATGAATTAAAGGGAATGATAATTGAAATTAGTTAAGAGAAATCTATTTAGAAAGGCAAATTAACGCATCGGTGGTTGTCCTCATCGCAAATGCGAAGTGTGCTCGACGTTCAAACGTTGCCGGAAATAAATTTGCTTTTCTTCGGTCTGTTTTTTTCCGAATCGAACGAAATAACGGTGCGACGTACGAAGGAGACACCGAGATGAAAATTGTTGGCCGAAGTGTAGATATCGTCGAGACAAAAACTTTTCGAGCATGACAATTAGGATATTTTTACTGCGTCATGTTTCCTGGAAAACGATCCAAGTTTCCCAACTTTGCTTGGCTTTATGAAAGTCCACTGCGGCACTGCATTTTTTTAATTATACTTTTCTATTTAAAGTTCAGCTTATTAACTTTTCATTTTACGATATGTCTTTCAACTGTCAACGCTTGTGATAACGATTGCTTAATGGAATCAATCGTTAAGGTATTTTGAAAATGAGATAAATTCTGAAGCAGTGAAATTCGTCCATTAAAGATTAGCATGAAGAATTCGATAGAGAAATAATACTTGTAATACTGAAAGTAATTAAATTGGTTTCTATCCTCGATTAACAGAAATTTCGATTTAAAACGCATCCAAATAAAAATTTATTAAAGGATTTTTTGGCAAACTATTACGCCGAAATAAATACTGCACCACCTTAACGTTCCTACATTTACATTAAATTTCTTATTAGTATTTTTCGATAAATATAAAATTTTCTCAAAACAACAGAACCTTAATATTCTCAAATATTATGAAATCCAATATTGTCGCACAACATACAAGGATTAGATAGGACATTTTAAGGTTTAAATTGGTGCATCAAAGATGAATGTAGACTCGGGGAAAAGGAATTCTATTCCTTCGCAACACTCCTCAAAGAAGAAGTATTTTCTATTCATTTTAAGGAGGTCAAACACTTCTAAGGCTTCGATCAAAATTTGTGCCAAGACATATGGGTGGCTGTTATCTCCAGAGCCTCGTTTGGAATGCGCAATACGTGACTCGTTGTATGATAAAAGGGTTAATCGAATCGAACTTATGTTAGGGGGCATTCGAAATGAGTGGAGACGAAAACAATAAAAAAAACGTCCTAGTGGGAGAAATTGCGTCGAATCCTAAATATCTCCAACCTAAAGTTATTAATTTTTTTTGTAATTTACGTCAACTAACAAAATTTGTAATCAATAAGTATGAGAAAATCCGTAATGTAATTTGTATATATTCCTCAATCCTGACGAAAGGGTTAAATGTAAGAAGGGACTTCACAGTCTCAATTTCGCCCTAAATAAAGTCGTTTGTCTCTCTGTCTCTTCGGATTGACGTTATCCTCTCGCTTATTTTTTTCTTACAACAAAATCTCTCGCCAAATAAAAAGAATAACTTGTTGAATATATGTTGGTTAACAGTGAATAAGTAGTAGAACAACAAAAACAAAAAAAAAAATACTAATTCGGAACACACTGGCATAAGATAAAAAAATACAAGATCTTGAAAGACTCGCAAACAAAAAATAAATTAAAAACAATATGTTATAATATTGCAATCGGTTGAGCAATTCGCATTTTTATACATTCAGTTAACTGGTTGCTGCAGAGTGACTGGAGCCGTTAACAGTACAACATAATGAACAGAAGTGGATTCGTCGGAGAAACGGGATTCGACAACAGGTGGCAGTCTTTATACGCACGAACTCCAGATTTTATAGGGCGCGCGCATTGAGGATAAGAAGCGAACGGAATAGGAAAATTAAAGAGAAAATAAAAAGCCTTTGTAATTATAGGATAAGCCTAATAAATTTTACACAAAAAGTTTATGGGACGAAAAAAATCAGGACGCAGTGGGAAAAATTTGAAAGGAAGGGAGCAACAGGGAAGGAAGTGGGTTTTTTCAAAGGCGCATTAAGAACTTGTAAGTCTTCGGATCGGAGAGTCTGGTTTGGGTGCTGTGCACGCATCGAGGAATATGCGAAACTTGGCGAAAAATATTCGTGCATAAAAAGTATGAATGAAGGGTACTAGCCATGAGCTCACGGATGGCAAATTCAAATTACCCACACGTCAAAGGACGACGTGATGCGACTACACATCGAACCAAGGTTTCGACGGCCGACTTTTCGTGTCACGTACTGTAGGGAATAAAACTCTGTTTATAAAAAAGTGTATTTTTATCGAGAACCCCTCGAGTCTTGCTGATCTAATCACGCAATTTAGCATAGTTTATAAACAAAACACTAATAAAACAAGTTAGGAAAGTTTTGCGAAAGAAAATATTATAAGGCGATTTTATTTACAAAAAATCTAATGTTCAAATTATAAGGGTACCAAATTCTTGCCACATGTAGCTCTCATATGTAGTAACTTATCCTGAAAATTTGGTTTCTCTAGGTTGAACCGTTTCGGAGATATCGCCTCCACATACGGACTGAGAGACAGACAGACAAAGTGAATACACGAGCGGATTTTTTGTAAAAAAAATCGCTTAAAACGTTCAGCTACATCAATCGCTGGGAGTGGACAAGCAAGCCGCTTAGCCCCCGGGGAACGAACGCGACGGGAAATATTGACCCCGCGCGAGGATGCGACGGCACCCGGCGAATCTTTTGAGAGATCGACACCGTGGTTCGATAATCGCCATCCGCGGGACCTTCATCAATGGACGCGGACTCGCTCCCATGGCCCCCGGTTCCTCTCAATTCTCCCACGTCTGCGCGCCGACGGATCGAGGGAGCGAACATGTCGGCCGGCGTACGGAAAAAAAGGGGCGGAGCCGAGCGGTCAGGGTGGCCTCTTTCGCGGGGGCGAACCGATTCGGATGCCTACAAAAGCCTTTTACGTACTACTCGTTTCGAACTAATCGTTTTTCAGCTGTTCCTACGATCTCCACGGGTGAACGAGGGATGGGAGGACGTGGGAGAGAAAGCTCAATCGAACGTTATTGAGGTCTTCTTTTTTTTTGGGAGGGGATCCACCCACCTGCTACGCGCAGACAAAATATCCGCCACGACCGTCTCCTCCGTGTCTGGACGGGAAACTGCAAGGCGTGCGTGTGTTTCGAAGGGTGTCACGCCCTTCTTCGGCTCCTTTGGTTTCCTTCTCTTCCCCGCTTATTCTATCTCTCTCTCTCTCTCTCTCTCTCTCTCTACTCTATACAACTCTTCCCCCTCCCTGACAGGCTGTTGTTGTGGTGACGGAGAAAATAAAACACGCACGCACACACATACATACACACGCAAGCACGCGAGCGCACTCACTCACGGGACAATCGTCCTCTTCCCTCTCGCTCGAGACGTCGACTGCCTCTCTCACTACCTCTCTCCTTGCTCTCTCTCTCTCTCTCGCCTCCTCTCCGTCACCACGCGGAGTGATGGTCAGGTGACCACCCTCCTCCCCCCTTTCTCCTCTCCCTCCGGATATCCAGTTGGCCCTATACCCACCCTCCTCCCACTCCTTAAACGCCACCCCCACCGCCTTTACTTCCGAACCCACCACACTCACGTTACCTGCATACACACCCCTATGCTTTGAGCTCCTCCACTTTTCACCTCTTCCTCTCTTCTCTCTCCCTCTCTCTCTCTCTCGCTCTCTTACGACTTTCTAATTCTCATTAACGCTGACAACAACAACGACTTTCTTCCCTCTTCTGCTTCAATTTTCTTTCCCTTCTTCCTCCTCTCTTCCTTCCTTTCCCTTTTCGCCCCCCTTAATTCCGTGCCGCTGTGATTCATTAACCCTATTCTAAAACGCCGCCTCAGATCTTTTCAATTTCGTCCTCTCTCTCTGTCTCTGGACCGCCCGAATAATCAACGACATTCTCCCTCTTTTCTATCTCCTCCCACCCCTTCCACCCTCTTCTATCTCGCTCCCTCCCCCTCTTCACATTCTGTCGCCCCCGATGTTCACTTGTTTCATCGAACCGCCGTTTTATCACTCACGAGGTCGCTTCGTTCGCCTCGCCTTCCATTCTCCCCTCTCTCTCTCTCTTTTCCTCTCTCTCTCCATCTCCGTTACGTTCTGTGACGCAACTGTGAGGAGGCGATTCACGGATGCGGTCACTCCGCTGTGACCCACTGGCTGAAGGAAGAGGATTGAGAGAGAGAGAGAGAGAGAGAGAGAGAGAGAGAGAGAGAGAGAGAGAGAGAGAGAGAGAGAGAGAGAGAGAGAGAGAGAGAGAGAGAGAGAGAGAGAGAGAGAGAGAGAGAGAGAGAGCGGAAGAGAGGGAGAGAATGAGCGATAGAGAGAACGAAGAGATGGATGTGGAAGAGAAGAAGAAGGGAGAGCCCTTTTTCGAAGGACAGCCACTTTCGGAATGCGCTCCGCGGAACGAGATTTTTCTTCGCGATGCGTCCGTCGAAGCGCCTCTCAGGTGCAGGGGCACTCGACCATTTCTCCCTACCCTCACCCCAACCCCCCCCCCCCTCCTATTGCGGATACGTGCTTTGCATTCGTTTTTGGTTGATTATTTTTTGGGACTTCGATTTGTTAAATTGGAGAAGGTTCGATGAGAAATAAGTGACGAATAACCAAAATCAACACTCCTGCATTTTCCCCTCGTTTGTTTTCTGCATCAAAGGTGTTTCTTATTCTTTGGGCGACCACACGCTCCTATACACAAAAAGAAGGAGTAAATGTGTAGAAGAGAAGGAATAAAAAAATGTTTTTGAAAATAAAAGACTTTGAAACAGGCTGGGTTGCGAATGACTGCACCGATTTAAAATTTAACGTCCTTATAAGTCGCCATCCTTTGAATTGAAAGAATTTCACGATTTTTTTAATTCGAACAGCTCTCCTAATGTGAGGATAGAAACGAATTACTAGCTTGTGAAAAAAGTAGCTAGGATGAATTCAAAATCGAAAAACTATCCAAAGCGTATGAATAAGGTATTAATGATAGAAAAAGGAATAAGCGATCGTAAGCTCGTGTATCTGGAATATAAGGCAGACATGGAGAAACAAAGGCAAGAAGAAAACTTTATTTGTTCGCCAATGATGATTTTCTGAGTTTTAATGAATATGTACCATAATATCGGCGAAGCACCAGGAAATGCAGCTCCAAGAATTCCTGATGCGAGATACGAGAGTGTACGGATAAATTTACTCCAAATAAAACCAAGCGTGATAATAAAGATCTAGTTAGTGCAACCATGAAGTTAAGACCGCTCTTAGAGGGCAAACAAAACGCCACTATCGAATAATTAACACATGATTTACTGCCGCGGACGAACACAATGTAACGACGAGACAAATAGACAGGGATGCGCGCTAAAGAGCTAGATTAACAATGTTATTAATAACTTTAATAAATTCAAAATGAAAGTTTTAAATTATAATTTGAAAGCATTTTGGCTTTGCGTAAGGGAACGAACGAACGTGGCAATATCAGTGACCACCAAATAAACAATGATATTGACGGCTTATGACATTTTTACGACGAAAGCGAATAAAAATAGATGTATGCTAGTTTTTTCATAAACAATTGCGCTTTTACAATCCTTGCAAATATTTTTCCAAACTTAGTGAAAATAATTTACCTTGATTTTAAAATTTAATCTTGGGTTCAAAATTGGTGCGCGAATCATATTCGGGCAAATACGGCTATGTCTTTGGTGGAAGAAGAGGGTTTCTTCAAGGGTAAGATATTTTAGGAGGAAGTTGCGAAAGAAAGCCATATAGAAGAGGATTGAAGATATCGAACTAGAGATGAAAGTGGCTAGCAGGAAGGATCGTGGGAGATTTTCCGCTTGAACGACCTTGGGTAATCGCTGAGAGAAATTTCGAGAGATTCAGAGAAACTTAGGTTCTTCGTCGATGGGAGCAAAGGACGACGTCGGAAGTAGAGGAAGAGGAAAGGGACGATTGGGTGGATCGATTTATGCGGCCTGGGACTTTGGGGATGTGTGACGCGCAGCGGGATCTCGTAATGGAGACTGCAGGTGCTTAAGTATACGAGGAAAGTCTCGCCAATTTCATAACTTAAAGGAAACGGAAAAAAGTTGTGAATACGTTTAATTCGCTGAATCGGCGTAGGAAAACTTTCCCCATCACGCATTTCTATTTGAAAAGAGCATTTCGTTCTATCAATTTCGTTACTGGAAAATTCCCTCAAGGATTACTCAAACAGGGCTATCATATAACGACCTACACACTTCAGATGCGGAATGTATGGCCAATTAATTTTATAGTGTT
This sequence comes from Uropetala carovei, assembly GCA_036926305.1. Taxonomy (NCBI): domain Eukaryota; kingdom Metazoa; phylum Arthropoda; class Insecta; order Odonata; family Petaluridae; genus Uropetala; species Uropetala carovei. Next base: position 11,959,681 of record JAXCHB010000143.1, on the reverse strand, counting down.
CCGAATACCGCAGTTTTGTTGAAACAGAGGTTCCAACCTTTTCAACATGGATAGCTACATTTTGTGTCTTAGAATAGCGCTTTTCTCAACCTTTTTGATAATACGGCTCACCAAATAGCTACAGGAAATTATCCAAGGCCCACCTGTGCCTCAGGAATTTTTCCGCGGCCTATTTATGTATCAATAGGTGTATACATGAGCAGGAGAAAATTCTATACTACTGACCGCAACTAGCGGATTATTTAAAAAACAAAGCAATTTATTAATTTTTATTATATATTTATTAAGTTTACTTTTTACAATATACATATTAGATTTTCGTTATATTTTACCGATCTTAAAATTTAAAATAATTTCCCGACCCACCTTAAATTCTTTTCCGAACCACCGGTTGAGAAACAATGTCAAGCGAGTACCACCATACTATTGCAAAAATAGGAATGATATTAAATAAAATCAAACCGCCATCAAAGTTATTCTTAAAGTTCTAAATACTTAAGAGAACAACAGAATAAATTAAATTGCTGGTGGTAAGAAGCGCGTTTTTACGCATCGGAGAAGAGTACAATTAGGCTGCCAAAGAGCGCTGAGGTTGGGAACCTCTTGGTTTAAAAGGAACGCTTTAAAATTAAATCGAAGCGATTGTCGCGGAAAAGAAGGTAAACATAGACGCGAATGGAAGGGTAACAGAGTGGAAAAATGAATGGGCAGGAGGGAAAGTGAAAAAAAGAGTGGAAATGGAAGGAACGAGGACTGCGCTTGGGTAGGAATTTGGGAGGGTGAGAAACAGAGTGAGGTGTGGGTAAAATGGAGAGTATTGGAGAGAGCGGACGGGAAGCGGAAAAGGAGGACGGGGGAAGCCGGTCGAGGGGACGAGTTACTATTGGACAGGAGAGGGAAAACTTCTTCGCCAGGATAGGTCGCAACCGGGAGTGATTCTTTGAGGAAAACGAGAGAGAGGAAAATGTTCCTGCGGTATTGAAATATTTGGACTTTATTTTTAAACCGAACGCGGCTTACGTGACCGCATAGAGGAAAACGTGCCGGGCGAATTGCGGAACAATACATCTGCATCTACATAATACGCTGCAAGTCACCAGATTGATGGGTGGCATGGGGTACAGCGCACCAAAGCCTACCTAATTACTTCTCTAGCGGGAATCACTCTCCTGTTATGACCCCGTATGGTCCTTGGGAAAAACGAACCCTGGTATCGCTCGGTCATACAGTCGATCTCTCGTATTTTATCCTCGTGATCGTGCCTACCCATGTAAGTAGGTGCCTCTAATATTCCTGAAGCATCCTCTAATAGAACTTCCTACCTAAATTTCTCCAGAGGCCTTAACCTAGCGCTAATTCTGCGGTCCTCTAGCGATATCCAATTCAACTCCTTCAAGAGTGATGTGACGCTTAATTTTTGCTCATATTTTTGCTTTACGAATATGGCTGCTCTGCGTTGGATTCTTTCTAACTCAAATGTCTGTCCCTTTTCGTACGGATCCCATATGCTGGAAGCGTATTCGACCTGAGATCTGACCAATGATAAATAACACGTTTCTCGTACCTGTTCTGTGCTACTTCTTAATATTATGCCTACGAAGTCCAGTTTCTTATTGGCTGCGCATATGACCCTTAGAATATGCATATTCCACGATAGATCACTACAAATGGTGACCCCTAAAAATTTAACGTATTCCTCAGATTGGATATTCGATCTATCAGTTCTGTACTCCGAATCTAATTCATTGTTCTTACTCTTCCAGAAACTCAAAAGGGAACATTTGCCGTGATTAATTTCGATTTGCCAATCTTGACACCATGCTGCGTTTAAATCTTCCTGGAGCGATTTTTGGTCATCCAGGCTCTTTATCTCCTTATATAAGATGGTGTCATCTGCGAAAAGTCTGATTTTGCAGCGAACTACCGAGCAGATATTGTTTATATATATTAGGAATAGTAGTGGGACTATGACACTTCCTTGTAGAACACCTGATGCGACTTTAACTGGGTAGGAATATTTCCCGTCAATCTGTTCTCTGTTGGAGAGGAAGTCTTTTATCCAACTCACGTTATTCGAGTTTATACCGTGCTTTCCTAGTTTTCCTATTAATTTCTTATGAGGTACTTTATCGGATGCCTTTTTAAAGTCAATGAAAACCTGAGTGTTTTTCTCTCCGCATTGCAACAAATCATTTACGAACAGGGAGAGCTGCGTATCACATGACCTACCTTTTCGAAACCCGTGATGGCTTTTGCTTAGCGAAGAACGACCATCTAAATAGCGCAGAACAGAGCTAACGATTATATGCTGTAGAATCTTACACAATGATGACGTCAAGGAAATCGGTCTATAATTTTGGGGTTCTCTTTATCACCGCCTTTGTGGATGGGCGTTAGATAAAACACGTTCGACGTTTGGGCAAAAAGACGGATTGAGATTTACGATGCACACGTTGTCGGCGCGTACATCGACAATGTCCTCTTTTACCATGGCACTGCAATGGATAATCTTTGGAATGCTATTTTGAGCTAATCTGTGGGAAATACTTACGGAAGAAGTGGTTAGAAAGAGATGAGACGGAGAGTATGACAGTTGGGCAGAGGCATGAGGATGGTAAACAGAGGGGAGAGGTTAGAGGTGAGAGGGAGGGAAGAGCAGAGGTGGGTTGTCGATAGCTAAGGGCAGGGCGGAACGGGGCAAGGGTTTTGTCTGCTGAGTAAGCAACGAGTCAATAGAACGTTTTACAAGTGCAATATTTCGCGAGCTCGATTGGAACGGTACGCTCCAGTAGCGAATGACTAATATGCGTAGGATTAGATTAGATTACATATGGTCTTTATTTGGGGTGAGATTGAGACTAGGAAGTCCCATATCCCACCTAAGCCCTCGTCATGATACAAATGTAATACTATATACTAGAATTAATAATAATATAATACAGTTGAACCTCCATAATCCGGCATACCGTAATCCGGCAACTCCCCTAGTCCGGCCTTTGTCTCCGAGTTCGCCGTGTTTCCCGTGAACTGCAATGATTAGAATCGTGGATCGACAATTTCAATGCGTTATTTATTAACCCCTTAATGGATTAAAGGATTTGAATATGATTTCCTTTATTGCTAACTTTTATGTTAACTTCGCTAGTTATATATGTTTTTTGTATATTCAACCCCTCAGATATCAGAAAAAATCTTCTTCGAACAGGTTGCACATCACTTAACCACCCGTGAGTGGTTGCCTATCGTGCAACCACCTTTTACAATGGAAAGCGCGTATCTTTTTAAATGCCGTACTTAAAAATTTCTTGTGCAATTCGCACTTATTTTTCGCTACCTTTATTTTTATGAGCAGCTTTAACAGTGGCATTTTGCAATTGCCTTTAGGTATCAGTGCGTAAATAAACTAAAGAGACTTAGATTACTCTGAAGCTGTCAAAATCGTAATTCGGACACCAAACGTCGATTTTCTCATTTTTCTTCGACAATATCCATTTTATACGAGCTTCTAAAAATTTTAAAAACACAGGATATGTACTAATTTCCCATAAAATAAAACGCACCGCGTATCTTAACTTTTTTGTTTATTACCTTGTTACTGCAACTTATGTTTAAATAACATTATGTGCATTTAATTTAATATTTACTATATTACAACGTTTAATATAATGAAAAGATGAGCTAGGCTTAACTTTAAGATTAGATAGCTCCCGTAATCCGGCAAATTCGCTAATCCAGCTTCGGTCAGGTTAGGGAGGTTCAACTGTACTAATATAATACAGCAAAAAGATACTATTGTGTGGAGAAAATAAGGACTATTGCATCCATATAAAAAACCCACTGCAGGAAAACACCCACATAGAAAGGGGGGGGGGGGGTGTGTGTGAAAAACCTGCGAAACCTACTTAGATGAACTAAACAAATCATCATATATTGCACTATAATGTATAAGATAAACATACATAGGAGGAAGAAATTGAAAAGAAAACAAATAAATACACTACAGGACGAAAGTGTGGTAAGGGAAAAGGTAGGAGTAAGAAGGTAGCGGAGAAATGTATGGTTCTGCAATATGGGAGAGTGGAAGCACCAAAGATGCTAATTGAAATCAGATATTTAAAAGTGGTCCTTCACTAATGCGTTTTCTTGGAAATGTTTGTTTTAGAATTTATAATTTTTCCAGGAAGCAGAGTTTCAGGTCATTATATCGGTATGTGCAAAAGTTTTGGCTTGAAAGCGGGAGAACATTTTACTGAGACCGTGTTTCGCGAAGTGAGACTTAAAGGAAATATTTTTGAAAAATTTTTAGTACTCCAAGTTGCTAATGCGAAAATTTCTGTCCGTTTGTCTGAAGTAAGCCTTCTGTCAAATTATTACACTCGTATTTATGCATTCTGTAGTTCGGAACATTTTCAGCTTAATCTGCCGGGAGTTAGTTTTGTTATCGAATATTATGTGCCAAAATCTCTCACGGAAACGGTTAAAAATTTTGAATCAATGGTGAACTAAAAAAGTTCATTGTGCATTAAGGTAGAATCTTAGAGATTTTTCCTCGGGAAAGTAAAGAACGTTATAAACAGCCTTTGATTCCGACCTGGCATTTTAGCCAAAAATTGGACCTGCTCTAGGCATCAGCCTCTCCATTGAACGAACTCAACGGCATGAAAGTTCAAACATTACGCGGCTGGCTCGAAAGATTGAGGCAGTTCGGAGAGGAATTTTCGATGCATTCCAAGACGAAAATGACTCGATGAATTGCATCCTCCTACATTCGGATCCCACAAAGGGAGTCGTTCAAATCGCATGCGAAAGAGTGCGTGTGAAAACGACGCTAAAAGGAGTCGTTCAAGATGAGTTTCCACAGCTAGGAGTAGATTGAATTCAGGCCTAAAATCGCTAATAGAATGTCGGATAGAGAGTTTTGAGGGTTTGTAAAGGTTAACTGGGAGATGGAAGTGCCAAGGGCGATCCTCATATTCTGGAATATCGGAAAAAGGACGGTGGCTCAAAGAGCAAATCAAGAGACAAGTCCTTTCCATTTTATTTACGTTGTCGCTATCCTTCTCTTTCCATCCCATTTAAAAGCGTTGCGCTATAAAAAAAAAGCATTGGACTTGTTTCCATGGCATGACTTTCTTATCTTTAAAAACTTGAAAAATTATCCATTTTTCAACAAAATTAGAAATTTATTTCGGCATGGATTTTAATTCTCTCTCCGAAAAAAAAATATATTTAATAAGTTCGGCTCTCCAAATCTCAAGTTTGTATTTTAACTCAAACTAATTTTAAAAAACAATGCTATTGATATTAATAGCTACGCAATATATTTCTTATGGGAAAATTTATATTTAAAAAGATTAATCACTTCTCAAATATTCCACACTTTACGTTCTTCAGATTTTTCCTGATTCTTTCACATCCATATCTACATACCTGCCAAGGTTGATTCTTGCTTATTTAGGATCTACCACTTCCTCACCGGTGTAACCCACGCACACACTCACAATCAGCTACGCTAAGAAATAAACATACAGGGTACTTCATCAAGCAGAAGAGAGGATTTAAAGATCGCATTTTATAGCGTGAAATGAAGAAATTAGAAGGAAAATGTAAAGTTATTTTTATTGTGGTGTTATAAAGTTTCGATTATTTTACTATCAAATGATGCAATTAAGCTCTTTTAATTTTATTTGCTAATAAATAAGCAATATATATTTTAAAAATGAACGTTTTTAGCCTTTTCTCCGCCTCCTTTCATAGTTACATCCATATTGCAAACAACGCTACAGCGGGTTGAATGAAATCTCTTGAATTGGAGATCTCGGAATAAGGTAGCAACAGTGTCATGTTGGATAACCTCTGTTACGGAATTGCTTTGGAAAAACTAGAAAGACGTATAGCTTCACCAAAATTCAATGCGAATATTTTAAATAATGTAACCTAAGTTGATGTAAATAAAATTAAGTTAATGCATATAAAGTATTATCTATATAAAAGTTATTTTTAAAATAATTTATATGTTATCACTGGTTTTACTCGAGAAAAATCCATTGAAACTCGCATCAGTGGTCGGAAATATTCTGCGAGTATCACATCGCCAAGGTAAATCTATAGTATACTTACATAGGATATATGTGTGATATAGGAGGATACAAATTATGAGGCACTTCCAAATGAGCTAGAGTAGGTCAAAACCGACCAGAACAATCAAGAATTACAAAGATGTTTCTTTTTAAGGCGGTATAAAAATTCTAAAGTTTAACAAAATATTTGATTGTTTAGATATTTTTAAATGCGTTACAATGCTAAAACTTTTTCTAACGGTAGAATTCGCTAAATAACCAAAACGGAATTATAGAAATTTAAATATGTTTATTTATTTGTCCATTAAATATTCATAAAAGTTAAAAAATTGATTAATATTTATGTAGTACTTTCTTTCGAGTTAGGGAGCTGACAGTTTTCAGAAAGTTAGAGAATGGTGTTACAGCGGCACTTAACATTGAAAATTAAAATGAAGGTTATTATTGTGGCCGGTAAAAATTTATAAAGTTTAAACAATTAAATACATATAAACATGAATAAAATAAAATACAATACATAAAATACAAATACATCAATAAAATTTGGCAATGTGTACAATTTGTAACAAACATTGGAAAAATATAAAATTATTATAATTATAAATTTTAGGGATTGTTTTTATCCCAATGTTGTCCAATGAGCAAAGTCCGTAAACCCGTGCAGAGGCGTTTAAAATTATTTTTCGGCTCTTACTCTGTTTATTACCGTGAGACCAATGCTTGCAGAATGCAAGCACCTATAACTAGTATCATGTATAGGTATGTTCGAGGATAACAAAGAATGAATTCCCCGCGAGTTTAGAGGTGAAACATCCGGGAGAGATAATTTTTTCTTTTCACTGAGCACTTAATATATTAATTTATTTTCACTTATGCGTATCGGTCCTGTAATCCTCAATTCAGGCAACGAAACTATGCTCATAGAATGTGCCCTTGTTTTTCCCCGAGCCACTTCTGTATGCGGTGCGTGTAGTGTGCACCTGTTAGCAGTATTTACTGCGTGCACCGCTTTCACCTGGCGAGCGACGGAAGGGAAATGCGAATTGAATGCGAGATTCGCACTTATGCAAATGTATTCGCGAATAATGCCGCGCTTGCTGTAAAGTAATACGGGATAAACGATCTTATCGTGCTAGAAAAATCTTTCTGTAATCGGTGATTTTATAAATTAAATAATGGATTGCCGATTAACCTTTGACACACAGCTTATACGTAATTCACGACACTGGTTTCCATCGAAACCCAATTAATACTCGCCTAGAATAAATTTATATGTATTTAAGCGTTCAACATAGTCGCATTTTTTCACGCTATAATTCTCTCAATGTTTTCTCACGTTTTTATTATGATATATTTTTTCGATCAAAACCAACGCCTATTTGTCACTCGACCCATATTCGTGATTGGCAATACATGAGAAATGGTTCGAGTGAATAAGTGAGCCGGTGAGGCCAAGAATAGTATTGATGTTTCTTCGTGCTCGTTTCAGTTTGCGCATGCGCCCTAGCCAATCTGGCGCGAGACATCACCCTGGGTCAAAATATCTTTTCTCGCGATCTGATCAACTCAATCGCTTCGTGATTTCATTTTATCGATCGGCTCGAGTAGGGGTTTCCAACCTGGTGCCCGCGAGCATCGCTGTGCTCTTTGGAAGTCTGATGGTGCTATTTGACAGCCTTACTTTGATATTCTACGTTGCTTAATATCACATTTCCGAAAGCCGATAATTTAATTTGTTCCTTCGATTTCCTTCTAAACGTATTCAAGATAATTAAAAATAACTTTGATGTTGGTTTGATTTAATTTATGAGCATTGCTGTTTTTTCAGAAATATAGTGGTGCTCCTCTGATACTCTAGAATACAAATTGGCGCTCGTTTGATATTCTAGGATATAAATTGGTGCTCGCCACATCGAAAAGGTTTGGAACCCTTGGGCTAGAGCCTTTGAGGCTACATCGATGGAATCTGTATTTACAAATGTGCCTCTCAATTCACTCCACAAAAACGAAATATAATTTGTAGAATGGATACATACTTTATAATACCTTAATACTTTATTTGTGGATACGGAGACATTCTTTTAATTTAATTTTCTTTTTCTTTTGTTTTTAAGTGCATATTTCTTTTAACAAGAGTGAAATGATGGAAATTTAACTTGTATGCGTGTGTGCGTAGTAATGGTCACAAATGTGAAGATTGAGAAGGAGGAAAATTCTGAACTTTACCAGGACACGAACCCGGGTCTCCCACTTGCCGTGTAGGTGCTTTAACCAACTAATTGTAAGCTACCAAGCCAGACTGATTCTCGAATTGGGGTATTTACGGTGAAGAAAGGGCTAACTCAGTAGTAAACCTTGCGATACTAGATGTCCTCACTGAGGCACAGCGGAAAACACCCCACCTTTATCCCAGTAATTGAGAAGATGTTAAATAACAAGAGTGAAATGATGGAAATTTAACTTATATGCGTGTGTGCGTAGTACTGATCACAAATGTGAAGATTGAGAAGGAAAAAAATTCTGAACTTGACCGGGACATTTCAGAATTGTTCTCCTTTTCAATCTTCATATTTCTTTTTATAACAGCTGAATTAAATGATTTAAATAAACACAAATTTCTAATTTAGACTTTATGATGATTGGAATCTTAAGAAGCGATTCCTTTAATATACGGAATCGGTTTTTGGAATTTACAACTTGCGTTAAGTTTTTACTATTTTCCTTGTTGCACTTAAAGTCATTTGCGACGCCGCATTTTCTGCATTTTAAGCATGAGTACTCCTTCATTTGCGGTGCTTCACCCGAAGTGGATGATGAGGACTTCGTCAACCATAAAATAGTATGATTTACGGTACTTACGTATTTGATTTCATTGCGGGAGAGCACTCTTCTTCCTTTGCATTGCAGTGTTGCATACATTTTCATAATATCTGTTTGTAATGGAGTGGAATAAGGTGTAATAGTTCTTTATCATCCGTAAAGTTATCAAATTTTAATGGCCATGCAGTCAGTAATTTATCTATTTCGAAATTTCCGAATGAATATGCTTCGATAGTACATACAGTACCATGGCCGCGTTTCCATGTAAATATTTGTTTCAGCCCAAGCGGATTGATTGTTGTGATTAAGGTGGTAGATTTTTTGGAGAGGAAAATCTTCCATTTTCAAGGGAACGCGTTTTAAATACACTTATTGTCGTATGAATGCATTTAAATTCTGGAATCCTTCTACCCTGTATGTAAAATTGCGTATTATTTTGTTAATTTGTATAATATGTGACTCAAAATTGCTTATTTGCTTTTAGTTCCAGCTTTATTCTGTGTTAATGTTTTGTGATTATGCGAAATCATTTAGTACCATTAAACTCAATTGTATTCAATTATGCAAAATGTTTTTGTAACATCTGCACAAAAATATTACTAAAATTCAAATATTGTGGCTTATAAAGCGTGTTTATTACTTAAGAAAATAAAAATATTTTTTAAATTTCTACCTTCACTTGTGTTTATTTAAATACAATTTACGAAGGATAACTGTAGCAAAAATAATTTTTTTTACTTGAAAGCTATGCTCGTAAGCGCATTATTTCGAAACTCACATATAATAATTTAGCATACTTCTGAATACGTATTAAAACATACAAAATACAAAAGCGGAAGAATGTTGAAGCACCATGATGTCACCAAATCATAGCTACGGAAAATAACCGAGCAGTTGCGTCACTTACGGGACTGTATATTTTCTGTATTCTCGCGACTTATGAGTTAATATTGGCGATAGTTCAAACAGAATAATTTGGAACTCGCGTCCGAAATAAGCACCATTTCTCCGTAATTAGGTGTAATCGGCTCAGTCAAAACAAACTGTGACGCCTCCTTAAGAGGATTAAATTATTTCAATCAGCTTATGAATTTTCCATACTCTTTAAGAGCCTTTAAGTTATATACACTTCACGGTGAAAGATTTTTTGAGGATCTAGAAAGTGGATTTATTATAGATCTTATGTTAAATTCTAAATGGCGTAAAGTAAAAATTGAATTACATGTTGAGCATTTAGTTTCTCATCTTTGAATACATGCACCTCAAAGTTCACTTGTTTCCGTTATTGATGTGTTGTTTTAGGCAATTTTCACTTAAAACAGATCTACATAATTATTTTGGTAAATCTTTTAAACTGAGATTTTGTATATGGGTAAAAATGAGCAAACCTCAAGTTGTTGGAACTTGACTGTTTCTTAATGAAAATTAGTGTGTTTAAAAAGTCGCGCCACTCTATGTCACTGTTATGTATACACATTACTTATAGTTTAACTCTTAAGTAGGCGTATTAACCCACTAGATATATGATGGATCATTAAACTATTAATAACTTTATTTATTTTGTTTTTATATCTGTTCACTAATGTGTACATATTTTGCCCGCGCAGGTCATTTTAGTATACTTTCTATCAATATAATTCATTAAATAAATAGAATGAACAACATTATGATGATTAACAGAGAAATATTACATGAGGTCATATAGACCCCAGGCGCCCACTTGTGTGCACGCAAAGATTTAAGAGTTAAAGCAGTGTTTCTCAACCGTGGGTCCCCAGACCCCTAGGATGCGGCGCGTCATTTTTCGGGAGACCGCGAGTTGAATAGGACATGATTTTTATTTTTATCTATAACTCGTTTGTACCCGCGCACAGCTCTGATTAATATTTCAAAGTGAAAAAAGAAGAGAATGAATGAAAAATGTATTAACTTTCCATGTGGAAGGTGCCGGCAGAAATGAGGGACGCGGCTCCAAAAATGCAGAGAAACGCTCGTTTAAAGGATGGCGAGGATCTTGTCAAGAACTTGTTATGACATGGAATTGGAGGTAATGTACAGCTGATGTATAATGCACAACTGATGTGTAGATATTACAGTGAAATACACAGTTGCTCGACTTTTCAAACATCCTGTATAAATTATCAATACGAAAGTGACACTTCGCTGCATGGAAATATTAGCGATATCAAAACAGTGCTTGGAAATTAAACAAAAATATATTCACTTGAAATTAAGCAATAGACTGATTTAATCGATTTTGTATAAGATTTGCCGAATATTTAAAAAAAAATAGAGTGGTCTGAGAAGAAAAGCCTTTTCGAAACCTGTGGTGCATTTTATTCAATAAACAATGCATTGAAACAAAACATTTTCAAGGGCATTTTTGAGATGATTGACTTATCCGTGGAGGTATAAGGCGGTTTCCGCATGGATTCAAGACCCGATTACTGTGAATGTGGTGACGGTTCTACGCTTTCGCGTGGCGAAAGAGCGGATTAAGGCGATTTTTCCATCGGTAAGTCCAAGAATGTCGTTTTATTATATAGCCCTCCGAACAATAGATCTGTGACGTCGCCGCTTGAGGTGGTAGGTACGACAGTGGCGACATCTGCCCTTGGTGCGGTCGGAAGAAGAAGCTTTCGAGGCCGTCGGGCTATTCTTTGGCGGTGACCTAAGGGACTCCACTTTGCCCCTTTCCTTTCTCCCCACCATCTAAGCTACTTACGCACCATCCGATGCGCACCTTACATCATTCGGGATATCGAGAATGACGCCAGGTTGATCCGAATCTATCGTGTTGCCAAGGACAAGCGGGCACTCCCACGCATCTGGATTCGAGTAATCATAGCGATTCTCTCATTCCTATTCGTTCACGTAATATGGCTGCTCCTTGTGAAGTATTCGTTAGACTTATTCGTGTGTGTAATTCACACAATAAATCTGTTCCTTTCGACATCTATAATGAACGACATTTACGCCGCAGAGTCGCGCAGAAATATTCCGCTATTCTTCGAATGAAGTAAGGCGTATATACTGGATTTATGCAGATTTTCAATATTTAGGTGACAGATTGTCCTCTAAAGATACTATAGCTCTGAAAGAGTGTTTTGTCTGCCCAATTTAGTTTTTGTCTTACCTCTTCGTTAGATATGCATAATAATTTTTACAATAATATTCCTGTTTCTCTTGTTTTATGGCCTAACACCAAACGTTGACGTCCCCGCGAGGTAATAATATACTCGTAATTAACATTTATTGAAATTAATTCGGGGGTAGCGAAAGGTTTGCAGAGGGGTCGTGAAAACGGGTAAATGTGTATGGAACAATTTCAGTATTTTATTTATCTTTTCAGTTTTTTAAATATGTGTTGAAGTATTTTACTAAATTTGAATTATTGCAAAACGTACTGCACGAGTCGTTCAGGATTAGAGTGTAGCCAATGTGAAATTATACATACCTTTCCAGTTTATGAGTAAAACTTTAGATTTGACCTAAATTAAATAGAAAATTCATCTCATAGTCATTTTAAAGATGACACCCAGTATTTTGTTTAGTCGGACTTGCTTGATTCCTCGATTCCTTTTCCCTCCCCAAATGTCTGGACTATTTGTTTATTTAAAACACGATCGGTTTCGCTACGATCAGGCGACAGTTTGTAAACAACAGTTACATAACCGTAGGATATGCGCTATGTTTTATCGTTAATTATTAGACAGTGCGCATGAAAATCTCGTTTTGATCATTAATATTTCACTCATTAACATAATTCCTTGTAACCTGCTCTTCATTTACACTGAAAGCATGATAGGGTATAATTATGTTAAATATACTGATAAGCCTCAATTATATCTTCGTTATTTGTACGAAATATTATTAGTATAATTTGTACATAAAAACTTATGCATTTCTATAAATGTTTTTTTTACAAACTCCGTCTGCCTAAAAAGTTATCTCTTGCCTTCATAATAGGCTTTTTTAAAGGCTGGGAGCCACTCGCAACGTAAAATTAGCAAGCACTCCCTTAATGACCAATTATACTGTTGAAAAATGTATATAAACTAGAGGATTTAAATTAAAATAATTTTAAATAATAATAATTTTTAAGAACAAACACTTGCAAGGATAAAAAAAAACGTGCGCTTCGGCTACAAAGCAGCCGTTTTCAGTGATAGTTCACAGAAAATAGGTTCTAAAATATTTTCGATGAATTACCACTGAAGACGGATGCTTGGTAGCCGAAATGCGCATCTGGTTTTTTTATAACCTTGTTGTGGCTATTGGAGATAACAGAGGCAAGCATTTTTTAAGTGCTCGTTCTTGAATTTCTATCAGCCATATGACGAGCTCGATAATTCTCTGTTGTGCTAATAATTTTATATATGATTTAAGTTTAAGGGAAACAAAATTCATGAAATTTAAAATGTACGAAATATTAAATGAACAAAATAGAAAATACTTCATGCCGGATATTTTTGTTCACCAGCCGTGTTTAAAACAGTCCTCTCCAATGCGATAGCAATGGTCTTCCGCAATTTTACTAGCACATATATCTTCCTCTTCCCTTACTTACTATCATACTCGTGCCTCTCCCTAGTGCAGTTGGTTTCCAAACTGTGGGGCGCGCCCCGGGCAGATCAGAGCGGCGCAAAAAGACTTCACATTGTATTTACTGTCGTTTTAACTGTCACAATCGTGAGACCTACAATATTCAGTCGCCGAATTTTAGTTCTCAAGTGGTTAGGGCGTATCATTTGCCATATATATATATGACATATAAGGGGGTGTAAGGACATTTTTTTAGTTGAAGGGGGGCGCGGATTTGTAAAGTTTGGAAACCGCTGCCCATAGTGAATCTCATTCCTTTCCCCGCCACGCAACTCTTAAGGTTACTAGTGAAGTAGGGGAGGAGTTTATAAAATTGGGAAATAACATTTTCTATAGAAAAAATGGAGTAATTATAGCGCTCGTTACCATTTCTTCTAAAAGAATAAATTATGTAATATTAATGAACTTATCCGGTTAATTTTCCATTTAAGTCTTTTGTTGTATAGAAAACAGAAGCCAGTAATGTGTATCTGAAGAAAAAATAACTCGATTTGTGGAACATTAAAGACATGTGCGTGGTTTTTGCATTACATATTTTTAAAATCCAAGAGAATAATAACATCGCGCTTGAATATTATTCCTCTTTCCACTTTTCGTCATAACTGATTTTAAATCTCGAATATACATTATTCTACGGATGATTCTTTTATTACCTTCACATTTCTTATAAATCCATAGACAGATTTTTGTGCTAGGGAATATTCTCTACCCGTAGACGTGAGATAGGTTGTAATGTTTAAATTCTTAGGGAACTACGGCAGTTAAAGTTATAACATATGAAAGGGACTCGACAATGCCGTACAAAACTAAAATTTCAGCACTAGTCCATTCACCCAGTAGAGATACTTACCCACAAACACACAAGGCTGGGCTTTCACGTCTCTTCTGGGGCCCCTATCAGTGGCAAGCGTCTCCCAGTGTTCGCAGTCTTCCACGCCTCTCACTCCAGCAACACACATGAGCCCAACACAAGACACACGCAAAGGATCACGGGTTCCTACACAACGCCAATGACCCCGGGCACAAGAACACAAGTGCACAATAATTTGAAAACCGCAAAACACATATCTTATTCTATGAATCGATTACAATCCATATATATGGAAAAAGAAAAAGCTATTAATTCGATCAGAATAGTTCATAAAAATACGAATGAAAATTTTCCGTCATTCTGTAATTGGGAAAATTGTCTTAAAGTCAATTATTACTTATTTTGCTCTCGCGGTCTTCTGAAGTGGTGGAAGACACATCAGCGCCATCTCTGAATGCGAAAATGCCACTTGAGCTGAACTTCTTAGTTGAGGAAGCAGTCGCAAGAGTGTACGGGTGTATTCTTCCCCGTCAAATAATTTGAATAGTGCTTGTACAACACATTTAATTATAGGACGTCGGCTACATTACGTGTTCTTCTCCAACCACTATTCAGATACAGTTCATGTAATTTTATCATCACACTGTTTCATAGACTTTTTCATTATACAGAATGGATTAAAAATTGGCTTGATCTTTTACTACCTTAAGTCGAAGTTTGCTGGTGCTTAAAAGCTGTTGAATTTTTTAATTTTAGATTTAAAATTGTCTATTATATATATCGGAAAATACTTTTATATTACTGTTTCGTTTTCGTTTTTCAGTCTGTCTGTTAAACAGTTGGATTTAATATTTAAAATATTGATTTTTATAATGTTCATTATTTTTAACAGTTATTTAGAGAAGTGATATATAAGGAATCTAACAAAAATAACCATTCAATAGTTGCAAATTTCACAAGAGGTTTCAAATTTGAATCTTATTGTAATCTTTTTCGAAATTATAACTTTTTCAAGATTTTTGTGAGGAAATATGATTGAGAGACTTATTTTCAAGAGGTTAATTTTCTTTTTAATAAAAGTTTCTGTTTTACAAATAATTTTTGTCTATTAATTAAAAAATACAGAAATGCATTCTTGACGGATATATATAATTATTTACTTATATTTGGGGCAGTAGAATTAAAATGAAATGTGTAATTTCAAGTTTATTGGCGGAATTTTTCAACTTAAAAATTTGTTTTATGCTTAGCACTTTAGTTGTTTAAATAACTTTTGAACAATTTTGATTAACATTAATGAAAATCGTTATTTACCATAGCCTTTTATGGCAGCTTTACTAGATGAGCCTGTTTTGCATTCTCGCCACATAAAAATCGAGCATGTTGCAATCTTTGGTGCTGAAGTAATTAATCTTTTTAAATAAAAATTTTCCCATAAGAAATTCATTGCGTCTCCATATATTGCAGAACTCCGATTATCCGAGCTAGTTGTGATGAAGGAAAAATTCGGAGGATTGTAAATGAGAAAGCGTAATTGCGATTAAAAAATTAACAGGAAATTTCAGTTTTCAAGATAACACAAGGCGCAATTGTTTATATGTCATAGAAATTGGTGCAGCAGTCACACTAAAATATTACGAAACTTGTCGGTAGGCGTTATAACACACGTATTTCATACGCTCAATTTTTATTCACAACATATTGAGAAAAAAGTCGTGAATTGTACGAGCAAATACTGCATTATTATGCAAATAATAAACTGCCTTATAACGCACCAAAAACCCAATAGCTGAAAATCGTTTGTGAATGAAAAAAAACTGAGGAAGTACGCACGTCCAAAAATGTCCAAAAACTGCCTGTCAAATTTATTTATAACGCCTTTTGAACCATTACCTGGACCATTAAAGTAGTCCTAATCTCTCAAAAAGAAGGGAAAGAGCGTAAAAAAATAGCAAAGAGGGGCTCACGAATGCACGAGTGTCGATAGAAAGTGTTTTCAAAGCCGTGAAGTAAATTCGAATGTCGCATCATAATTCAAAAATTTATAATTATTTTAGGATAATTGGGCATTCGTTTAATCGGAGTTCGGATAATCGGAGTTCTACTGTATATATATCCGTAGATTGCTTTTTAAAATTAGTTATAACATAATCTGATGGTGACTATGTTCTAGTTGAAACCGGTCGTTTTTTCCCAATAAAATGGAACTTTTACCAAGTGCAAGCTGTCCTTATTTTCCTCGTTGCGAGTTAGGCTAAAATTTGTTTACTGTCAGAAAAAAATAGGAATATTTTTAGCATTTTAACAAATATAGTTTCTGTTACAATTGAAGGATACCGTTTGTTTTTAAATGGGAAATGGGAGTGATGGGGAGAGATAGAATTTACAGATCGCATTGTATACCGTGAAATGAAGAAACGAGATGAAAAGTGAAGAAATATTTTCATTTTATATCATGATTCAATCATGTATTTTGATGTATCTAAAATACCATTAGGTTCTTCTAATTCGAATTCCTAAAAAATATATATTGCCTGTAAGAATACGTTTTCGGTCCTTTTTCTGTCTCTTATCTTCAGTGCTACATCAAAACTGCAAGCAACGCTGCCATGGAAAGACGAAGTATTATTTTTGTAGTTTTTCTGAATATTACTTAAGTAATTCGTTCGTTAAACCCTTCAATAAAAATTTATTTTCCTCCTACTGCCTAAAATTTTATGAGATGAATCCTCTAAGCCAGTGTTTCCCAACCTGGGTGCCGCGGCACTCTGGGGTGCCGTGAAGTGTTCTGAAGGGTGCCGCAAAAAATATACTGTTTTCCCATTTTTAGCCTCATTTTGCATCGTCGGCTTTCAAAAATGCAAACTTAAGTCGACCTTCATTTCGTCGCAAAGGCACTTCGAAATGACAGAATATACGGAGAATGGGGTTAGGGGTTCAACTTCACCACGATTATTACTGACGCTGGATAGGGAGGGGTGCCGCCAAATTCTGAAAAGTCATTTAAGGGTGCCGCGACACTAAAAAGGTTGGGAAACACTACTCTAAGCATTGAAGAATATATTTTAAACGTTTTTTACCTGCTATGTAAAGCAGAGCTGGGAAAGTTCCGGATCCGGAACAAGGAAAGGTTCCAAAATGGTTCCGGTTCCTGGATCCCTATCCGGAAACGGAACGGAAAAATTGTATCGTTATCGGAGCCGGAACCCGAACCGGAACAATGATGTCAAAATTTTCGTTCCGGAATGGTTTCCTTAACAATGAATAAATTATTATTAATATTTTTACATTTTTTAAATTTAAAAACATAGACTTTTTCATTTCTACTATTATATTTTTTATACGAAATTGAAAACGTATACTTTCTCTGATTATTCTTCTTCCTTTTTAAGTTGGATCTAGGTATCCAATCCATCTACATTTGGTTTTCACATTTTGCATAATAGATTCTGGTAAAATGCTGTTCAAAGATTACGTAAAGAGGAAAATAAAAAGTAACATTCAATTATTTACTCGAATACACTGTAAGAGCTTACTTTCCAATCAATTTTATCATCTTTCTTTGCATAGCCATAAAAATATATTCTCTGCAGAGAATACAAAGAAATTGTGGACTTGGAAGATTAGTCGTTTCTTGATATTTTATTATTATCCGTAATCGAAAGAAAGAAACGCCTTTGAAGAATATTATTCAGAAGTTGAATTTGTTGTGTAATTGATCAAAGATATTTTTTAAGACGATGATTCAGGAAACGCTTTATAGATTTGAAGACGAAAATATAACTCCCACGTCTTGATGCTATCGACAAGATAAAACTATATCTTAATAATCCGTCAAATAAAATTTTCTCATACAACATTTGTATTCATCGCGTAAAGAACCAAAAAGGTCACCCATAAATCGTTTCATGAACTGCAAGCTTGGGCAACCGTGGCTGTAAATAATTCATGGTGTAACTAATTAGCTAATAAATGTTAATATTAGGGAAAAAGGGAAGGGCTAGTTAAATCCATATGGTACATTCCCAATCGAGTCGAAATAACGTACAGTCGATCTTGACATTGAAAATATTTTTTCTTTGCAAGGGTTGAAAACACTTTCTATCAAGTCACAAATACGTAGGTATTACTCGCCCTTGTTTCAGACCGAGCAATCGCTGATGGAGAAGAAAGGTTTCCCACACCCTCACCCCCCCGCCCTCTCTACCATTGAGACAAATTTCACCCCAGGAACCGTCGTTTTGCCTCTAGTAAGATAAAATCTGTTGTTCACTTCAATTACCAGAAGAAAATTCTATGAATGTGGGACGAAAAATTAAGCAGTGAATACTTTTATCCTTTCCGAACAACCTCCGCTCTGGAGTGCCCTTCTTCGAGAGAGATATTGTCTTCATTCCGTCAAAAGGGTTTTCCCCAAGTACTATGGATGAATGGTGAATTCCTCAACTAGGGGGCAATGTGCAACCGACTTCAACCCCTCCCCCACCCCTTATCCAAATAAATTTAAAAGAGAAATTCAGTCTTCCCTTAGCAGTGTAAACTTATATTCGCGATTTAGTGATACTTAGGTTTTGAGGATTACAATTTGCCAAGTCGTTGGTTGAAGGTCAGTATATATTCTATTAAAAAAAATAGCAATATTGAAGAATTATCAACGGTAAATTCAACTTTTATGTACACACACATAGGCATCATAGAGAAAATAGTCAAACATACTAAGGGGACCTCAAAACGTGTGTTTCCGTTGAAATCTCGAATTCGGTAATTTTCACGAATACAATAATTTCACATACACTATCGTACGTATGGAGAAAGTAAAAAGGAAATTTTCTTTTAAAAAGACTTTTTTAAGACACTTTCATCATTTTATTATGTAATCGAAAATAGTTGAAATTCATGTAAAATGTTATCAATAAAAAACACATTTTGTTAGAACTAGGAACGGTTTTGGAACCGGATCCGAACCGTTCCTTATTCTGGAATTTTTGTTCAGTCCTAACACGAGCTTGATAATTCTCTAGTGCTGAATAAAGAATGATTTACGACGTCAAACTGAGTCATGAATGCAAGAAAACTAACCATATCCACCGGACATTTTCCTCCCGTTGCCGAGGCCGCGTTTTCGAATCCAGACGAGGGTATGTTCGTACATGCTACCCTTTATGGTTGACATTCACGAATTTAAAAGGCGAAATAAAACGAATGAATTCATTAATGAATTTATGATGATGTCGTTCTTTGATAATTTTCTGGAATTGAGTCTTGTTGTTTAACATGCAAACAGAAACGAAAGAGCTCCGAGATTTCAAACTGATTGTTTGCTCGATAATGTTTTGTTTGGCGCTGATATCACATTTATACAGACCGAAGGGTTTAAAATAAAATCTATTATTAATTAATGCTTATATATTTCGCGACTTTTAGGCAAAGAAGATAGGGTTTTCAATACAGGATTGGTTGAGATTTCTTGTATTTTCAATATTCGTCCCGTGTTCCTTTCGAACTCTGTACGGGACACTATTTTCCTGTATTATTAAATTTACTGTTATTTTTTAACTAGCTGGATTAATGCGATCGAAACACTGGGCTTACCTACAGTTGAGTAAATTCTGCAGTGTGAATATGCCGTGCAGTGACTTCCGCTATTATGCACTACTATTAAGTACTTCAAAACAAACAGTTGCAGAGAGACGCAATGGTCTCAGAGAAATATAATTGTTAAAATTAACAATAACTGTTCAAACAGTTGCAGAGAGACGCAATGGTCTCAGAGAAATATAATTGTTAAAATTAACAATAACTGTTCAAACTATTTTTTTAAATTTAGTTAAAATGTTATTATGTTGCAGAAATACACAAATATATCTGAAAAATATAATTTTAAAAATGTTATATGCCCTTAATTCTTCTAATTACAGTTAAATATTATATTTATTCTTTCTTTCCCTCTCCCAAAATGCCGTGTCCCGTGTTTATAAATCAAAGTTTGAATATGTAATATTCATTTTGCAGTACTTATATAAAACTTTCTCGTGTTTATTTCTGTTTATTATTTAATGTAATGAAAAATACATATACGCTTTCCACAGTTCTCATACACGCGAATAAACTTTTTTCGAATGCTTTACGTGTCTCGTATCTGTCTCTTATTTTAATAGAGATTTCCTTTACATGTCCCATATTCTTAAAACCAAAATCTGGCAACCTTATAGGTAGTTTCTGTAATAAATAGTCTATCTCGGTTTACATGTTTCGAAGCGAATGTATGGCGCTGGTAGAAACCATAAGATATACCTACAAAACACGAAGTAGAGTACATGTCCTGTAGATATCATTTTTGGAAACCATCAATATAGTATCAATAATGCATACTCAATGAATATTTTCCATTTGTATGCCTGTATTTTCTGGGGTCTTCTTATAAACGAGTTCATCTTCGATTCGAACAAATTTGGCAGATTTATATTTGAATGAAAAAATGTTGATCGCCATCACATTTTAGAAAAGCGAGTGATAGTTATAATATTAATGTCATAATTCATTACCTCATACTTGGCGTACATGATGTAATTTGCGTTTTCCTTTGAAAAAAATTGTACTAAATATTTATAACACATTTTACATGATTATGTACGTTTTCTGTGCGAGTCAAAGGGATTTGTGCAGTAATTTAATGCTTTCAAGTTTAGGCATTTGTTAAAACACAGAATACGGTTGCTAGTGAAAGATATAATTCAGTTCTGAACGGGTTAAAACTTAAAATTGGACTTAGATGTACTGGGACTAAAAGAAAAAGAGTGAAAAGATCGGTATTTTGTTAACAGCATACTTGCAACCACATTTGCAAAATATAAGATCTGCAAAGTTTAAGTATTGATACGTAACACCCATGGTCACGGTTAACTTGAAAGATCGCTGAAGAATCTACGAAGTATCTAAAATCAAAATAATTTTATGAATTACTCTCCATTTACTCTGAAAATCGAAAACAAGAACGTTCAATTAGATCCAGGTAAATTCAGATTAATACGACCATATAATATCGATAATTAAAGTATGGTATTTGGGTAAGTTCACCTCAGTACGCGCTTTTGCCGTCCTATAAATGAAATTTTTATGACCCTTCCTCTGTATTTCCTCTTGTTCCTCTCCCTTCCTTCCAATTCCCTCCCCGCCTCTCTCTCTCCCTCTCTCTCTACATATCTTGACCTTCATCATTCTATACTGTATGTTATCTCCATCTATGAGATCAATCTATTTCCTCCATCTGCCTTTTCCCAGAATTCCTCCTCTCTCGCCCCTCAATTTACCTCCAATGATTCCTTCCCTCCTCGCCCTTTATCTCCTTATCTTCCTCTCCCACTCATTCTATAACCTTAAAAACCCTATGCTGACATTCTCCATCGACTAAGTCGGCGTGCCTCCATGTCCCTCGACCAATGGCACGTTCCGATGCGGATTTCATTCACGATCTTTCAAGACTAGAGTTAGATTGGGAGATAACCGTTCAATCGTACTGAAGATTATTGGACCCATTCTACAATCAATCTAAAACAAGTGATGACCAGCACGTGACGCTTGAAGGATCTCGATCGCTCTGAAAATCCTCTCACAACAGCCGTCGGTATTTTCCATCTCAATTGCTTTGTCCTTTCTCTCTCTCTTTCTCTTACTCTTACATGCTTTTTTGTACCATTATAATCATTGTTTTTCTTCGTTCTACTATCCCATTCTACACTGTTATCTTCGTGGTCCTCCTTTTCTATTCTCTTATATCCTTCTTTCTTGCTTTCTTGCTTTCTTTTCCATTGCCAGATTCGTTAAGCAAAAATATGAGCAAAAATTAAGCGTCACATCACTCTTGAAGGAGTTGAATTGGATATCGCTAGAGGATCGCAGAATTAGCGCTAGATTAAGGCTTCTGGAGAAATTTAGGTCGGAAGTTCTCTTAGAGGAGGTCTCAGGAATATTAGAGGCACCTACGTACATGGGCAGGCAGGATCACGAGAATATAATACGAGAGATCGACTGTAGGACCGAGCGATATCAGAGCTCGTTTTTCCCAAGGACCATACGGGATCATAACAGGAGAGTGATTCCCACGAGGGGCGTTATTAGGTAGGGTTTGGTGTGCTGCACTCCCTGCCACCCACCAGTCTGGTGATTTGCAGGGTATCATGTAGATGTAGATCTATTAACTCCATCACTATCCAGGATTCCATGTCGTTTCACCCAGAGCGATTCGCCCATGGGACGTTTCATCCAAAGACGTTTGACCCAAAGTTGATTCACCCACGAGAGTTTTCACCCAGGTCTTTTCACCCAAGGGTTTTTCACCCACAATCCAGTTCACCCACATACTGTTTCACCCAATGATATTTCCCCCATAAGTTCTTTTAAAACATCTGACATTTTCACCCTTTCTCCGTCTGTGTGTGATCAATAAATATCTAGGTAATTGTTGATTTCAGGGTTGATTTAAGAACTCGACGTACACATTCCCAATTATATTTTTAATTCTATATATAATTGACAATGTTTTGATTTTAAAATGTAATAAATGCAGATACATTTATTTCTTTAAATCGCAATCATTATATTGGTTTTAACAATTTAGATGCCCTTATAAACAGACTTGGTCCATATATCTTAAGTTAACTCTTTCTAATTCTAATCAGAGAAAGAATTAAAATTATATGTCAAAAAGTCTATTTTTACATGTGAAAGGAGAGTGATTGTGGCAGTATTTCAAACACCTAATATGCAGTAGTTAATTTGAAATACCTTAAAAAGATATATAATTCAGGAGTTCATTATGTTGGAATATGACCATTTCTTTCGTTTTCCCTTTTCCAATTCATTTATAAATTAAATAAATGAGATAAAATTTAATAAATATTATTTGAAAATTTTTCTCGACATCCACTGATTTAACAGTTTTGAAGATTACAATCTGATACAGAGGGAGGTCAGATGTTTTAAAAGAACTTATGGGGGTAATATCATTGGGTGAAACAGTATGTGGTTGAACTGGATTGTGGGCGAAAAACCCTTGGGTGAAAAGACCTGGGTGAAAACTCTCGTGGGTGAATCGTCTTCGGGTCAAACGTCTTTGGGTGAAACGTCCCATGGGTGAATCGCCTTTGGGTGAAACGTCCCACGGGCGAATCGCTCTGGGTGAATCGTCCGGAGACGCCATCCACTATTCTTGCCCTCTCCCTCTCTCTCCCTCCAACAGCTCTTTAGTACAGGGTTTCCCAACCTTTTCACTGTTATTTTACAGAACATCAATCGAGGACCGCTACGGTTGACTAATAATTAAGATTGATGATAAATGAGAACAAATCAATGTCTAAGGTATTAGTAATGTTTTAATGCATTTAGAAGTTAACAACTTAAATGTCTTAAATGTCGAGAGGACGATTTTGAGCATGTCAGAACCACCTATCTGTCTCTCCCTCTCCCCTTGAGTGAGAAACTCTCCACCCTCTCTTCCTCTCACTCCATTCCCATTCTCACTGATCCCGTATCCATCACAACGCTCTCCTTTTTTTCCTCTTCTCCGATTTCCATCTTCTTGGATTGTTTTTTTTTGCCTCAAACTCCACCACGCCTCGAGAAGGAGCAGTTTAGAGAGAAGGAGAAAGAGAGAGAGAGAGAGAGAGAGAGAGAGAGAGAGAGAGAGAGAGAGAGAGAGAGAGAGAGAGAGAGAGAGAGAGAGAGAGAGAGAGAGAGAGAGAGAGAGAGAGAGATCTCATGACACAGCTGCGTGTTCGTATGCGTGCCTCCCTCTACGCTTCCTTTCCTCCTCCCGAACACCACACCCACATTCTCCACGACCTGCACGCATGAGATCTCGCCCCCTCTGTCCTACCTACCGCGCTCCCTCTTTTCCTTTATCCCTGCGCATCCCCTTTTCTTCATTCCCTCACCTGACATCCTCTCCATATTTGTCCCTTTTTTTTCTCTCTCTCTCTCCCACTCCATCGGATTCCATATCCTCTCTCTCTCCCCCTCTTCTTCCTCATTACCCAGATTCCCATTCTATCCCCTTTGTTTCTCATTTTTTCCCTCTCTCGCGTCCACGCCCTCTCTCTCTCCCGCGCATTCCCAGCCGCCGTACTTCTTTTCCCACCCTCCCTCCCCTCCCTCTTCCTCTTCAACCTTCTCACCCTTCTCACCGCCTTCTCTTGCGTATTCCTGAATCGTGTTCGCATATCTCGCATATTCCTTACCTAATCTCCTTCTCTCTCTCTCCTATTTTCTTCTCTCTCTCACTCTCTCTTTTCCCATCTCACTCTCTCCCTCTCTCTCTCTCCCTCTCCATCGCATAATCCGTCCATCAGGTGTCCTCCTCGCCACACCTTCCTCCATTCATCCCTCAACAACATTCCCATGCCTCGTTTTTTCCTGTCTCCCATTATCATATTCGCGGCGATATGCGCGTAAAACGCGTCGTCGGAGACGCATTCCCGACGCCGTTCCCGCTCTTCCGTTATTCCCTGCCCATCGTTCCGTTCCCTCGCACATTTCTATTCCCGTTTCCCCCTCCTCCCTCTCTCTTTTTCAGTGTCCCTCTTGTCCTTTATCCGATTCCGCCGGCGTCTTCCGCTAATCTCTCATATATATCACCGTGTCTCTCGTCTCCATCCCCAACGCATCCTTTGTTATGACCCATTGTGAGATATGCGCTTTGGTAATTTCTTTTCCCCCCCTTATTTATCGCTTCGAATGGCTTTATATATCCACGCTGCGTACGCCCACGCCTGTTGATATAAAGATTTCGTTTTATCGAAATGTCGAGGGTAAAATTAGTGATAGTGATTAGCTTTTTATTTTTCGTCTCATCTAAATGTCTTTGTGATGGTATGCTTAAACGCATTGCAATGTGATTTCTTGTGATTTCATAACCTATTTACTTCCAAATTAATTTGTTATTCTGTGTTTATATTTATCTAAAAAAATATCTTTAGAGAGATTCAAAATGAAATGTTTATCCTTTTTTCTTTCAGTCCATGCATAGATTAGTTGGGGATATAGCGTAGATAGACTCATTAAATTATCTTAGCACAGTCCTCATTTAAATAGATAAAGATATCAGTATTGTGTGTTACGTAAAAATTATAAATGAAATTTTCTTTGCGAATTCATTCTGAGCGTTTTGTTGTTTCATTAATAAATTTAAACGAACTTGTTCTCTATAATATTACTTCTACGTATATAATATCAATTGTCTTTAAAACGTGATACCGAAGAAATCCTCTTTAGCTAAATTTAGAAATTTAAGCTTACTAGAAAAAAGTATGGAAGTCATTAAAGAATGACCGATTTTAGTCGCCTATTTCAACTTATAACCTCACGAAATTCATATTATTAAATTATGAGTTAACTGAATTGAAACCAGATTATATAAAATATATCACATAATAACTATAAAATTATAAACTAAAATAAGGGACGATACCTTGTTAGTGAATCTGATAATTAAACCGTAATACGCAAAAGGTATCATTTTCCTTTACTATTTTATTTCATTGCGTAATACCGCAAAGTTAAGGTCAAGACCCACGAATTTATTCTTCAATTATTTTCATTGAATATCACTTGAACAAAGGCCACCAACAGTATATCGTTCATGGAAGAGAAAATTAGTGTGGAATATTTAAAATTCTTTACCCATTATTTTTTGCACCAACCAGTTTTACTATAGAGGAGAAAATAGGTATATGTACATTATAAAATAAGACATCCATGTTCGTGCAGTTTACAACTGCAGTGAAGTAAATTTAATTTATTTTAGCATGCATTCCAGTTGAGCTTTATTCCTAAATAATTCAGCACGAAGAAGGAATGGCATTTTTGTCCTTGCCTTTTTCTTTTACGTTTTCGCTATTACAGATTAAAAAAACGCGTTACGCAACATTGTGGTGAGTTTAAAACAGGGTTTCATGGGATCGGTGGTAAATGTTAACTCTTAATTCCTAGAAATCTGGTATACTTTAAAAAGATATCATGTTTCAACTTTTAATTCTTCGACGGAATAGCACGTTTTGCGGACCAATGAAAAATCTCGATGCTTCAGCTAAGAGCAATCATGACAGTTGAAGCGTCGCACGTGATCCTTAAGGCGTGCTTTGGTAAAGCGAATCTGTCTTGTGAATGCGTGTGCAATGGCGTGGCTAGACTATCCAGACACGAGAATCATGATCAATCACTCGCTTCCCTTCTCTCTCTATATATATATATATATTTCCTTTCTATTTTCCTCTCTCTTCTCCTGTGCCATTGTTGCATCGACGTTAGCTATTGGTGGCGTTTCCATGTTTACCTGCTGACTGCCGCACCTTTTTGATTGCCATCTAATTGCACCACCCTAACTTTTATCGGGAGACAATTGCTTCTTTCTCCATGGTCCTACTGAATAAATCATCGATTTGTGGTTGACATCAAAGGCACATATATGAACGTGTTGAAGTAAGTGAAAGCAAAGGTTAAAAGAAATCGTTATAGATCATTTAATTTCAAAAGCAATGGATAAAATGGGTTGTTAAGTAATAAATTCATGCACAGTGAAACTCCTGTAAAGCAAACACCGGCGCTTCTAAAGAAAGACTCATTAAAAAAGGAAAAATACTGAATTGTTTTAATGGAGTTCAATATAAGGAAAACTGGTAGTAAAGAGGAGTGGTTGTTGAATATGTTTGAGAAGTTTCTAAATATTTTTCTAGCGAAATCTCAAATAAATAATGTAAAAAATTCAGTTGCTCTTCCTAAAGGTGAAAACTAAATGACATAATCAGAGAATTTTATAATTCATTGCATATTAATGTGAATTTGAGGAGAAAAATTTTGAACTTCACTGGGAATCGAAACCTGGTCTTCTACTTGCCGGGTAGGTGCTTTAACTAAGCTATATATTTTCGAGTTTGATAATTATTATTAAATAGTTTTTTCTCTGCCATGAAGTCCGTAACATTGAAAAGTGATAATAGTTTCGTTAGCCTAGCGATTCAAAAAGCTTTAGTCTTTATTACTTCTGTCAACAATACATTTATATATGTAATATGTTGCAAATATAAATTTCTGGATACAGTTTTCACGAGAATAAATTTATGGGATAGCTTTCATGAATGCGCAGATTACGATAAATTGAAATAAACTATATAGTAATATCAGTCAAGAACTACGCAGATTTAACGAATGTTAAATTATAGGAAGGGACAGTCACTGCGCAATCGTACTGCACATATGGATTACTCAATTGTTCATATCAGTATACAGATGCAATAGGTTCGTAATTTGGTTTTGATCTGATTTACTCAAAGTTAATAATTAACCCCTCTGCAAGTGCAAAAAAAGAATTTTTTGAGGTTTTTTTCGTGGAGGGAATTGGAACGAAGGTGAGAAAAATACCTCAAAAGCTGACAATAAACGCTTAGCTGTGCGGAGTTTGGAGAGAGCCGTATCATGTTTATTTTCGTCTTCAAAATCTCACTCAGCGCGATCGTAACGTTTGTTCTCCTTATTGCGGCGTCAGATCGCCTCATGTCATCTCTCCCACGGGTCGGAATATCCTTCTCGTAAACCGCCTGCTGATGGGGGCTGCTTCAGGGGGCGCCCATTCATGGAATTCCACGAAGCGCGCTCAATTATTCCAGCTGAAATAATTAGGCTTGTTTGTTTCTCGAGGATAGGATCGTGCTCCCACGTTCGCTCTCTTTAGCAAACACAATTCTCTCGATCCTCTTTCTCTCTCGAATTCTCCTCCTCCCTCCTTCTAAGTTACCAGAAACAACTCGGTCCTCCTTCACTATTGCACAATCGTTATATACGTATCTCTGTTTTCATATCTTCTCTTCCCATCTCTCTCTGTCTCTCTCTCTTTATATATCTTCTCTTCCATTCTCTCTCTGCGTCTACATCTTCTATTTCATTCTCTCTTTTCATGTCTTCTCTTCTCTCTCTTTCTCTTCATATCTTCTTTTCCATTATCTCTTTCTCCATACACCAACCTCAGTTTATGCTCTCCATTTCTCTAACTCAGTGTTTCTCAACCGGTGTGTCGCGACACACTAGGGTGTCGTGGACGAGGTCCAGGTGTGTCGCGAAAATTTAGAAAAAAAGGCTCAAATTTCACATTAATTTTTTAAAATTGTTATTCGACAGATTTTTATTTCTTTCTGTTTATTTTGCTAAATAATGAATTTTATTTATACATAGGTATATAGATTTCGTTGTACATACTCTGAAATCACCTCGGTCATATTTGTACTAATTTTATGTTAACAAACAAACATTTTCTTATATTTTTTGTTATATTTATGATGTTTTATTGTTAAATAATGAATTTTAAGTATTTTTGTCATGTTTTAACCAAAATAATTGACTTTTTATATCATGGTGTGTCGCGAGAGCTGGATCATTTAAAAAGTGTGCCGCCAAAGCGAAAAGGTTGAAAAACACTGCTCTATCTGTGAGTAACTCTCGTATATAATTTGCCCCCCGTCTATTTCGCTCTACGTTTTCTCTCCTCTCCAAACATTTTGATTTCGTCTCCTTTCCACACCTTTTCCTCTCTTTTTCTTCCTCTCCGTTCTACAAAGTTCATTTTCTTCCTCTCCGACTCCTTTATGCTATGTATTCCTTTCGCTCGCAATTTGACTTCTCTCTCTCCTCTTTGCACCCCGTCTGGGAACACGGAGTCTCTCAGTATGTGTGTATGTGCTGGGATACGCAGAGGCTCTCATTCCCACCTGTTAATACCCTTCTTCCTCTCTCTCTCTCCTCTTCTCTCTCTCTCTTTCCTCCTCCATCCTGGCCTATCCTCATTCCTTCACGTCTTCCTCCCCTGCTTCCGTGTCTTCCTCTCCACACGCCGCTCTCCTTCCCTCCCATCACAAACCTTCCCTCTAATCCCCCCCCCCTCTCTCTCCACGCCTCCTCTGCGCCCGACATGACCGCCTCCCTCTTTCCCACTCCCTTTTTTTCTCTCTCCGAGGTCCTTCTCCCTTTTGGAATCGCCATCGCGTCCGCGATTTTTATTCACTTTGCCTCTCTCGTTCTCTTCTGCACGATCAGTGGCGTTTCCTTTTCGCTTTGCATTTGTTTTATCTGATCGGAACTTGGGCGCCATCCCCGATCGTTCCTCCCTCTCTCTCCGTCTCCCAATAAAGTCCCTCGGATCTCTCTTCGACGCCCTTTCTCCTTCTTCTCTCTCTCTCACTTCCTTCCCACCATCCAATAATTTCCCCTTAATCCGCTTCTCCGTCTCTTCCGTTCAATTCTGACTCCCTATAACACTTGAACATCGCCTGTTGCTCTTCTCTACCTTTTCATTAAGCTGTTGCTCCAGAGCCTCCACGTTCTCTCTTTGACTTACCCTCCACTTCTCCTCATTCGCTCAACGACGCTTTCATTCATTTTGCTCGTTTTTGTATTCCTGCGTCGACGCTCGTTGTATAATGTGCACTTTCTTCTTTTTTGTTTTATTTCTTTCACATTTTCTGACATTTTTCTTTAGATTTATCTTAAATTTCTCTTCTGTTTTGCGTGTTTTAGATCCTGTTTTCTTCTGGTCATCCGCAGTAATATTATTTTATTTATATAGCTGTTTTGAACGCAGCATTTTATAATTTTATTGCGTCATATTTATATTTATATCTGTATTCAAATTTAGTACAACACCTGCGTGTTTACTAAATTATTGTTTTTGTTCTATTCGCAAATTAATTTATACCTAATAAAGTGGACAATGGCATCGTTATTACTCTATATTATTTCAACATGCAAACATTCCATAAATTATTGCTTAGAAATATTCCTTCATTATTCTACCACTTCTGCTCACATTCTCTCCCCTACTCTTTTAGCTCATTTCCTTTTCTCTCCCACCTCTCATTTCTCCCCCCTCCCCTTATCTATTCCTCTTCCATCGCTCATGTCTCTCCGCTCTCTCCTCCTCCTCCTCCTTTCCTCTCTTTAGCTCAACGGCGGACCAATTTTTTTGCGAAAACAATTACGGCAGGAAACATCGCGCGTGATCCCACCTGTCTCCTAGTCTCCTCTCCCTCCCTCTCCCTCCCTCTCTCCTCACCCCTCTTTTCCCTTTCCCAACTCGCCCTGCACATCCGCCCTCTTGCTATTCTCATTCACGTTGAGGACGGACGCTCGGCGAAATTCAATAAAGCGGTGTGTGTTTGAGAGAGAGAGAGAGAGAGAGAGAGAGAGAGAGAGAGAGAGAGAGAGAGAGAGAGAAGAGAGAGAGAGAGAGAGAGAGAGAGAGAGAGAGAGAGAGAGAGAGAGAGAGAGAGAGAGAAGAGAGAGAGAAGGACTTGGTTTTCTTAAGGGTTCGCTATACGCCGAGTTCCGATGCTCCTCAGACGCGAGTTTTACCGCGTTTTTTCTCTCGCGCTCTTCGTTCGTGGTGGACAAAAAAAATGAGACGAGCTCCATTGAAAAGGGAGGAGACGATTTTAAACGGCACCGCCGTTCCTTTTTCGACTTCTTAAGAGGGCGTTTGAATAGTCGCCTCGCCAAACCAAGGGTTCTTCACGTTTAATTTTGGAAGGGAAGATTTTTTAAAAGCGGGAGTGGACGAAAAATTTCGGAACATTCCGACTTTCCCCAAAAGAGGATCCGAGAAACCTCTTGTCAGCCGTCGGTTTTCTTCTGGGAAAGTTCAGATTTTGTTTGTTTTCGTGGCATCAATAAAGGCTTGTAAGGAGACATTGGCAGGTGCACCATGATATACAATGAGATTTTGAAGGTAGAGGCCGTTCCCGACTTACGATGTTTCGACTTATGATGAACCCGGACTTACGACATAAATACATTGATATGTACCTATAAATCGTATCCCGAAAATACGATATTCGACATCCGATGCGCTCCGGGTCTACTTGTACTTGTGAGTATTTTCGGTCGATATTCAGTTGGACGATATGACTCGTCCGCATTGTAGGTATTAATTGTTGATTTTTTTAAGCCTTAAAATGTTTATTATACTACATATAACACTAATTGTTTCTTAAACTATTAATTTATAGCTTAATATGGCTAATATATTTTCTCCAAGGTCCTGGAACGTATCTCAATTTATAACATGCAAGTCTATGGGAAATTGATATTCAACTTAGCATAATTCGACTTACCATGCGATATTCAGCAATGCATTAGAGTCGTAAGTCGGGAATGGCCTATATAAGGAAATTGGATCTATCAAACATCTCAATATAAATGTTTGTATACATTGAAACTCCGTGTAAAGGAAAGTGTTAAATTAAAATGTATTGCTTATGTAAAAAATTAAAATGAACAAATTTCAGATTAAGAGCTGTTTAAAGTCCAGACGTCACTAATGGTATTTATCTCGATTGGCGAAAATTGCATTTTGACTTATCTGATGATGCATGCGAAATGATTCACGTTAAATTTATTACTTATTTACACTAAGCAGCTTTGTATATTAACTTCCACTCGAATTTAATAAATGATCAATATTTATATATTAAATGCTGAGGAAAATTTCAAATACACAGAAAATTTTTTTCCTCTAGGTTAGCGTAGATCGCACCTTTTCTATGTATGTACCATTGACGAAATTTGATACCACTTTTTGTTCCACCTAACTCAAAAACATGTTGTAGGAACTTATTACGTATCTTTTTTATTTGCGATACAAAAGTCCTGACAATGGCAAGAAATTAATTACAAATTATTAAGCGAGAAGTAAAAGATGTTTATTCTAAGAAATAAAAATCTATGGTTGTCTCCAAAATTTCTGTATAATTCTCGTGTACCACTTCAAAAACTCCATGTACGTACCACTAATGTGGCACATAAACGCTGTTGGAGAAATTCTTCTTTAGACATAACGGTTATGCTAAAATTTTAGTTCACGAAAGACGGACGAACTAAGCGAAATCATCTGGTTCAATAAAATACCCCAAAATTAGTTATCAACTAATGTTATAATACTATGATCAAAATCTCATTATCATTCGATAAAAACCCTTATGATAAAAACAAAGTAATAACTTTCAAATTCTCTGAAGTATATATATTTTAATCAGGGAAAAGGAGGATAAAATATAGATAAAATTAATTAAAAAAGAGATATTAATTTTTATCATTTCGTTCTTCTGTAAAAGTATTTCTTCTAGTAACGCTCATTTTCTATTTCTCGCTTAATTTTGTTTATTCATATGCACTCAATAATCCATACTCATGACAAAAGAGAAGACATCTCTAACTTATCATGTTTATCATAAATATCTATACGTAAAAGAAGTTGACAAATTTTATCACATGAAATTTGGGAATATTTGTTACCATTATTAATTTTTGGTATTGAAATCATATAATTATAAACTCGTAGTAAAAAACGATTTTTACTATTGACGCGGTTCATTTCAATTTTTGTAAGAAGAAAGATCTTTGTGGTTTAATCGATACGCTCGTGCCAGCTTTTACAAAAAGCGTAATGCATACGTATGAGTACATATTGACTAGTTGATTGATATGTCTGCACCTAGAAAACTATACTCTCTGCCAATCCCAAGACATCTTAAGCTAATTGCGCACCCTCAATATGTCGCCATACACGACCAGTCCTTATCCTTTCCCTTTCGTACAATAAAAGACCAGCGAGTCGTCTCGATTATCATCTGCCCTACTTGTTTCCCTGGAAACCCCGCCTAATCCGCTTCGGCCGCACCCTCGTTGGGACCGCATTAGCCAAGCGCAACGAGGCGCCTTCCTCATCCACCTCCTCCCCATTCCGACCTTAAAAATCTATAGCTCGGTCTTTTCATTCGAGGCTAAAAATGAGGACCCTTTTATTATCAGTCTTTTTGCCTTCAAGATCTCTCTCTCTCTCTCGCAGAAGGATCTCCATTAAAAATGCCTCCCAACTTCACCCTCCTTTTCCATGAGAAATGAGAGATTCTCCCCATACACTGTCTCCGGCGGAATTAACTCTGGGACACATTGCGGCTCCAAATTGGCTCATCCCTCCTCTGCCTCCTGTCGCATGCCTTTAAAAGGGGACACCACGCCAATTAACGCACCGTTAAGCAACGTCAAAGAAAGACTGCGGCCTCTGAAGTAACTCAAAGACGAGAGTGGAGAGAGAGAGAGGGTGCGTGGGATGGAGAAAGAAAGAGAGAGAACGTAGCTTCCTTTGGGATTGCGTAGGTGTCGTAGTAGTAGCGATATTCCATCCGAGGCACTGTCTCAGACTCACTATCTCTCACTCTATCTCTCTCCCACTCACTTTCTCATGTCTCTTCTCTCTCTTTCTCCCTCTCAGTCTCTCTCTCTCTCCCACGCATTATCCTATCCATCCGCCCCTTGGAGAACGGCGTAGAACTTCTTCTCCCTCACGTCTCCGTTTCAAATTCGAAGGAAAGTAGGAAATGAGATAATAAGTCTTCAAAATTAGGTTTAAATCATTTGATCACTGAGAAGAATTTTGGAGAAATTGCTCACACCTACCACGGTTTTAATTATAATTGTATGGTTCGCCTTTAGACTGTGTAAAGCGACGTAATTTGGGTCGTAAGTCACGAGCGTAGAATTAAATCTGTGGTTATATTTCTGTAGTTATTCTTAATTATGGAATAGCACAAAGTTAAGGTTAACGTCGGGCATTTTAGTCGTTTGATAATTATTAATTAATAAGCATAATAATATCGAGCCACGAAATATCCCAGTTCACGGTACCTATACATATATCACAATGTGAGCCAAAGACTTGTACAAAATTATTTTTTAATAAATCCAAAATTATCTGTAAATTAGTAACTAGTATTTTTTCCTTTCGTTTATCAAGCAATCGGCCATAAATATGCTCAACTGTTAGGATCTCATTTCCCTCACTATCCCTTAAACATCGATAGAAATGAAATTCACCGTACTTTGGTTTCTATGGTAGATACAGAGGGAGTGTATTGAATAAAAATATTATATATAAAAGCGAAACGGGTGCTTGGAACACCTCATTATGGAGACGCCACGATGTGCGGCAAATTGAATGACCTCGCTCAGATACCCTGATCGAACCGCGCGGCCGAGGAACATGCAGCAGCAATATGACTGACATTCATAAGGTCATTGCGGGAAAGATAATCAGAGAGGTTTCTGGCTTCGCGAAGGGAAATGCGATTCGATGAGGACGCGCACGACATGGAATATGCAATTCGAAATTATAAAGACGTTGTAGGGGCGAGGAGAGCTGTAGAATAAGAAAGAGGCGAAACAGGCATCGCGTGAATGAAGACGGAAGATTCAAGAAATAAGAATGGCGTGTTGTCACAGAAGGATAAATGTTCAGAGGTAAAAAAATCTTTTAAACAGATTGACGCAA